>OX463866.1:11451214-11501352 GCA_949825065.1 Odontocerum albicorne | reverse complement strand
CAACCAGTTTCCATTCCAGCACTTACTCCTTAACTCTACCTAAACACCCATTTCCATAATATATCGGAAATATGCGTCATATAGATAAGTGAATTAATTTGTTGTTTTAACTCGTTGAAAATTTTAAATTAAAGCTAATTGAAAATTGTCATTTTGTAAAAAGTTCCCTTTATGCGGTCCTCGCATTATCACTACATATGATCAAACGATCCTTGCGCGCGCTGAGCGCGTGACGAGCATTCGACTAGCGCAAGATGACGGCATAAGCGGTCCGATGGAGGTGCTTGCGATGTGCTAAACATAAGGGGCTCTAAATGAGCAAAATATATTCTCGTCTTCTGAAATGTCATACTGTGGTTTAGTTTCTGCGCAGTTCCGCCGGCCAACAAGTAATCTTTTCTCTACACCGAGACTAATCGAGGTCAAGCTGGAATCTCCGAGGATTAAGCGGTAACCATTGATATAGTCTTTGTGCCGGTGCTGTATACACAAACAGTCCCTAGCCCCTATCATTCTTTATCATTTATTTTCAATTTAGTTCCTCATTACATGGCAAAGGATTACTTAATATTTAATAAATAAATAATCCTTTTTGTTGGTAAATGTTCATTTATTTTAATAACATTTGAATTGAATCGACCTTTGTCTGGCTCAAAATGCTAGAAATATGGGTCGCGTGAACAACTTTATAAAGCGATAGAAGACATTACTTTTTTGGGAAGTTCAATAAAAAAAATGTGATTTTTATTTATTTATTTTTAATTTATTTAAGACGTGACAAGAAATATACATCATTTGCGAAAAAACAACAAGTTATTTGGACACACAGTTTTAATGGATCTGGGTTTGTTGCCTTTCATTTTTCGTGTCCCCAGTAACTACGTTTTTGTCTTTATCTCACCGAGGACATGTAGCATGAAAAAATAAATAAATACTTCTTCCCGATGTTTATTATATAAAACCCCGTTGCACATTCTCATCAACCTGACAAACAGTGACACTCAATTACATAGGTATACATCACGCGAATCAAATCCCTCACACTTCATCACTCCAGACAGACCAAAACATTCATCCCACAATATACTGCAGATAATCATTAAAAAATAACAAAAAACACCACACTCAAGAGCTCACACAAACCTTTGCTTTAAGTCATTCTTCTTGCAAGCCCAGGTATTCAAACTCATGTCGCAATAACAACCACGCTCCGATCGACTGCCTAAATTGTTTTCCTCCCTTTGCCTTTTTTGAATTCGGCACCCCATTGTATGTCATGGGAGCTAAACAGGCATATTCCCTTTGGGCAAAAGATGTTTCAACTCTAGAGATGGTGAACATTTGATCACCTGACATGCGTATCATGTATGTCTGCTGAGTCTGCATCTTCCCTACCTCTCGATGGTAGTGCCAGAGACTGGATTTGAAATGTAAATTGGCTATTAACTTCACATACTTGCACTCTTAAACACGTTTCATAAATTACCCTTGATTAGTGTAATTCCCATTTTTACGACATTCGTGGCTTGGTTGTAAAGACGCCTGTCTCCTGAGCCGAAAGTTGCAGGTTCGATTACCGGTGGAACCCAAATTTAAAATAAAAAGAAGGGTTTTTGAATCTACGAGTAGCATCCCTTCAAGCCTTTTAAACATCTTTCAGGTAAATGAGAAGGAATTTTTACATAGTATTGATTCCATAAAATTTGATAGTTTATAAAAAAAATGTTATAAATGATTCGATCGGGCTCTGCTATAGCTGCCAAACGTGATTTGTTTAATAATAGTGGGTTTTAGACGAGCGCCTTTGAGAAGATTTTGCTCTCTAAATGACGCAATGTTTCATTTAATTGAAGAAAAATTACGATCTCTGCAAAAATAATTATTTAAATATCTAACGAAAAACTACCTTTGAACACGAGTTTAAAAGTTTAACTGAGAATTTTAACCACAAACCGCTTAAAAACACTGTTATCTCGAGTCTCCCTTTATTACACAACCGTAAAAAGGAGAACAAATAGGTGGTGGGTAACGAGTGTCACTATATTTATCCCAGTTTGTCCCTTTCCCGTGTAATTCTGTGTGTTATCCCTGTGTTGTCATCTTTACAGCTCCCACGGGTACCTGTGTAATAATATTTTATGTTGAAAAACCTTTGAACACACACCACCGAGCTATGGAAAATGCAAAGAAAATCGATGAACAAAAAAGTTAAGAAAACATGTTTGTTAGATTGCTCCAAGAAATGAACATTACCAATTGCCTATCATATTGCACCACTTTCTGTTATATTTTTGTCGATCCTCTCATTGTCAGATATATAATATTTGTTGATTTAAATAAATAAATATAGGTTTATTGACAGCAACATAGTATGTACAAAATATATTTAAATAGCACTTCTAAAACACATGAATTGCAGATAATACATTAAATACTGAATCTATCAAAAGGTCTGGGCTCATCTAATGAAATCCCCTCGGCCAAGATACACCCCACCAATATAGGGCGAATCCAGCCACGGGGATTTAAAGACTTTTGTTTAATGTACCGAACAATTATTTACGCCATCGTGAAATAAGATTGTTTTCGGTGCCGTGCTCACGAAATAAGCTCTTAAAAAAGTCAACATCGCCACTCGCACACGGAATGACTTCATTGAATGAATTTTCTGATTTTGATATTTTCCACATTTCGGTAGATAAGATGATGATTTAACTTCTTAATAAACTTTTTATGTATAACTGAGTCACTTCACAGGGAAGCGTGAGTATTGCTGACATAAAGAAATTGTTCTTTTTGAAGATGAAAATGAACTCAGTCAGTTCCCTCGACTTTTAATGGAGTAGTTAACAGTCTTACTGCTGGACAATTTTTTTCAATACTATAAAACGTATATTTATATAGACTCTCAGTACTCTAACGGTTAAGCAATCCAGATTTTTCAGTTTCAAAATTTAAAAACTAGTTTTTTCAGCAGCTTTTATTTTTTCAATTTGCATCCCTTGATTTTTCACTGGTTACATGTAGCTAGTTATAATATTAAAAACGCATTTAGAAAGCTGACTCTTCTCAAGGGCACTCTTACTTGAAGATTGAATCTAGTATTTTTGACAGATTAAAAATAATAAAAAAAATAGGATAAGAAGGTGATGGCAGCGGTCATTCTTTGTTTATATGAACATGTTTAAATCTAATGCTGTTTATTAATACATGATTTAATACAAGTGTTTTATCAACAAAGTCACGAATATCTGAAACTATGTTGAACTTGCTTGAATTTTTATTTCGATTTGTTCATCTTTTGAAAAAATACGATTACGTACCAACAATAATATTTTATTTTCCTTTTATGAAATAAAATAAAAGTTTACATTAAAGTTGCGAATTCCGAAACGAAACAATAAATCTTTATTTTATCGCAAAATAATTTATGTGAAGCATGGTGGAAAACTATGTTTACTTTTGATGAAACTATAAATCAAGGACCGTTCTTTTATACAATATATGAAATATAGTTGCAAGTCTTGCCCATATTAAGATGTTAGTTCATGATACTTAAAGTCCAATCAAACTACAGAGCTTTGAAAACTGACTACAAAGAAACCGCAGCATAGTTTTCCTATTAGGGTTGGCGGAGAGGACAAAACCAACGGGAGTTCCAACGAGAATCGAAGTCGCACCCCCGGGCTGGGAGATAAGCGTTTTCTAAACAACCAAGTCACAGAGTTTGTCTTTTTTGATAAGGTCACGTTGTACTTTCTTCGATTTTTGACAAAGTCACGTTGTACTTTCTTCGATTTTTGACAAAGTCACGTTGTACTTTCTTCGATTTTTGACAAAGTCACGTTGTACTTTCTTCGATTTTTGACAAGGTCACGTTGTACTTTCTTCGATTTTTGACAAGGTCACGTTGTACTTTCGTCGACTTATTTTTTTCTCCCTCTTCATTCCTTTTAAATAATGTCTTTATTAGTTTTATTGGTCTTTCTCTCAATGTGTCCAAACCTTCTCAAGACTTCTAAAAATATATCCTTTTTACAATGTTTCTATTTATCGATCTTTATTTACTTAATTTGCATGATCGCGCGGTAACGCACTGGACTTAAGTGCGGAAGGTCGTCGGTTCGAACCCCGCGCTGTGCTACTCTCCTCGAACGACACAGGCACTTTTTCCGCCTAGTGTTCGATGGTATAAGGATACCTATGACTTCAGTCATATCTATTCTTTTAAGAAAGAAAAATTATATGAAAATACATAAAATATTACAAAATTCCAAAACACATGTTAAAATATCAACCAATTAAAAAATCAATATAAATCAAAACACATATAAAATCATAAATCAAAGTGCAACACTGAAAGAAAAAAAAAACTTCTGAAATATTATAATTAACCAAAATTATAAAATTAATTAAATTACAGAAAAATATTTTCAATAAAATATGAATGGAAAAGTTTATCCTCCAATCAAGGTCTAAAATGTTATCCAGATTTTTTTTAAAATAGGATTCCAGTCTGGTTAACACTTAGGGCCTATAAAAACATATTTCTGGTTGGTTGGAAGAGATTGCCACATGGCAATAAACTCACCAGGTTTAAAAAAAAAAGTCACATTTTCACTAGCATCGTTGCCCAGACTTCGTAGTCGAAGATCTCCTCATCATTCCAACGTCAATTCAGTCGGAAAGCGAAGCTATACCGTCGAGTTTTGTTTCTTTCAATTTTTATCTTCTTTTTAGTGAGTGAGTCGTTGCACACCAGCAAATTTACCGGTCACACCACTGTAGTGGATCCGATGGCACACCGAAGTGAGACTATTGAAACATACCGGCATGTTTTTCCCTTTTTATTTTGAAAGAATGGATATGACCGAAGTCACAAATGTCCTTTTTACATCTTATACTTGGCGGAAAAAATTGACCGTTGCATTCGAAGGTAGAAGCGTAACGCGAGATTCAAACTGGCGATCTTCTACATGAAAGTTCAGTGCATTACCGCACGGGCATACACCTCAATTTGCAAACTAACCTGGAATGTTTTTGCTTTGTACTGAACTTAGTAAATTTATTTCCTGTGTCAATCTCTTTTTAACAACCAGACATATATTATATTAAAGGGACCCTAATTGAAAACTAACCTGGAATGTTTTTGCTTTGTACTGAACTTAGTAAATTTATTTCCTGTGTCAATCTCTTTTTAACAACCAGACATATATTATATTAAAGGGACCCTAATTGAAAACTAACCTGGAATGTTTTTGCTTTGTACTGAACTTAGTAAATTTATTTCCTGTGTCAATCTCTTTTTAACAACCAGACATATATTATATTAAAGGGACCCTAATTGAAAACTAACCTGGAATGTTTTTGCTTTGTACTGAACTTAGTAAATTTATTTCCTATGTCAATCTCTTTTTACCAACCAGACATATATTAAAGGGACCCTAATTGAAAACTAACCTGGAATGTTTTTGCTTTGTACTGAACTTAGTAAATTTATTTCCTGTGTCAATCTCTTTTTACCAACCAGACATACTCGTATGTGAAAGGGGCCCTAATTGAAAACTAGCCTGAAACACTTTTTTTTTTATATTGCTTTTCAAAGAAAATTGATCCTGCAACTTATGAATGGCAAACGTCTTAGCAACGAAAGTCATCAATAAATTAATTGATTTATTTCTATAGCATTATTGATTGGTTAAAGAATCTTAAAATTATTTACAGCTGTGAGTGGAAGGCGTGTGAGATGACGAGGAAGGAAAATATGACTAGATTGAGGGAATTATATAATTAGAGTAATCGTAGAAGTTGTGTGAGAAGATGTACTGATGTAAAAGAGGACAAAGGTGTATAAAAAAATAGTCAAGTATGGTGCACTATCCTTTGTACCTGCCCCGACAGAGAAATGGCATGATGGTATGCATATATGTAAAACTATTTAAGTCGGCCTTGCGACATTCCAAAAAAGGTTATTTGTTTTATGGTATCGTGACCGGGAGAGCATATTGTCTTGAAGAGCGTGACCGGGAGAGCATATTGTCTTCAACTACAGTAGCAGGTAAGGAAGTCGTTTGTCATTGTACGTGTTGGTTACATTTCCGCACGTGAAGATGCAACAATGATCAGAAAATTACTTAATCATATTTGTAACTTTAAAAAAAAAAATGTATAAACCATCGTGAATCGAACCAAAAATCCCAGGGTGTAAGTCAAACGTTTTACTTTCTAAATCTTGAAGGTTTTTTTAATGTCATACGGCCAGTTTTTTTTCAGAAATTTCGATCAATATAACTTGCCCGTTTTGCCTCATTAGGTTAGTTTATGTTCTGAAACCTTCAAGAAAAAACTCATAAATTTATTTAATCCTCTAAATTGTTTCATTTTGTATTAAATTATTACATTCGTATTATTTGCCTTAATGTTATTACCACACATTTAAAAAAATCCATTTTCTCGACATTATGAATTATTGTTTACTTGTTTTTGTTTGTTTATTTTAATTTCTAGATAAATTTGCTGTCAAGAAAAACAAAACGGACTAACGCCTCCATCCTGGAAGAAAGAGTCATAGATAGATTGTTGACAATGTGTTTAGGACGAGTCCTTCGATACATTGAACACATTGACAGTTTGAAGAGGATTTTACTTACTGGAAGCGTGGCAAGACGACACACTAGAGGAAAAGCCTCAATGTGTCGGACTGACCAAGTGAGAGACGCAACCAGATTTCTTTTGACAACTTGATGCCCAGTTATGAGCTATATGTTTGTTATGAATACGGGAAGCCTGAAGTCTTTAAATAACTTTAAAATAAAAACATAGAGGTTCGGCTGATCATAACGTATTACGTTTCCTTGAGGACATATCATACAAATTATTTAAATAAGTAATAACTACCCAGATTTATCCGAAAGGCTCTAAAATTCGCATGAAGGGTAAAAATGTAAAATCTAAAAACAGATGTCACCCTAATATCACATTATTGTTGATAAAAATTAAGATAGTTTCAATTAGTAATAACAGATGTCGCATTGTTTTCACTTATGTTAATAAAATAATTAAATTACTTTAATAATTAAATTACAAATAATAATAATAAAACGGAAATTTATAAACTGCCGTTTAGGGAGTAGGCTCCCTTCAAGAACCCTGTATCGGGATTCGAACCCATCATCATAGACAGATTGGAAAAATTAACAAAAAAATTAATTGAGCAAAAGATAGGAAAGCGGTGAACACGTTCATTAGATAAGGAACTTCTCCGCATCTACATATGTTAAAAAATCATATATGGTAAGAAAACCGCTGAAAACTTATCAAAGGAAGATGAACTGCAAAAAAACCTTTATAGATCTTCCGACAAAACTTAAATGATTTATTTTTAACCGCATCCTGAGTATCGCGAGTGAATATTTGATCGTTTGGAAATTCAGCTGTAAGTGGTTGCGTCGGGGTGGTACTGTTGTGTTTAATGTGGTATTTTCTTTAGAAAATTGGTATTTACTATATTAACCAGAGTTTGATGAGTTAATATACACTCACCGTTTTCTAACAAAACAGTTTAATAACTATTCAGAAAATGTATCAAAAATAAAACTCTGAAATCGTGCATGGCACGGTTTAGTCGTCTAGAAGAGAAATAAAACTCGGTTCATATTATCTTTCTGCTTTTGATGTCAGAAGAAAATGTAATTAATTTAAGAATTGATTACATTACCCTTAGTTAAGTGACACATTTCTTGATTCTCCGTCTTTCCCATTTTCTCTCCCTTCCAACCATTTGACCTTAATTGAAGAAAATTGACAATAATTGATTTAAAATACATTTGAAAGGAATAAGGATTCGACATACATATAAAAAAAAAAAGAAAATAAGGAAATTATTCGAATTCAAACTGCTGACAATATCGGTAGCGAAATGGTTTTCGATCACTTAAAGATATTGGATTTAATCTTCAACGGTGACCAATTAAATCGTCTCCTAGAAATTGAAACTTTATTCTTAAAATTTGAGTATATATTTTTAGACTAGTATATAGTTTTGTTTTTAAAACTATTAAATTTTTTTCAATTCTAAAGACAAGTATGTATAATATAGCCCCATTTAGAGAGCAAATTCTCCTCAAGAGCGCTCTAACTCTGGACTTGAACTCACGAATGTAAAATAAATCACGTCTAAGAGCTATAACAGCCCCCGAACGAATCACGTATAACATTTTGTTTGAATACAGTACTACTTTGTAGGGTTATTTCCATATGGTAATCTCTTCTTCAAAGAGCCAAAGTTTATAGAGAGTTGCTAACTAATATTAAAATCTGAAAGGTGTCCTACTTGTGTCATGTACTTAGAGGAGCAAAGTACAAACTACTGCACCTGATCATCCAAGGCAAAATAGAAGGCCGAAGAGGTGTTGACAGGAGGCAAATCTCTTGGCTCCGCAACATATGTGATTTGACTGGTATGAGGAGCGTTGAGGATCATTTTCGGACTACCGGGGACAAAGATTCCTACTCTCAAGTGATATTCAACGTTGGAGAGACCTAACATGACATTGGGAAGCAGAAGAAGAGTCCCTTCCAACTAGCCAGAAATATGTTTATGAGACCTTAAGTGTTATCAAGCGAGAATCGAATCCAATCCAGCGGCAATCGAACTCGCAACCTGCAGATTAGATGTCACGCATTTTATAAACTAGATCACGGAGGTTGTTTCCCTTATTTCCATTCATCTCGGGGTTGTGTAGTTTTTCCAGCGCAGATCTCCACTTACGTCGATCTCTAGCTATCTGTTCTGCTGCCACCCAATCTGTTAACAAAACTTCTCAGAACCTTTTTCGGAAAATTCTTCACTAGCCTCCTTAAACATCTACTTGGCCAGTATAGTGGAATATTTCTCGTTCGGCTGACCTTGAAACTTCTTTTCAGAGGCAAAATTTTCACTGGTTAAAGGTCCTGAAACGTTCAGGGTGCTAAGTTGTTTGTAAAAAATATGTACAAATTGTGTTAGCTGAGTGGAGTTTTTTTAAACAAGCAAACATAAAATGTTTTCCCCAACATTATGCAAGCGGAACTTGAACATTGCTCAAAACTGATGAATGAATGAAATTTTTGTAGAAATGAGAGCGTAATGTACAGGGTATTTCATAAGGACGCTCAATTTTTAAATGTAAATAAAACAAGTTGTGTGTGAGATATCCACTGACTTTTTTTTTGAAAGAATATTTTATGGCATTAAGTATGGAATATAACGTCGTTCAAATGTCCGCCGCGGTTTCGCTTGATGGCACGTATTCGGGAGGTCAAATTTTCGATGACTTTGTCGCATAAATCTGGCTGAATTTGCTGGATGGTGTTCGTTATGTTGACTTTGAGGGCATCAATTGTTTGCGGTTTATACGCATAGACCTGCGATTTAAGATAGATCCAAAGGAAGAAGTCTAAAGGCGTTAAATAGCACGATCTCGGTGGCCAGTTCACGTCACCGCCGCGCGAGATAACCATGCCCTCAAATCGCTCGTGCAGAATGTCTATCGTGGCATGCGCTGTGTGGCGCGGAGCGCAGTCCTGTTGAAACCACATGTCATCAGTATCCATATCATCCAGTTTTGGCCACAAGAAGTTGCTTATCATCGATCTGTAGCGCTCGCCGTTGACGGTTATGGCAATGCCAGTTTCTTTTTGGAAGAAGTATGGACCGATGATTCCGACAGACCAAAATCCGCACCAAACAGTGACTTTCTCGGGATGCATTTGGTGCTGGTGTGTCTCGTGTGGATTGGTATCGTCCTCGTCGCTAAACATGATTTTTTTGGTGAAATTTGGGTCAACTTCCAACTGTTCCAGAGCCCAATCAGCGAACACACGGCGTTGTGTATGGTCGTTTACCTTAAGTTTCTGGGTCAATTGGATTTTATACGGATGCAGAGCCAAGTCCCGACGCAAAATTCGCCAAGTTGAAGTCGCAGAAAGGTCATGTTCTTGTGAACGACGAGAAATTGACTGCCTCGGATTTTCCCGTGCACTCTCACGCACAGCAGCGATGTTTTCAGCAGGCCTTGCGTTTCGGTGAAGTACGGGTGTTGGCTAATTATTTATTAAACCGGTTGACTCGAATTTGGCCACCAAACGTCGAATAGTCGACTCGGCAGGACGGTTGTTGTCTATGGTCGTTTACCTTGAGTTCCTGGGTCAGTTGGATTTTATACGGGTGTAAACTCAAGCCCCGGCGCTAAATTCGCCAGTTGAAGTCACAGAAAGGCCAAGTTCTTGTGAACGACGAGAAATTAACTGTCTCGGGTTTTCCATAAATAGCAGACAATACACGCTCACGCACAGCAGCGATGTTTTCAGCAGACCTTGCATTTCGGTGACCTACAGTTGTTGGGTGATTATTTATTGAACCGGTTGACTCACATTTGGCCACCAAACGTCGAATAGTCGACTCGGCAGGATGGTTGTGGCGAGGATAAAAATCACGTAATGCGCGGAACGTTTCTCGAACGGAGCACTTATTTTGAAAATAAAATTTGATAATTTTCACACGTTGTTTAGCGCTATAACCTTCCATGGTGGTTTGCCATAAACTATTGAACAATTCACAATAAATTTGATAGATGTTGCTTTAACAACATGGCCACTATAACCTTATCAATTTCGAACGTCCCTATTGGAAGACCCTGTAGAATGTATAAAAAGCAACTTATGGCATTAAAAATATAAGATATTTGGAAAGAATGCAGATTAAAAGATGGTGCCGTGCTAAATATGATGAAAGGATCGTTTAAAAGTTAGGCCGCGCAGAAATAATAAAAGATTCTAAAAATATTCATTTAAATATTATAGAAGATACGAGAAATTGGGGAAGAGCAGAAAAACTGAAGCATGATCAAATAAATCAAAATTTGAAAGAGGAAATTGTGAAAAGCCTTTAAAATAAAAGAATGCGTATGGCAAGGTGTATAGACGTGGCAGAAATAAAATATATATACAAGGATAAATATATATAAAATTCATACTGAGTAGAAGCAATAAATATAGGTTTATTAATAGCAACATAGTATGGACATAATATATTTAAATACACTTCAAAAACGCATAAACTCGTAAATATCAAGATAAATAGCAGACAATACCTTTAAAAGATAAGCTATCAAAAGGTCTGGATTCATCTCATAACATCCCCCCCGGCCGAGATACATTCCACCAATATAGGGCGAGCCCAGCCGCGAGATGAATAAACAATACAAGTGTGCAAGCTTCAAATTGCACACAGTTTTGACGGATTAAACCCAAAATTCCGATGGCAAAGTGATCAATGTTTCAAGTTGATTGGCACGTTTTATATGCTGCAGAATTTTGTAAGGCATTTTTAGGGTTGCTTAGTAGTCTTTAGGGCTGCTTATAAGTCTTTAGGGTTGCTTAGTAGTCTTTAGAGCTGCTTAATAGTCTTTAGGGTTACTTAGTAGTCTTTATGGTTGCTTATTAATCTTAAGGGCTGCTTATTAGTCTTTAGGGTGGCTTAGTAGTCTTTAAGGTTGCTTAGTAGTCTTTAGGGCTGCTTAATAGTCTTAAGAGTTGCTTAGTAGTCTTAAGGGCTGCTTAGTAGTCTTTAGGGTTGCTAAGTAGTCTTTAGGGTTACTTAGTAGTCTTAAGGGTTGCTTATTTGTCTTACGGGCTGCTTATTAGTCTTAAGGGTTGCTTAGTATTCTTAAGGGCTGCTTAGTAGTGTTTAGGGTTGCTTAGTAGTCTAAAGGGTTTCTTAGTAGTCTTAAGGGTTGCTTATTAGTCTTTAGGGCTGCTTATTAGTATTTAGGGTGGCTAAGTAGTCTTTAGGGTTACTTCGTAGTCTTTAGAGCTGCTTAATAGTCTTTAGGGTTACTTAGTAGTCTTTATGGTTGCTTATTAATCTTAAGGGCTGCTTATTAGTCTTTAGGGTGGCTTAGTAGTCTTAAGGGTTGCTTAGAAGTCTTTAGGGCTGCTAAGTAGTCTTTAGGGTTGCTTAGTAGTCCTTAGGGTTGCTAAGTAGTCTTTAGGGTTGCTTAGTAGTCTTTAGGGTTACTTAGTAGTCTTAAAGTTTGCTTATTTGTCTTAAGGGCTGCTTATTAGTCTTAAGGGTTGCTTAGTAGTCTTTAGGGTTGCTTAGTAGTCTTAAGGGTTGCTTAGTAGTCTTAAGAGTTTCTTAGTAGTCTTTAGGGTTGCTTATAAGTCTTTAGGGCTGCTTATTAGTATTTAGGGTGGCTTAGTAGTCTTTAGGGTTGCTTAGTAGTCTTTAGAGCTGCTTGGTAGTCTTTAAGGTTACTACGTAGTCTTTAGGGCTGTTTATTAGTCTTTAAGGTTGCTTAGTAGTCTTAAGGGTTGCTTAGTAGTCTTAAGGGTTGCTTATTAGTCTTTAGGGCTGCTTATTAGTATAGAGGGTTGCTTAGTAGTCTTTAGGGTTGCTTAGTAGTATTTAGAGCTGCTTAGTAGTCTTTATGGTTGCTTATTAATCTTAAGGGCTGCTTATTAGTCTTTAGGGTGGCTTAGTAGTCTTTAAGGTTGCTTAGTAGTCTTTAGGGCTGCTTAATAGTCTTAAGGGTTGCTTAGTAGTCTTAAGGGCTGCTTAGTAGTCTTAAGGGTTGCTTAGTAGTCTTTAGGGTTACTTAGTAGTCTTAAGGGTTGCTTATTTGTCTTACGGGCTGCTTATTAGTCTTAAGGGTTGCTTAGTATTCTTAAGGGTTGCTTAGTAGTCTTTAGGGTTGCTTAGTAGTCTAAAGGGTTTCTTAGTAGTCTTAAGGGTTGCTTATTAGTCTTTAGGGCTGCTTATTAGTATTGAGGGTGGCTTAGTAGTCTTTAGGGTTACTTAGTAGTCTTTAGAGCTGCTTAATAGTCTTTAGGGTTACTTAGTAGTCTTTATGGTTGCTTATTAATCTTTAGGGCTGCTTATTAGTCTTTAGGGTGGCTTAGTAGTCTTAAGGGTTGCTTAGAAGTCTTTAGGGCTGCTAAGTAGTCTTTAGGGTTGCTAAGTAGTCTTTAGGGTTGCTAAGTAGTCTTTAGGGTTGCTTAGTAGTCTTTAGGGTTACTTAATAGTCTTAAAGGTTGCTTATTTGTCTTAAGGGCTGCTTATTAGTCTTTAGGGTTGCTTAGTAGTCTTCAGGGTTGCTTAGTAGTCTTTAGGGTTGCTTAGTAGTCTTTAGAGTTTCTTAGTAGTCTTTAGGGTTGCTTTTAAGTCTTTAGGGCTGCTTATTAGTATTTAGGGTGGCTTAGTAGTCTTTAGGATTGCTTAGTAGTCTTTAGAGCTGCTTGGTAGTCTTTATGGTTACTACGTAGTCTTTAGGGCTGTTTATTAGTCTTTAAGGTTGCTTTGTAGTCTTAAGGGTTGCTTAGTAGTCTTAAGGGCTGCTTAGTAGTATTTAGAGCTGCTTAGTAGTCTTTAGGGTTACTTAGTAGTCTTTAGGGCTGCTTAGTAGTCTTAAGAGCTGCTTAATAGTCTTTAGGGTTACTTTGTAGTCTTAATGGTTGCTTATTAATCTTTAAGGCTGCTTTTTAGTGTTAAGGGTGGCTTAGTAGTCTTTAGGGCTGCTTAGTAGTCTTTAGGGCTGCTTAATAGTCTTTAGGGTTGCTTAGTAGTCTTTAGGGTTACTTAGTAGTCTTTAGGGCTGCTTAGTAGTCTTAAGAGCTGCTTAATAGTCTTTAGGGTTACTTTGTAGTCTGTATGGTTGCTTATTAATCTTTAGGGCTGCTTTTTAGTGTTTAGGGTGGCTTAGTAGTCTTTAGGGTTGCTTAGTTGTCTTTAGGGCTGCTTAGTAGTCTTTAGGGTTGCTAAGTAGTCTTTAGGGTTGCTTAGTAGTCTTTAGGGTTACTTAGAAGTCTTAAGGGTTGCTTATTTGTCTTTAGGGCTGCTTATTAGTCTTTAGGGTTGCTTAGTAGTCTTTAGGGTTGCTTAGTAGTCTTTAGGGTTGCTTAGTAGTCTTAAGGGTTTCTTAGTAGTCTTTAGGGTTGCTTATTAGTCTTTAGGGCTGTTTATTAGTATTTAGGGTTGCTTAGTAGCCTTTAGGGTTGCTTATTAGTCTTTAGGGTTACTTAGTAGTCTTAAGGGTTGCTTAGTAGTCTTTAGGGTTGCTTATTAGTCTTAAGGGCTGCTTATTAGTATTTAGGGCTGCTTAGTAGTCTTTAGGGTTGCTTAGTAGTCTTTAGAGCCGCTTAGTAGTCTTTAGGGTTACTTAGTAGTCTTTATGGTTGCTTATTAATCTTTAGGGCTGCTTATTAGTCTTTAGGGTGGCTTAGTAGTCTTTAGGGTTGCTTAGTAGTCTTTAGGGTTGCTTAGTAGTCTTTAGGGTTACTTAGTAGTCTTTAGGGTTACTTAGTAGTCTTAAGGGTTGCTTATTGGTCTTTAGGGCTGCTTATTAGTCTTTAGGGTTGCTTAGTAGTCTTTAGGGTTGCTTAGTAGTCTTTAGGGTTGCTTAGTAGTTTTTAGGGCTGCTTATTAGTCTTTAGGGTTGCTTAGTAGTCTTTAGGGTTGTTTAGTAGTCTTTACTCCTATTAGAATTTTCTGATTCTTATTGTTTTATAAATTTCTGTTAATTTTGTAACTAATTGTGTAACTGTCCTGCATTTTCACCTTTGAAATTTGTGTTACCCCTTTACCTAACCTATAAATTTATTTAAAAGAATCTTCTTGTATGACTCTTGTTTGATATATCTATTTGTTGTTTTAAATTGCATAACTAACTCTATTACTACATTGTTATAAAATATATGTCACACTGTTACTAAAATGACACTGCATGACTTCGTTTTTCCGTTTTTATGTGGTTTTTTAATACTGTCGTATTGATTTTATTTATAACAAACAATTGATAAAATTATCTTGTTCACAAAACATAGTTCTTTTTGTTTCTGATTATGTGTCTATTACTTTTCTTTGTCTTTTGTATGTTTATGGGTATGTTGCCTATTACTTTTCTTTGTCAATTGTATTATCCGTTATGTAACTCCATATTATGTGTTTTTCATTTCGTTACTCTATTTGTTCAGCTTCGCATTCTGATATCCGCTTTCTTCCGTTTGTTTACGGATTTTTTTCTTTTCTTTTCCCATGTCACAGAGCGCTTTTGATATTCTCGACACGTCAGAGCGGGTGCCTCGACCCACGCCCGTATAATGAGCGCTCCCTTTTAGCAGAAGGTCGCGGCCCCATTATGTGCGAGGGGGTGGGGGAGTGTTTTCACTTCCGGAAGGGTGTTTTGGCGGGAGAATTATAATTCAAACGGATAATTCACAACTTGTCCTATAGATGGCGGGAATATAGCTAAAAAAGTAAAATGTTACTTTTTCTGAGATTAATGACGACCTCGTAGTTTCAGGATCGATTCATTTTGATATCCAACGTAAAAGACGGGTCACTTCAAATAAATTGTCTCAAGGTATGCTATAGGCTCACCAGGTTGTTCTATAATGGAAATATACAATATTATAAAATGAATTTTGATATTTCAAAACTTAATAGAGGTCAATTAAACGAAACATAAAAAGATCATTTGCCTGTTGGGGTAGCCAAATATGTTACTAGTAGAGTAGCTGCGGCTGTGCTGTAATACACTGGACTTACGTGCGACAGATCACCGGTTCGAACCTTGTGTTGTGCTTCTTCTTAGAAGACACAGACATTTTTTCCGCCTTGTATTCGGGGGTATCGTCATCATCGTTGCTAAAACTCATTGTCGAAGATCCTCTCGCCACTTCAACGTCAATCTTGAGTTGCTCTTCTTTGTCGATCATGTGATTTTCTGTGAGAAAACAGCTCAATCCTAGATGTCACAAATGTGTGGATCCTGCAAAGTTTCCGATGTTCGCATCGATATTTGTAGAACGCTGACTAATTCTGACACGTTTAGCTGTTGAGACGCTTTCAGTCCAATAACAGATATTTCTCCACCCTCCACGGTCCTGATCCTGCTGTAACACTTGTTCCTCAACCACCTGCTCCTAGTCCTCAAACGCTACGCAAAAAGGTCGGCGACTTTCGTAGACTGTCATTAGGGTGCTTTCCTGCCTACCAGCCCTTCGCTTGCCTTCAATTACCTCAAACAGGACGCGCTTTGGGAGCCTATGATCACCCATGCGTATCACATGTTCGATCCATCGTAATTTTGCCTTTTCACCCATATCCTCTTTAAGTTTACATTTGGAGCGTTGCAAGGCCGAGACATTTGTGGCACGATTACTCTCGTAAATCCGAATAATTCAACGAAGGAAACGTTGGTGGAACATTTCAAGGGTATAATTTGAGGATATTATACTAATATCTATGATCTTGGTCATATCTCTTCTTCTAAAAAGATAAAAACACATTCCGATATGCTCTGGTCGTCTCTCTTCGGCATGCCAGTGAATCTAGTACAGCGGTAAATTTGATGTTGTGCAAAAGCTCAATCATTTTATAAAAAAAAACAGATGCGTGAGACTCTTGCGCGGTAGAACCTACTCTCAGGTGATATTCAACGTTGGGGGGATCTGACATGACATTGGGAAGAAGAAGAAGTACGTATATATGTATCGTATAACGTTGTTGTGATCCATAATTATAGCAAATCTTGAATATGCCTGGTTTGATATTTTTCCATCGATTCGTTGTTTGAGAATATAATACTTTTCCATCGATTCGTTGTTTGAGAATATAATAGTTTGAGAATATAATACTTTTCCATCGATTCGTTGTTTGAGAATATAATAGTTTGAGAATATAATACTTCCTAAATAAAAGTATTCTTCAACTCGTTCTTACATTTTGTTGTTCACCCTTGTATCACATAAACTACCCCTTTTTTTATTATTTTCAATCACCATGACCGGATATTGTAAAATTCATTCTAATCCATTATATTTTTTTCCCATTTCACGTAGAAGTCATTTATCATAAGCTGTAATTCATTATTATTTTCAGCCAACATAATCATGTCATAAGTATACAGCAAAGTCCATTAATTATATTTATTAATGAGTCTTTACAAATATTTAATAACCAAAGTGACATTACACTTCCTTGCTTCACCCCTTTTGTAATTTTAAACCACTCAGTTAAGGCACCGTTTACTCTTACTTAAATATTTAAAACAAATACTTTCTCGACATTTTCCACTCAAGATATGCAGAGAAGACAAAACGTAAGATATTCGTATCTCAACTCGTTTTCTTTCCTTTTTTTTCATCCATACACCTTCTCATATAAAAATACCATTCGCTTGATCCGACCACGTTTTCTTCAATCTTTATTTTAATAGTATTTCTTTATTTATTCTATAAATCCAAACCCTCCTAGAGTAATCTTTTACATCTTCCTCAACACATTACCCTTAAGTTCTAAACTGATTATCACGGTAGGTTGAGATTATTTTCGTTATAACTTTCAGTTTAATTTTTTTCAAGGCTGTGCTTGCTAAAGTGCAACAACTTGCACGGAATAAACCAATCATTCATACACAAAATGACTAACAATCATACGCGATCCCAAGGAACAGCCCATATAGACATTAAATTGTATCTATATGTAAGGGATCTATTTTTTACTTAAGACATATGAAACATATTTCTAGTTTGTTAAAAGAAATAACCATATGGCAATATACCCACCAGATCTAACTGTATACAAAGGAAGCTTTACATTAAGTTAACTTGTATAATTAAATACATTTCTGACTATTAATTCAATCTGGTTTGATGGTGTAGACATGTTTATGAGCTTGGCCTGGAGACAGTATGCGGCAACATCCATGGCCTAGTTTAGTAATACGCATTAATGATTATATACAATGCATGGGCGTGCTATCAAATATCCTTAAAAGCCTAGTTGGTATGTTGTCTGTCTCAAAAAAACAAGGATATATATTTCCTATAATTGACCTATACAGGCAGTTAGTTATGTATCCCTCGTATTCTTGCAAGATCACCATTTTCATAAAGCCATGCTCATACAGAACTCGAGGCCGCGACTAGTAACGCCAGGTCAGCGCTTTTTCAGGTCGTAAATTTATTCCAAGTGGTTCAGCTGAATTGCAACAGCAGCATATAAGCTGAACCATAATTGAATTTCGTATCTTTCGAGTATCTATCACACATACTCATTGCAACGTTTTGCATAATATTTACAATTAAACTGATTTAGGGGTAGTTAATAATTCTCTCTATAGATATAGATTAAGAACTGGACTGTTTTACTTTCAAATTAGAAAAATAATATATTTAGCGGATAGGAAAAAGTGTATGTTTAGCGAATTGGAAAAACTATGTGTTTAGTGAATTGGGAAAAAAACGTGTAAAGCTATTTGGTAAAACGATGTGTCAAGTAAATATGGATAACACTTTTTTCATAATTTTGGGATAATTATATGTTTAACGATTCGTAAAAGCTATAGGTTAAGCGTATTGGGAAATCGAAGTATTCAGTGAATAACATAAACTTATTGCTTAGCGAATATGTATATTATATTTTCAGTGAATTGGGAAAATTTAAGCTTAAGCGAATTGGAAAAACGACATTTTCAGTGAATTTGGAAAACGAAATACTTAACCAATTGAGAAAATGACGTGTTTTAGTAAAAGAGGAAAATTTTATGTTTGGCGAAAAGGTTAACGATATTTTCAATGAATTGGGAAAACTTTATAGTTAGCGAATTGGGAAATTACGCTTTCAGTGAATGAAGATAACTTTTTACTTAGCAAATGTGCGATATTTTCAGTGAACTGGGTAAACTATATGTTGAGCTAATTGGGTACACTACATTTTTAATGAATGAGCAAAAGTTTATGTCCAACGAATATGTTAATGATATTTTCAATGATAAGGGAAAACTACACGTTTAGCGAATTGGGAAAACGACATTGACAATAAATAAGGACAACTTAAAGTTAAGCTTTTTTGGAAATCGGTAAGTACATTTCCCAAATCACTGAAAATATCGGTTAACGAAAACTATATATTGAGTGAATTTGAAAATGACATATTAAGTTAATGTTAAAAAACCCATATCTGACTTCTACCTCATCTTTATATCATATTTTGTCCTCACAAATATGGTGCACGAAAATTTCAATGTAAAACTCAAGAATAAAAATTAAAAAGTATTAATCCAAAATATTGAAATGTGAAAATCAACCATAGGAAACTAGAATCAGAAAAAAATTCACTCGAGGATAACATAAATACAAAATTATAGACCAGATCACAAAAAAAATCTTTATATGTAATAATGAATCGTCCAGACAGAAAATACCATATACTCAGACTGCCCAATGGGAAAGGTGACTGATTTTATTTTCTCATAACTACTAGCACCATCTGTGGTCGAATAAATGAGTTGAGTTGCAAAAATAAACGTCTGTCTTATTTAATTTGGAGATCATACTTAGACATACCTTAATATATACTGACTTAATAACGATTTAGAATATGTACATATATTTTTGGAGCATTCTTTTTATTGAAAATAGCAACCAAAATAGACAGGGAGCTTCCTAGTTTTTTGTATTCTCACGATTGATAAACGACAACGTACAAATGTTATGAACAAATTTCTGTTGACGCATTTTGATTCCGAGAATTGTATATCTTATATAGACATCTAGTGAAATTTCACTGAAACTTACAATAACTACAATTCACTTAAAACTTTTACATTCGTTGTATTCGTTTTTTTTTCCTGAGTAACGCTATCATAACTGTTTGTTATGATAGCGTTACTAAGAAAAAAAAAAGGAAAAAAATCTGTGTATTTATTCTTAACGCATTAGCGTTAAGAGTGTATTTTTTTAAATTTTGTTATTTAACTTCAATATTGATAAAACTATTTTAAATAAAGCACATACCTACTGTGCAAATATGCAGCATACATCTATTTTTGCATATGTGGAGCTTTAAAATACATGTATTTTTAAAATTTTCTGTTTTTGGAAATAGGGGTTGTTAAGACCAAAGCTAAGTTTATTAAATAAACATTATTTTATCTGTTAAAATAAAAAGGTCATAATTGTTAAATATTGCATTTTCGTTGTATGTGGGCAACAACCTGGTGGGCTTTCTGTTATGTGGCAATATCTTCCGACCAACCAGAAATATATTAAAGATGCTTTAAGTGAAAACATGACTGGAATACTTTTTTTTTTTAAACAGGATTCCAATGGGAATCGAACCCGCGATTTCCAGGCTGAGAGATAAGCGTCTTACCAAGTAGGCCACGGGTCGTCATCACGAACGCATAAAAAAATATTTAAATAAAGAATCAATTGATACATGAAATATGTGATACATGCAAACCGACAAGCCTTTTCCCTATCAGGACAGGCAAATAGAACAGAACGGTAAATATTCATACCACGACATACTTTTTTTTTAACTTATCTTTATAGTAAAAATAAAAGTATCATTTAAATAGCGCCATTTAGAGAGAAGACTTTACATCGTTACATCATTTCATAGACCTTCATGGTCAAGTTGATAAAACGTCGGTCTTCCACCCGTGAGTTACGGGTCGATTCCCAGTCTGGTTAAAAAGTTCGTCGGGTAATACAACTCGCACATGTGAGACGTGTGCGAGTGTGTTTGCCTGCCAACGTACGGCTGTATAATGAATACGTGCTATAGCAAACAGTGAGTTACTTACTTATTTCATGGGGTTATTGTTCAGCAGTAAAACGATAACTGCTGGTAATTTTTTTCGATACTATAAAACGTCTATATGTAGACACTCAGCACGGTTAAACCAAAGGCTCGTTTCAACATTCCCACATAAAAGGTTCGGATATTTTGGGAGTACTCTACGAATGAAATAAATTGCTTTTTATCTTTTGAACCTTTCTGTAACCCCACTTTTATCGAATTTTGTCTTTTACGAAAAGCATTTTGTTTATATTCTGGATTTGATAAATCAAGCTTTTGTCTTTTCTTCTTTGATCACCTTTCTCAACATATATCACATTCATCCTTTATAAATACATTCAATTTGTTCACAAACAATTATTTTCACTATACGTATTTTAAATATAAAGGGTCTTCCAAATCGAGCGGTTTTTAAATTATTTGATAAAACACAGATGGCGTCGCGAACTTGCCTAGGTCTTGTGACATTTGAGAAATGTAATGTATGACATTTATGAAAATGGAGTCGTTTACAATACAACAACGCGTTCAAATTGTTGGATTATTTTATGAATTGTAATCTTCGGAAAAGGTGATGTTAATTGGCCACCAAGATCATGTGATCTGATACTATTGGACTATTTTCTATGGGGTTAAGTGAAAAGTCAGGTGTATAAGAATGACCCCCGATCAACTTCTGAGCTGAAGGACAAAATTATTTGCGTTATTGGTGAGTTAGAACCGCAATTATGCCAAAAAGTCATCGAATTTTTTGACAAAAGAGTGGACATCTGTAGAGCTGCAAGAGGTGGACATTTGGTGGATATTGTTTTTTGTATTTAAATATCATACATAATACTGCAATGATCAATAAAAAGTTTATTGAAATCATCGCAAATTGTGTGTTTTATTCAAGAATTAAAAAAAAATCAAAATAAAAAACCGCTCAATTTGAAAGACCCTTTATTAACTCGAATTATTTTATTAATTTTCCATTTCTAAATTTCCCTTACCAATTGATTTTCTTTTTACATTATACGAGAATGCGTATGTTTCACTGATATGTCTTGTTATCTTAGCAGATTTCAGCACTGTCCAGTTCGAGTTTATATATTTTAATCCCCCAAAGGTTTTGTCTCTCGTGACTCTTCCTTCATCTGAGGAAATACAACCTTAATAGTAAAATTCTTCAGCTTGCTCAAATATTTCATTACTAACCCATTTGTCACACAAAATTTTCCTTTAACACCACCTTAAACAACATTTTTTTATTCGCATCTCTCAAACAATTAACTTATCAAACTCTGCAATACCTCTTCACTCTACGCTTATATTATCATATTATTTTAGTTTTTGCGTTTAAAAGACGGTAATTTTGACCTGAAAGACAAGGAGCGTTCCGGACGACCAGTGGACTTCGATGAGGACCGCTTAAACCATATTATTCATGAAGATCGCCTTCAAACGTTTTTCATCACCATTTTCAAACCATTTTTCATCACCAATAATGATGCGGTAAAGAAACCTTTGCTTGTGGCCATGCGTAGCTCGATGACCAGCGGAAATCGTCGAACGTTGATTTTTGTTGTTTTCATTCAAAACATGTAGAACCCAAGCACCGAACTTCTGGACTTTTCCCATTGATTAAAGATGGCGGTATACAGTCATGTGACTACAATTCATCTGATCAGTCAATTCTACGGTGGTTTTAAGGGGATCTTCGTGAACAATATGGTTTAAGCGGTCCTCAGAAAAGTCCACGGGAGGTGTCGAAAATGCTCACTTTCGTCTACTTGACATTCCATTTTGAAGGCTTGTAATTAAATAAAATAATATAACAATATGTAACGTAAAAGCAAACACAATGTCTTGTATACCAGAAAAAATCTTTCAAATGACGTACAACCTTTACCATTTGGTTTTACTTTTGGTGCTCATTTTTAAATTGTAATAAAACGAACACAACTTATGTTAACACCCAATAGTAAATATTTTACGACGTTTTAAAATGTTATAACAGAAACCTTCGTTCGATATAACAAAATACCATCAAGATTTAAAAAATAAACTTAGAGAAAATCAACAACATCAAAATGAAGCCAACACAAAGGTTTCGTCTTCATAATTTTCACCCCCCCCCCCCTACAAGCAATCAGATATATTGGCACGATTACGAGGTTTGGCATGAAGCATTTAAAGGGAAGATTTATTGAGCATGAAATCGTGTAATAAGGGATCAACAATTTGAGTTTTATAACTCTGAATTTAACTATGGATTTAGTTAATCCTTAAATCTATTCCACTAATAATTCATTTTATACGCCCACATTTCCCGGCCATACATGATTGTTGATTTATGGGAGTGAATCAAGATGCTATGATTCTCGATAAGGGTAATTTTATGAGTATATATAATGCATGAACCAACTATGAAATCTTCTTACCAATTCGGTAAGACACCTGTCTCCCAGCCTGATGGTAGCGGGTTCAATACCCGTTGGAACTCAGAACTTATAAAAAGTATTTCTGTCATGTTTTCCCTCAACGCACCTTTAACATATTTCTGGTGAGTTAGATTTTTTTTTTAAGAATAGCTATGACCGAAATCATAGGTAGCCTTATACCCTCGAACACTAGGAAATAGTACCTGTGTCGTTCGAGGGGAGTAGCACAGCGCGGGATTCGAACCGACGACCTTCCGCACGAAAGTCCAGTGAGTTACCGCGCGGCCATGCACCTCTTGTTAGGTTGTACTATATGTTATAAAATCGGAATGTGATATCAACATAAGATAAAAACTAAAATAGAATAAACGCCTAAAAGCACTACAAGTAGCG
Source organism: Odontocerum albicorne (assembly GCA_949825065.1). Lineage (NCBI taxonomy): Eukaryota > Metazoa > Arthropoda > Insecta > Trichoptera > Odontoceridae > Odontocerum > Odontocerum albicorne. The sequence continues at coordinate 11,477,907 of OX463866.1, read as the reverse complement.
GAACAGTTTGCTGCAGCCATGAACCCTAAACTTAATGATATCGGGGCAGATGTGGAGCGGGATGGTGTCGATCCCTACTGGAACTGCGTTAAGTCCATCATTACTAACGCGGCGGACGAAGTTCTAGGAAGTAGGCAAGCACAACCACGAGATGGGTGGATCGATGAGGAATGCCAACATGCAACTAACATAAAAAATAGTGCATACCTCGGAATGCAGCAGCGACATCATACACGCCAGGCGGTAGTAGAATATAGAGAACTGAGAAGGAAAGAAAATAAGCTACACAGAAAGAAGAAACGTCTATTTCTCGAAAACCAGATTAAGGAAGTGGAACTAGCAAATGCCCAAAAGAAGAGCCGACTCTTCTATCAGAAGGTCAATCAACAGAGAAAAGATTTCAAACCCAGAACCGCAATGTGCCATGACAGTGAAGGAAATATCTTCAATGAAAAACAACAAATACTTGCCAGGTGGGTGGAGTATTTTGATGGTCTGCTGAATGGAAACAGAGATGAGAGTACAGGCGAAGGTCTGATGAGGACTGAAATCCCCCTTGGTGGTGTCATTGAGGATATCGACAGTGTCGAGCTACCACCATTATTGGAGGAAGTGGTGGGTGTCATTAAGAAGCTGCATAACAATAAGTCGCGTGGTACCGATAATGTTTCTGCGGAGCTGCTGAACTATGGTGGACCCGAACTCCACTTTCATATGCATAAAATTATTGAAGCTGTTTGGCGCTCTGAAACCATGCCAGGTGAATGGAACTGTGGAATAATCTGCCCCCTTCACAAGAAGGGAGATCCTATGAAATGCGATAAATATAGGGGTATCACTCGCTTAAATATTTCTTACAAGATTCTGTCAAACATACTGTGTAGTAGGCTGGCGAAATACTCAAAGGATATCATTGGACAATATCAAACAGGGTTCCGAAAGGGCAAGTCCACGACTGATCAAATATTCTCCTTGAGACACATATTAGAAAAGACAGTAGAGTTCAACGTTGACACGTACCACCTCTTCATAGACTTTAAGGCTGCATATGATACGGTAAATAGAGAAAAGCTATATAGTGCCATGGACGAACTTAATATTCCCAGGAAACTACTAAACCTAATAAAGCTCACAATGGTCAACGTTGAATGCCAGGTTAGAATACAACAGGATTTGTCTGAGCCCCTGAGAACTTTTAATGGACTAAGACAGGGAGACGCACTCGCCTGCATATTATTTAATTTGGTGCTGGAAAAGGCTATCCGAGATGCAGGTATTCAAACTACTGGCCATATTTTCAACAAGTCCGTGCAACTACTCGCTTATGCTGATGATATTGATATCATCGCACGCTCTGTAAATGATCTGAAGTCTGCCTTTAGAACCCTGGCCACGTCAGCTAAAAACATGGGACTGATTGTCAACGAGACAAAGACAAAATATATGCCAATAAATTCACGCCAGAACCCTCTCAACATACAGATTGATGATTGTACTTTTGAAACTGTCAGCGAGTTTGTATATCTTGGCACTATGGTAACAAACAACAATAATATGTCCACCGAAATCAAACGAAGAATAGTGTCAGCAAACCGGTGCTACTATGGCCTACTGAAGCACATGAAATCTCGTCACCTTACAATAAAAACCAAAGTCCTTCTTTATAAGACCCTCATCCGACCTGTACTCACATATGGCTCGGAATGTTGGACAATCAGTAAGGTCTATGAGAAGGCTCTAGAAACGTTTGAAAGAACGGTGTTGCGCAAAATCTATGGCTCAATCTGTGACAGCGGAGAGTGGCGTATTAGGTACAATCACGAGCTCTATGATCTGTACAAGGATCCTACTGATGTGAAGGAGATTAGAGTTGGAAGCCTGAGGTGGGCCGGACATCTTCAGAGGATGGGCGAGGGCGAGATCCCAAGGCGAATCATGGATGGTGCGCCCGGGGGGTGGAGGGCAGTGGGAAGGCCAAAACTCCGATGGCTGGATGGAGTGGTGAGGGATGCAAACAACATCGGTATCCGGAACTGGCGTAACGCTACACGGAACCGTCAGTCATGGGGGCGAGCTCTGCGGGAGGCCAAGACCCGACCTGGGTTGTAGAGCCATGGATGGATGGATATGTTATAAAATCGGAATGTGATATCAACATAAGATGAAAACTAAAATTGAATAAAAGAAATCACGCAATGGAGAAATATTTTTTGTGGCGTTACCTTTTCGGGATTTTTTTTTGTGAATTGATAAGTGTTTTTTTTATTAATATTAATGAGTAAATGACAAACTCCGTGCTCTAGTTGGTGAGACGCCTTTCTCCCAGCTCGGCGGTTGCGGGTTTAAATCCTGCTGAAGCCCAGGTTTTCTTAAAAAAGGATTCCAGTCTTGTTTGCACTTAAGGCATTTTTAACATCTTTATGGGTGGTTGAAAGAGATTGCCACAAAGCAATAAACACGCCTGGTTGTACTATCAGTGTACAATGATAGTGTAATACATTGAGCGTAAGAAGAGATGTGCGACTCCTGGTATACGTTGTCAAACTAGTTCTGTGTGTGAGCTGTCCAGCAGAAAGAAGAAACGCAACATTAATTGGACGCAGCACAGATACGGCCTTTAGTAAAAAAAATCTGTCACGCAAAGGGCATACGCCTTGTTAGGCAGAATAATACTTTGCATGTGTACTTAATTGTTAAAATTAAAAAATTTAAGAAAAATTATAGATTGAAGAAAGTTGAGGTGTTCTTTTTGTTGTTAAGAAAGCATGTTTTCCAGAGATAGGTTGTATTATATACGCGTTGTTTACAATACAACCTGGTGGGTTAATAATTAACATGATGCGATCTCTTTTAATTAACCGGGAAGATGGCAAAGATGCCTTAAGTGAAAACCAGGGAGGAACTATATCACAAACAATAAATCAATGGAAATCGAATTCGGAACCCCGAAGAAAAGCACAAGAGTCTTATCTATTAGGATTTTACTCGACTTTAAATTTACCTATGGATCTCTTTTTGTTTATTATATTGTTCAACTCTGTCGTTGTATACAGTACAACCAGGGACGCTGTCTTCTGGCAATCTCATCCAGCCAACCTAGGTGTTAAGGAGGCCTTATGAGAAAATCAGACAGGGATCAATAAAAAAAAATTGTTCCGACGAGAACTGAACCCAACACTTCTGGATTGGAACAAATGCGTCTTTGCAATAAGGTCACGGGAGGTTAAGAATAAGTCGTAAAAAGACACAATTTTATAAAGTTTACTCTTTATTTACCGTCTGAAATTTGAATGTATATATTTTTTCTTTAGAGTTTTTCATTCCTAGAATTTTAGATGTTTTGCGTTTTTCATTTGATTTTTTGTCTTATTTAATGAAAAATAAAATATTTCTCTTTTTTATCACCGTGATGCAGGATTTTCAGAAGACATCTATGAATGAGTAGCAATGTTATTTAAACTTCTGAGTTTAGTTAAGACGCAAACCACTGTGGAAAATTTAATTGCAAGTTGAATTCCTATTGTTCAACAGGTGTCTATAACGCTCTGTTTTAAACATTACTCGTATTGCTGAAAAGTTCTCTACTACGCAACGGTAGTTGAAAACGTTTAATAAAATAAGTGTAAGCAATTTATATTCAAATAACTTCATTTGAAAAAGGTTTTATCAAAATTATTTTCCATACCTTTAATTTTAAGTTACTTAAAATAATAGAGCATCATTTTTTAACGAAATAATTAATTCATACATTTTTAGATTAAATTAAAAACGTTTCATAAAATGTCAAAACGACTTTGAAAAATTTGCATTTTTCAAAAATAATTAATTCCATTTTGCAAATGATTGTAAATGAGTGTCTCGAAATATGTTAATATCGAAGGTAAAGGTTAAATGTTGAAAGAAAAATGCGGTTAAAATGTGAGCGTTACTTATAATCCGTGGAAAAAATATATTTATGCATTGGTTAAAAGTGTCCTTTGTGGTTATCTTAGCTTATTAGATACCTGTCTCTCGATTCGCGGGTCAGGAGTTTGAATCCTGTCTATAATCAATTTCAGTTTAGTAAGGTATAAATTACTTATTTTTATTTTTTATTTTTATGTAAAAAAATACTCACAAAAATGAAGCAAGTTTTACATACACAACATATAAGTTATAAATAATACTAATGATCAAATTTAAAAATATCAGTGTTTATATCATCCGTAGTTACTTCATGTCAGCAGGTCAGTGATAATATTACATATTATTTTAAATGTATAGAAAAAATAAAACACTTATTCCTTAATCGATTCAGTCATCATCCTGCTAAACTCTGACAGTGTTGAACTAAAGAGTGTTGAACTAAAGAGTCTTTCAAATTGAGCGGTTTTTTTAATCTTGGTTAAAACACAGATGGCGTTATGAACTTGCCTGGGTCTTGTGACATTCGAGAAATGTAATGTATAATATTTATAAAAATGGAGTCACAATACAACAACGCGTTCAAATTGTTGAATTATTTTATGTATTGTAATCTCCGGAAACGGTGATGTTAATTGGCCACCAAGATCGTGTGATCTGACACCGTTGGACTATTTTCTCTGGGGTTACGTGAAAAGCCAGATCTATAAGAATGACCCCCTGATCAATTCCTGAGTTGAATGACGAAATTATTCGCGTTATATATAGTTAGAAGCGCAATTATGTCAACATCTGTGGAGCTGCAAGAGGTGGACATTAGGCGGATATTGTTTTAATGTCATAAATTGTACTTTAATGATCAATAAAAAGTGTTTTGAAATCAAAGCGAATTGTGTGTTTTATTCAAGAATTAAAAAAAATTGAATTAAAAAACCACTCCATTTGAAAGACACTTTAGAAGCTGATGTTAATTCTAAATGTAGCTACACTGAACAAAGCAGATCTCCTGCGAGAGGGAATACTTAAATTAATACGTTCCTGAGTCGCAGAAGAGTCCACAAGAACATTCAATACTTTATAAAGAAACAAGATCAAAAGAACCATTACTACCCTTAAACGATTGAGCATCGAAAAAAGGCAATTTATCACTGTACGACACAATAGCACTTAGCATATCCTACCTACTCAGACGACTCAGAAATCGTCGATTGACCGCCTTAACTAAGCCAACATACAACCTTTTTAGGTTCCATATTACATCGCTTCAGACTGCTTCTTACCAATAACTTATACAATTTTTATTTACTTAACACTTTTATTGCAAATACAATCTGGTAGGCTTATTGCCAGGCGGCACTCTCCTCCAACCAACCAGACAAAAGTAAATAATTCAAGTTACGTGGTCGCATAAATCATTCAAATGACTATCCATCTCCATGAAATCCATAAACACATACGTGAGCATATGCCCACGAACCCCACAAAGACGAACAATCACACGAACATTATGTTTCATATAAAGTGACATATCATCAATCAAAAGGAAATGAAGGGATGGTTGAGAGGAAAGGAAAAGAAAAATCAGGAATGAAACACGTTATTTTGCTGACTAGAAATTTCGAGTTTTTTTCAGTCGCTTCATGAAGCATGCCAAGGACGGAGCTAGTCTAATATTGGTTTGCAACTGATTCCAGAGTCTCACTGCATGGACAGTAAAGAACGACGTAAAAAAAGAGGAGCGGTGAACTGGAAAGGCCAATAGACAATCTCTGTTTGAGCGTTGCGCTAATCCATTATAGGAAAGACGCTGAATATTTTCGCCGAGATACTAGGGGAGGCGGGACAGTTAAGAATATTATACAATAGACAGTATGTGAATTTGGCGTCTATTTCTAACATTCAACCAGTTCAATGCCTTTTGGAATTATATAGGAATATCAGCAATCTAAAAAGCTTCTTCACTATCTCATTCGCATGAAAATCAAATGCGAGACAAGAATAGTAATGTATAGGTACACAAAAATCACACAAAACATCGACGTTTTGCAACCCATAGTCATTTAGTGTATCATAAAAAAAACGTTGGCGAGGTTGTGTATTGATTTTATTTTGTAACACTTATCCGTGTCAAATTACATATCATTTTAATAACACCAACCACACAGTGAATCGAGGTTTAATTCATTCGTGTGTCATTTTCGTAAGAAATTATTCGAAATATTTTTATATAATCAGTATAAATCAAATGCGAGAACCTCAAAACTTCCGAAATACCATTAATGAAAATGAGGGACCACAAGGTACTCCTTCAGATTATGTGTATGAGCTGCAAGGAGCAGAAACACACTTCATCACTCCAGATAGACCAAAACATTCATCCCACAATCATAAAAAAAAGAAATATGTAAAAATACAAATATAAAACAACAAAAAACACCACACTCAAGAGCTCATACAAACCTTTTCCACAAGTCACTCCTCTTGCAAGCCCAAGAACTCAAACTCCTGTCGCAATAACAACCACGCTCCGATCGACTGCCTAAATTGTTTTTCTCCCTTTGCCTTTATCGAATTCGGCACCCCATTGTATATCATGGGAGCTAAATAGACATATTGCCTTTGGGCAAAAGATGTTTCAACTCTAGGGATGGTGAACATTTGATCAGTTCCCATGCATGTTATGTGTCTCTGCTGAGTCTGTTTTTTTTTATATCTTATTTATTTTACACATGACAAGAAATAAACGCAATTTGTGAAAAAACAACAGGTAATTTAATTTACATACACCATTTTAATGGATCTGGGTTTGTTGTTTTTCATTTTACGTGTCCCTCAGTAAACTAGGCTTTTGCATGTATCTAACTGAGTTAGTAAGACACTTTTCAATTCCGATTTTTTTTAAGACTTTTAGTCTGGTTTTCACTTAAGATCTCATATAAATGTTTCTGGTTGGTTAAAAGAGAGTGCCACATGATGATAACCCCACAAGGTTGTATTGTATACGATGAAATAGTTACATATTATTCGCTCCGGCGCTGCTATAGCTGTCAGGCATGATTTGTTTAATAACAGTGGGCTCGTGTCCCTAATTAGAGTGCCCTTGAGGAAAGTTTGATCTCTAAACGGCGCTATGTAAAATTGTTTTTTTTAGCGCTTTGTATTTTCTTCCTACCCCGACAGGGAGATGACATGATGGTATGTATTAAACTTATTTTATAAAAGATTCACGTTGTCGTATCTGAAAAAAAAAAGTGATTGTTTGTTGCCACGTTTGTCATAAATCGAAGGTTTTGTTTGTGCGTTATTATTCTATTCACGTTTTTGTACTCCAAATGGCAAAATGTTAAAATGTAAATGTCTAAAGATTTCTTAGAAAGGTGGTAATGTGGATATTTGAATAGTATTACGTGAATGGGGTTGAATTTGAATAAGGTGCCGGCGAGAGGTAGCCATAAAGAAACCTAAACTTTTCACGATCAGGGTGGGTTTTGTTGAAGGCTTTGCAGGGACTGATAACTTAATTTCCTACCCTTAAGGAGCGAGACCAAAAAAAATGCTAGTCGAAAAAGTCCTGGAAAAAGATAGACGTCACAAATAATTCAATCAGACATTACATGGCCTTTGTGTCTAAGAATCTTGTGTCTTGGAAACGTTTATTTTATCGGGGAGATTTGGGTACAATTCTTGATATATAATACGTCATGGAGCATCACGCTGTTTCCCTGGAAGGGTAGTAAAATAATGAAAAGACAATTTATATCGTCGTTGCTGGGCCTCGTAGTCGAGGATCCTCTCACCATTCCAACATCAATTTCGTTGAAAAGCAAAGCTGTGCCGTGGAGTCTCTTTTTAATTTAATGAGCCGTTGCACACTAGCAAACTCTCCTGTCACACCAATGTACTGGATTCGATTGCACTCCGAAGTAAGACGTCCAGAGCGCACCGTCATGTTTTTTATTAATTTAATCCTCTTTTTTTAAAGAATATAGATGACTGAAATTCGAGGGGAGTAACACAGCGTTGGGTTTGAACCGGCGATATTCAGCATAGAAGTCCAATGCGTTACCACGCGGCCATTCGCCTCACTTCTCCTACTCTGCCCACCCCAACAGGGAAATGGTGTTTATATATTTTATTCATTTATTTAACACCTTTATTGCTAATACAATCTGGCTGGATCATTGCCAGGCAGCAATCTCTTCAAACCAACCAGACAAAACTAAATGAAGCAAGTCACGTGGTCATATTTATCATTCTTATGACTATCCATCCCCACGAAATCCATAAACATATACGTGAGCAGATGCCCACGAACTCCACAAGGGCTGGCAATCACCTGAACATTATTTTTCATATAAAGTGAGATATCATCAATCAAAAGGAAAGGAAAAGAAAAATCAGGAATGAAACACCTCCTTTTACTGACTAGAAATTAAGAGTTCTTTTATTCGCTTCTTAAAGCATGCCAAGGACGGAGCGAGTCTTATATTGATTTGTAATTGATTCCAGAGTCTCACTGCATGGACAGTAAAGGAAGACGTAAAAAAAGAGGAGCGATGAACTGGAAAGGCCAATAAACAATATCTGTTTGAGCGTAGCGCTAATCCATTATTAGAAAGACGCTGAAAAATTTCGGCGAGATAAGAGGGGGTGGCGGGACAGTTAAGGAGATAATAAAATATCGACAGTATATGAATTTGGCGTCTATTTCTAACATTCAACCAGTTCAATGCCTTCTGGTATGAAGTGACATGTTCGTACTTACGTAGGCTGAAAATGAATCCTGGACACGCATTTTAAAGACGCTGTAATTTGTCCAGCTGTTCCTCTGTAACATCCAAATTACATACGTCTGCATAGTCCAGAATCGGAAAGAGCAGAGATTGTACGAGTGAGTAAAATTTTGGTTTTAGTTGGAAGGAATCTTTGCAACACTTTAAGGAAATGAAGTCTGAAGAAGATCCTTCGGCTTACCTCATGTATTTGATCTCGCCATGAGAGAGTGTTATCCATTAGTACTCCTAGGTTTTTAACAGTTTTATATAATAGTATGATAGAGCCATCAAGTAATATTGGAGGAAGTAAGTCAGTGTTGAATTTACCGAGAAGCTGAGGGCTGCCAATGAGGATCGCTAGAGACTTCTTAGGAAGTCTCAAGCGAAGCCCATATAACACATGTGTTTCTTTTGACTGATCTCCATATAGAATAGAAATTTCAAATTTGATTTTATGTTTTGATATATCTTTGTTCTTAACCCTTCCCTTACGGTGATAAAAATAATACGCGTGCTCCGGTGTTGGGTAGTGAGTACGCAATAAAAAATTAGCGATTTTAAATCGGAAAAATAAGAACATTCATAGATAATCCCCTTAATTAATTATAATTGAAGTTAAAAATTATAATAATTGAGATTTATTTGCTGAAAATATTAAAAAACCATCTGAAAACATTAAAAAACGCTCACGGAACGGGCGTACGTCTAACCTATTTGCAAGCCTAGAAGCTACTAGCGGCGCGGAATGTCAGTCGCATACCCCGGCGCTTACACATATGCTTGCGGCGTTGAGACAATTCAGGTTCTCGCAATTCAGTCTAGTATGCAAGAATGAGATGCGAATATAGTGTCGCGCTTCCCGCATACTATTCGCCTATCGTCAAGACGAGGTACTCGCCGCGTTTAAATGCGAATTTGTTTTCGATCTTTACAAAACACCTCAATGTAGTCGATAAATTCTGATTATTATTAATATTATTTTTTAAATCAATGCGTAAATATACTATGGAGGGATACCTAAAATCTTAACCTTGTATTTATTATATTTATAGAGATATTGATGGTTATTAGAAGCAACGTGTAGAAGATACCCAACACAGGGAAGGAAAGGTTAATAGCACCATTTAGAAAGCAGACTCTCAGGGCACTCTGGAACTCGGAAATTATACCCATTTTTATAAACAAATTAAGAATATTACAATTTATTTTCATTGTATATAAGAATAGGAAGGTGACAGCTGCGACTTTAAGTTTAGATACTTCCCTGCATCTGCATATGTTAAACAAATATATTGAGTAACAATAAATTATGTTATAGTGACCTTAAACTGATTTTATAAAATTTGGTACCAACGGGATTCGGACCCGAAATCACCCAAACTATGTATGAAGGAATCAAATTTCAGCTTATAGTAAAAATAATAAAGGGACAATTTATATGAAGCCATTTAGAAAGCAGACTCTCCTCTAGAGCGCTCAAACTCGGAATACAATTGGATTATTGACGAATTAAAAATATTCAAACAACGGAGTCATCATCAGCCCGTCTCCGTCCAAAGTTGAACATAGGCCTCCTCTCTCCTCTTCCATTCCTCTCTTTCCTGGGCACATCGTTTCCAGTTGCTCCCGGCCACTATTCTAATGCAGTCTGACCACCGTGTCTGAGGACGACCCACATTTCATCTTCCCTGTCTTGGGCGCCACTCCAACAACGGAGTAAAATTACAGAAAATTTGTGGTAATGGTCAATAAATGCGATATTGTCCCGAATCTGCATATACGAGTACATAGCTATAGTATATGTTTTTATAAACATTTCCAGATGCATGAAAGTACCTTATTTTAATTGGTGGCAATGGCCAATAAATGCGATATTGTTCTGAATCTGCATATATACATTATATGTTCTTATAAACATATCCAGATGCGTGAAAGTACCTCACTTTAATTGGTAGCAATGGCCAATAAATACGATACTGTCCCGAATCTGCATATATTTTTATAAACATATCCAGATGCGTGAAAGTACCTTACTTTAATCGGTGGCAATGGCCAATAAATACGATACTGTCCCGAATCTGCATATATTTTTATACACATATTCAGATGCGGGAAAGTATCTTATTTTAATTGGTGGCAATGGCCAATAAATACGATACTGTCCCGAATCCGCATATATTTTTATAAACATATCCAGATGCGGAAAAGTGTTTTATTTTTATTACCAAAAAAATTCTATCGTTTTAATCCTTTGTTTAAATATTTTTAATCTATCAATAAAAGTGGGTTCGAATCCCGAGTTAAATTGCCCTTGAGGAGAGTCGACTCTCGAAATGGCCTGTATAAATTGTTATTTTATTATTTTTATTATGAAAATAAACTGTTTAACCGTATACACATCCAGCTTACAAAGAATATCCTCAATTCTGGAGTATTTTCTTATATTAAAATACTCCTCTTTCCTTTATTCTGAAAGTTTCCTCAACAGAGTTTCATCGCTCAGAAAAAGAATTCTTGAGCAATAATTTAGATTGTGTGCGTTCATATTATGTAAGGCTGATAACATGGATGCTTATATGTGAAGGGAAGCGAATATTTATATAAAGAAGCAAAAGTATACTCCCTGAAACATAAAACTGTAATTCCTGAAATTTATATATATTCTCTTTCGTGGTCTTTAACCCTTCCTTCCCTGTGATGTGTTACTAGTACACATTGCTTCTTAAAACCTTAATATCTCGATAAATATAATAAATACGGGGTTCAGATTTTAGGTAAACCTCCGTAATACAATTACGCATTGAATGAAAAAATAATAGTAATAATAATTAGCACTTACCGGCCACATCCCAGATATTTTGTGAAAATCGGGAATAAATTCACCAATACAATCAAACGTGTGTCAGTGTGTGACGTAGGTATATTCATTCTAAAAAACCACTATAGGTGAGGAAGCGACGCTATTCACGTCTCACTCTCACTTTATTTCGGTGTATGGGAACGCAAGAAATGGAATCTCAGTTCACTTGCTTCTCTCGTTTGAGTAGCTTTCGGGCATCCATTTGAGGGGGTCTGTTTGCCCGTTTTGTGAACGTCGGCCGATGTTTTTTTCATGTTTTCAGCAATTAAATTTCAATTTTTATCATTCTTAATATCAAATTTAATTAATTTAAGTGATTGGCTATGAATATTCTTATTTTTCCGATTTTAAATCGCTCATTTTTACATGTATAATATATTGAATACACAACACCGGAAAGCGCGGATTTTTTTAGCACAGGAAGGGAAAGATTAATAAGAATATATTTATATTTGTTCTAAACAATGAAATATTTCAAAGAATAAATGTGATTGAAATTTTTATTTTTAGGAAAATAAATGGTTTGAGTGGCGGTAAAGGGAAAACTGATCGTTTATACTCCGAAAATAAATTGAAGATTCCGCTTTTTTGCAAAAAGTCGTTATCTCGGTTTGACTTGTAAAACAATAAAACAACTCTCCTTGAAATTATTTATTTATCAACGAACGATTTTTACTCATTTTTAGAGTTTTTTTTGACATATCCGAATTGATGATTCAGACATGTTGGAAGAGTGCAGGTGGGAGAAAGTATTGCCTTCTGACCATATAACAGAGCCTTTATGTTAAGAACTACTAGAGTAGGTACATGAGATGTAAGATCACACTGTAATCCCTCGCTGTGCTACTTCCCTCGAATGACACAAGCGTTTTTCCTCCGAATATTTGGGGGTATATCCGCCTAATATGCTATCGGTCATATCTAATTAAAAAAAAGGAAAAAAAGCTTGCCAATGGGCTAAGATAATCTTACTTAAGTTTGCCATCGGATCCGTTACAGTGGTGTACCTGATGAGTTTGCTGGTGTGCAACGGTCACTTACTAAACAAATCTTCACAGCACAGCTTCGTTTTTCCAACTGAATTTACGTAGGAATGGCGTGGAGACGCTTAACTACAAGGTCCAGCAACGACAAAAGCTGAAGTAGGCACAAAGCTCGCAAATAATCATTGCTTTTGTTATTTACTCTGTCGCACAATGAAGTCACAACATTCGCACACATAATCGGAGCAAACAAGTAGCGACAACTGAAGAACTTTTTTATTGAGATATTTTTTTATGTTTTGGGTTCATCGGGGATCAAAACCGGAACTTTTGGATAGAAGCCATTTATTTTACAATCTAGGCCGCAGAGGAAGGCAGATTTTGTATGGTTTTTAACTGTAAATTTGATGACCTCTATGGCATTTTCGGCAAGCCGCTTATCTTCCACTCAGAAGTAATAGAATAGATGCGTAATACTTCAAATGGGGAGACTTTTAATTTAGTTAAGGAGTTCGTCTGAAAATAATGCTCACACGCGCTAGACGTGTGCGTAAATGTTGTTTACGTGCATTAGTATTTCTATCACGTATGATGGCGAATTGCTAGTTATTTGCCTTTTCCAGTGGTTCTTAACCCGAGGAATAGTTTCCCGTCTAAGTAATTAAAAATGTTCTTATCGTCAATGCGTAGATATTGAAGGATCCATGCGAATTAATGAAACGACTAGAAATTTATAATTAAAAGGAAAAATCATGTGTTTTATTTTTTTCAGTCTAAGTGTTATTTTCAATACACTGTATCTGAAATTTTATATGTTTTAATTCACCTCTTTTATTTTTTGCTAATTGAGTACAATGTATCGATTAAGTGGTGGCTGAAAAAAAAAACTAAACCTGCTTATACACTATCATAAATTATAAAATTAAACAATCGACCTCCTTGTTTATTTTTTTACATATTTTAGAACGATTTTCTAATAATTAAATTAAAACTGTCACAATACTTGCATTTGTATTGTGAATAATTTTATTAGTTAACTCTTCCTTCCCTTTGATGTGTAACTAGCACACATTGCTTCTAAAAACTTTAATATCTCTATAAATATAATAAATACTGGATTCAGATTTTAGGTTTTCCTCTGTAATACATTAACGCATTGAATGAAAAAAATTATATTAATAATAATTAGCACTTATCGGCCACATCAGATATATATTGTGAAAATCGAGAATAAATTCACCAATACTATTAAATGTGTGCCATTGTGTGACGTAGGAACACTTATTTAAAAAAAACGCTATGGGTGTGAAGCGACGTTATTCACGTCTCACTCTCTTTCTACTTCGTTATATGGGAACGCAAGAAATTGAATCTCAGTTCGCTCGCTTCAGTAGCTCGCGGGCATTCGTTTGAGGTGGTCTCTTACCCCATTTTGTGAACGTCAGCCGATGTTTTTTTTCGTGTTTTCAGCAATTTAATTTCAATTCTTATCACTCTTGATTTCCAATTTTATAAATTTAAGCGATTGACTATGAATGTTCTTATTTTTTCCGATTTTAAATCGCTCATTTTTACATGTGTGTTGATGTGTATTGAATACGCAGCACCGGAATTCGCGGATTTTTTTAGGGCAGGAAGGGAAACGTAAATAATGCCATCTGACGGTTTTAATAACGTGTGGTAAATAGTTTTATTATATTTATTCACATAATTGTATTATGACTTGAATTTGATGGCACAAATCATCCTAGTTTGTGTGGATTGCCTATTAATAATAAATAAAAAATACGAAAGTTTTTTCACATATTATCATAGCACCCATTATATTAGAGGAAAGATAATAGTCTAATAAGTAAATTGTATAAGAGATGTAAATAAAACGATCTAAGAATAAATGTTGAATAAACCTCAGTTATGGTGAAACAAAAACGTGAAAGGAAAAGTAAATTCGGTGTATGGGTGCGTAGTAAAAGATTAGTGCAAATTCAAGAGTTCTACTTTTTTTATTATATTTTCTCAGATGATGGAAGAGTAACAAGGGATATTGAACGCCGTGTACGATAGGAAACAAAGGCAATGAGATACTAAACATGTATACTCGAACCAGACAGTATTAAAATCTGCTAAGACGGTGAATTGAATTTATGAAATGAAGTAATATTTGCCAAAGGCTTCAGTACTAACATTTGCCAAAGGTTTTACCTATATAAGAAATTATATGTTAAGAACTAATCTTATTTATGTATTAAAACTGTGAACATTTTAATTTCCTGCATGTCATTTTATTTTTAATAATCTTAATACATAATTTCGTAGAAATTGCTAACGCCTAAATACTACTTAAAACTAGATACTAATTATTACAACTAATTATTTCGAAAGTGCATGTCCACTCATTCAGGCTACTTGTATTCCATCACATTTACTCAGACCTTGGTCTTCCCTGGTAATACTGTAGGTGGACTAGTCAGGCAACAGTTGATGCTTCGGGAGCCTGTGTTTATAACGCAATGGCAGATTGGACTTACTCTTGAAAACCCCACGGACGGAAAATGTTTGTGTTGTAGATTACTTTATTTAAAAAAAATATGAAAGAAACGTAGAAAGTCAGATAAATTGTAGGAGTTGTATGAGAAGACGTCTATATTTAAATGTTATAAGCGACTTGTTGATAAAGAAAGTTCTGGCACTATGTCCTTTTTGCCTACCCCAACAGAGAAATAACGTGACGGTTTGTATATATACTCGTACGTATGTATCTTAGTAGCTTAAGTATTTTTGTCTCTCACCGCGTGATGGATATAATATGCTAATTTCAGTATAAAATTTAAGAGCAAATAATGTAGATTAGGTCCTCATTCGTGTCTCTCCATGTCTCCATCCTCTGGAATCAGATAATAAATGGGTCCCATCAGATTGATGTATGGCTCCGGATAATATTATGAGACAGATGCCGTGAATAATGGATTACCGGAAACACTTTATTCGTTATTCGCCCTTAAAGAGACATAGCGGAAAACGGTTTTATCGCTATTTAAAAAATTGATAAATATCTTATTTTGCAGATTTATCAAGATTTAACTTTATAAATTCACAAAATTTGCCACGTAGATACGAGGAAACGTTATATCAACTTAATAGTCTAATGCTATTCCCAAACTTTTTGAAAACTTACTCGTACTTTTGAATGTTGTTTATAGTTAAGGCATTAACGTTGTGGAGGTTTAAAGACATTGTAATTTATTTTTATCAAACATTGTTTATCCCACTTTTTTGTAACGGTATAACCCTACCGGTATCAAAGCTTTCACCTCATCCTCAGGGGAGCACAAACAAGTCTTCTTTGTGCTCCCCTGAAAATGAGGTGAAAGCTTTGATACCAGTAGCGTTATACCGTTACAAAAAGTGGAATAAACAGTGTTTGATAAAAATAAATTACAATTTCTTTTGAATGAATTTAAGAAGTTATACCACACATTGTTGAAAAAATAGTTTCTAAGAATATCTAGGAAATCAGTAAGATACAATCTATGATAACAATACAAAGACAATTTTAGATTAGACTCTCCTCAAGGTATTAGACTCTCCCTATAGTTTTTTTTATATATTAAAGATATAATATAATAAATACATATAAGAACAGCATGAAAGTTGGAAGATGGTGCATGTGGCTATTATATTGGGTGTTAACATAAGTTGTGTCCGTTTTTTCCAAATTAAAAATGAGCACCAAAAGTAAAACAAAATGGTAAAGGTTATACGTCACTTGAAAGAAAAAAATTCTGCTCTATAAGATATTGTGTTTGCTTTTACGTTACATGTATTATTTTATTTGATAACAATTGATTCAATTGTCGAACGTTGATTTTTGTTGTTTTCACTCAAAACATGTGGAACCCAAGCGCCGAACTTCTGGACTTTTCCCATTAATTTAAGCTAGCCGTATACAGTCATGTAACTGCAATTCATTTGCTCAGTCAATTCTACGGTGGTTTGAAGGGGATCTTCATGAATAATATGGTTTAAGCGGTCCTCGTCGAAGTCCACTGGTCGTCCAGAACGCTCCATGTCTTTCAGGTCGAAATTACCATTTTTGAAACGCAAAAACCATCGAAGAGCTGTCCTTTCATTCATATCATCTTCACCGTACACTTCGCAAATATTTCGAGCAGCTTTGGCAGCTTTATTCTTTCGATTGAACGCAAACAGAAGGTGTTGAAAATGCTCACTATCGTCAACTTGACATTCCATTTTGAAGGCTTGTAATCAAATAAAATAATATACTCGTATGTAACGTAAAAGCAAACACAATATCTTGTAGAGCAGATAATTTTTTTTCAAATGACGTAAAACCTTTACCATTTTGTTTTACTTTTGGTGCTCATTTTTAATTTGAAAAAAAAAAAACGGACACAACTTATGTTAACACCTAATATTACGCACTTTGTCACACATTAAAGAAATGTAATAACATTCTGCTTTTATCAATATTTAGTCATTTAACATAATTCTTCGTTGATTAACAATCTGGCTGGCTTATTGCCAGGCACCAATCTCTCCCAAATAACCAGACGAAAGGAAAAAAAAGACGATAGAAAGTCGAAAAATTAATGAACAATACACATAGTTAAAATAAAAGTAAGATATCATCAGTCGAAGAAAAAGGTAGAGAGATGGAGAGAAATGAAAAATTAAGGAAGTTTTTTAGTGTATTTTTTAAACATGCCAACGACGGAGTGAGTCTTACATTAGTTTGAAACTGGTTCCTGCGTTTCTCTGCATGGATACTCAAGGACGACGTTAAAAGGAGGGAGCGATTTTATTTTCAATGGACAACTGTTATCCGTCAATAATAATGGGTTTGAATCCCTCGTTAGAGCTCTTTTGAGTAGCGTTAAACTCTAAACAGCGCTATAAAAATTGCCCTCTTATTATAATTATTTGTGTTTGCTAACATTTCTCAACTCTAATCTCTCTTTCTCTTCCTTAGCATTATTATTCCCACATGGTGGTGGGGTCTGCCCTTCCAATAATTCGCCGCCACTTCGCCCGATTCTGTGCATCTTCCGAAGCGATAACGGCGTCCCTCATGTCCCGCCCAACCACCTCGCGCCCCCCGCGCTTGGTTTTTCCTCAGGACCAAGAGGTCCTGAGGAAGACCCAAGCGCAGCCTGCTTTCTTGAATCTTGTCAGAGATGTCGCGTACACCTAGATTCTCACATCTCAACATTTTCATCTCCGCTGTCTGTATGGCACAGACGTACCTTAGGGAGGTATTCCAGTGAGCACAGACCGAATAACACTTTTGTAAACTAGCCCCTTGAGTTTGACGGGCATCTTTTTATCACAAGTTACACCCGCAACTTCCAGCCATTTCAGCCAAACTGAGGACATTCGGTGCTTAATATTTGAATCTAGGTCTCCTGATGAGTGGATCATAGTCTCCAGGTTCTTGTACTCCTGACACTTTTCTATTTGTTGGCCACTGATGTTGATTGGCGTTGTGTATGTGCCAGGGTCATTCGAAACCATATACATGGTTTTTGAGACGCTTAGCTTCATTTCCCAACTCTAATATGATAACATAAATGTATTAAAAAGTCGATGTTTCTCCTTATAAAATGTTCATATATTTTTTTTTAATAACCTTTTTTGTTATGTAAAAGTAAATCGGGAGCCCTAAGTCTGTACACATTGAAGAAACAGCTATGTGTCACATTCCCACTTTACTTTGATCTATTTAAAATGTTCTTATTAATAATTCAGCCAGCATCCCAGATTTTCTTTGACTTGCTCAACAATTTCGTTATTTATATCAAGAGATACCCTACGCCACAATTCAAAAACTTCTAAATCATTCGCTTCAACACCATAGAAAAGTACGGAAAATATGTAGCAATGTAAAATCGTATGCGTACATCTAGATTGAACTTCTTCTTGCAAAAGATCATGCCTTTTGAGGAAGCACCTTCATATCATCTCCGCTTTTATTTTGATCTATTGAGACTGGCCCCGTTGAATATTGTAAAATAATGTATATCTTCAATAACAAGTACTCCAAAAGCATAAAGCCTAAATTTATTGTACAATTTGGTATTCAAAGCCTTAAATAGTTACGAGCCAGATTTCTGAATCTATGGGAATAGTTCATATTTTACTCACCCTTGATGGATAGCGGAAATTGTTTAAATAGCTAGCAAATATATATTTGAAAAATACGATACCAAATAGTATATTCTTAAATACACACTTAAAATTTGTAAACACAAAACCTCAATCTTTTATCTTTCAATAATTTTCGTAATCACCAAACTAATCATTTGCCTGAGGTTAAGGATGCTGGAAAAGAATGAAAATGCTGATGAGATTATCGTGCGAGTGGTTTCATCCTTTAGACCACTTATGAGTCATTATCAGCTACGATAGAAACTTCGATGATTTTATTGTTTTTCTATCATATCTAAATGCTGATTTTGACTTGATTATTCTAACGAAGTATTGGGTCAAGGACAAGTTTCTGCCAAAACACTTACACGGTTATAACATAAATAAATCTATACATAATATAACTCAGAATGAGGGAGTTGTGGTATATGCGAAAAAAGATCTTGAGATTACTGTCACTGAAATAAGCGTCACTGCTGCTAATGTGTTGAGGATCCAACTGAATATGCAGACTATAATTGCTGTTTATCGTCCTCCACATATGCATGATATTGAATCCTTTTTTAGTGGCTCTCGATCAGTTGACTAGGCAGAGTTCTCGAAAGATCGTGCTTGTGGGGGATTTGAACATTGATATATTGATGGAAGATCAAAGAAATACCTTGAATTACCTACACCTAATGACTTTTCATGGATTGATTCCTTTTAACACGACTCCCACACGCGTGACTTTAGGCTCGGGTTCCTGCATTGATCACGCAATGGTGAGAACTCGGCAGAAGGCTAGAGCAGTAGTGTATGAGACAACAATTACTGACGATTACGCAATTAAATGGGGGTTTTCAGAGGGGCCAAGTAGACAAATAAGGATGGGCATGAAAAGTAAAAGAATTACGAACATACCAGAGCTCTTACACTCCCTTGATTCGGAGAATCGGCAAGATACTCTCAAGTCCCATAATGTAAATAAAGCTCTGGAGAGCTTTATTAATGCTTTTAACTCCCATATCAACTCAGCCATATAGACAATACAAATTAAAAGCAGAAAGTACACAAAACTCAAACCTTGGATCACTGATGAATTGATTTATTGTATATGCAAAAGAGATCGTCTGCACCGGGAACTCAAGACATGCAGTGATCTACACTCAATAACATTTTACAAGCAATACAGAAATACATGCAAGAAACTAATCCAAAAGGCAAAGGAAAATTACTATAGAGCAAAAATTGAACCCTCAAACAATGATCAAAAGATAATTTGGAGTGTTATCAGGGGCATGACTGTTACAGTAGGAGTCGGGAGTGGGAAACGTCGGAAAGAAAAGTTCTAGAAACTATTAATACACTTAAGGCAAATAGCGCGCCAGGGCCTGATCGGATTACATCTGCAATTATAAAACACACTCAAAGATTTATAGCACTGCCACTGAAACATGTAATAAATTTTAGTTTTAGAAGTGTTACTTTCCTAACTGCATTAAAACGTTCACACACTGTCCCAATACACAAGGAAGGCTCAATAGATGATTTAAAAAATTATAGACCCATATCTTAATTAAGCATTCTCTCAAAAATTATTGAGAAAAAAGTGAAGGACCGACTGATAAAATTTTTCAATATGCACAACATTATCTCTCCTAATCAGTTTGGGTTCCAAAATAATGTGGGAACTGAAAATGCTTTGCTTAGTCTAGTAAACAGCGTTACCACCACTTTGGATAATAAGAAAGCATGTTTGGCAGATTTTTTGGACCTTGCAAAGGCTTTAGATACAGTGTCTCACCAAATATTACTTACCAGATAGATGGAGGTGGGCATATGTGGGCACTCTTCTAGTTGGTTCTCTTCATACTTATCTGATATAACTCAGAGAGTCAAATTAGGTGATAGTGTATTTGGTGAGCCTCTTTTTGTGAGATTTGGAGTACCCCGAGGTAGTGTTCTGGGACCTATATTGGTCTTGATATTTGTCGATCAGTTGTGTAATCTTTCTATCAGGGCTAAGATTATTACTTTTGCGGGGGACACGGTTCTACTGTTCGAGGGCCAAACATGGGATGATGTATTTTCAAAGGCTAACGAAGAATTACGTGTAGTTTAAGAATGGATGGACTCAAATTTATTGAATCTCAATTCCCAAAAAACTAAATACATCACCTTTAGCATATCTACAAGAACTCAAGCACCTACAAATAAATACATAAAACTGCACACTTGTTCACCCATGGCTGACTGTAGTTGTATTTATTTGGAAAGGGTTGATAGTATAAAGTAGCTTGGAGTTTATGTTGATCAGTTCCTTCGTTGGGAGGTCCATATTAACACTGAGCACAAAAATCAGAAAACTAGGATACATATTCCGTATGATTCGAAATGTGCTCAGTGTAAATACTCTTCAAAGTATATACTTTGCCTAATGTCAGTCAGCACTTTCTTACGGTATATCAGTTTGGGATGGGGGGGGGATGCACCTTAACCCAAAAACAAAAATTGCAGGTTTTCCAAAAATTGATTGTGAAAATTATTAATAAACTTCCTGCCCGTTATTCTACAGCGGAGCTTTTCAGAGAGTATCGGGTCCTGAACATAGCCAATTTGCATCTCAAATCCATTATCTGGCACTACCATCGAGAGGAAGGGAAGATGCAGACTTAGCAGAGACACATGACACGCATGGCCACTAATAAAATGTTCACCATCCCTAGAGTTAAAACCTCTTTTGCGCGAATTCAATAAAGGTAAAGGAAGGAAACCTATTTAGAGCGTGGTTGTTATTGCGACAGGATTTTGAGTACTTGGGCTTTCAGGATGAATAACGTGTGGAAAATATTTGTGTGGGCTCTTGAGTGTGGGGTTCTTTTTGTTGTTTTAATTTTTGTTGTTTTATATTTGTATTTCTGTATATTTTTGTTTTTATGATTGTGTGCGGTATATTATGGGATGAACATTTCTTGTCTTTCTGGAGTGATGATGTGTGAAGAGTTTGATTTTGCAAGATATTTCCAGTTGTAGTTGAGTGTCACTGTTTGTCAGGTTGATGAGAATATGCAACGGGGTTTGGTTTTTGTGTAATCAAAAATCGGCAAGAAGTATCGATTTATTTTTTCATGCTAAATATCCTCAGTGAGATACAAGCAAAAGCCTAGTTCACTAGAGATACGAAAAATGAAAGGCAACAAACCCAGATATATTAAAATTGTATGTCCAAATTGAATTACCTGTTTTTCGCAAACTATGTATATTTCTTGTCATGTGTAATAATAAATAAATAATAAATTAAATATTCCGAATTGAAATTATGTATTTATTTTCAATTCATACTAAGGTAATTTGATGTCTTCAATAATTTATAGTACATTCCCGAGAAAGAGGGGTAGTTTTAACAAATGTATATCAATAACTCCCCAAGATGTACTTTGTTTAAAAATGTACCCGTATGAACTGAAATTAATTTAAAAAAAAATCATTTATATCAGCAATAGCTGTTCGTTCATATCATTCGAACGCTAGAAACAAGAAATCTTCGTACAATTTTTAAGGTCAATAGAAACGACGATGACCAGTGAAACACCCTTAAAAGAGTTGGAAAAAGCAGTTATCAAAATATAAGCTAGGATTCGAATGGGTGAAAGCTAAAGAGTTGGTCAGAGATCGAGGTCTACGCTGACAAGGCTACAACATCGGAATGAAAAAAAAGTGTAATATAATGTAAATAAGGAAGAAAATGAAATGAAAAAAACAATCCTCCGATATTTTTTTAAACAATACAGCTATTTGACAGGAAGAAAAACGATATGAATATTTTAGTGAATGACTGATACAAATGTTGAACATTAAATCGATATCTGTAACCATTTGAGATCAGTTCCATAATTTATTGAAATATCTTATGCTCGAGCAAGTGATATATAGATACAAGTTACAATGAGAAAGACTTACCCAAGTGTCTTGGTGCTGATGAGAGGAGTCTTCAGGTTGAGGAATCCATTCAGCTTAGACTTCTTCTCCACTTGGTGCTCAACAGCGGAACCAGAGCTCTGGTCCATCCTAGAACAATGAGTTAACATTAATAAGGTTGTTGGAAAATATACTCAAGTAGGAGTGAAGTTATTTTACTGATCATTATTTCAGTCATGAGATTAATTTAAATGTAACCGATAAATTTCGTGACAAGAATTGGGGTACCTCAAGGATATCACCTGGGTCTTGAGCTCTTCATTTTGTTTTAAGGGACAATTTATCTTTCACACAGTTCACAAGGGTGTTTTAATTCAGAATTTAAAGTCCCTACTTCTGAAAAATAAAAACAAACAGGTTGATTATGGATAGGAATTTGGTGGTCAGCGTTTATATAGTAATATATTTTGATAAAACCTTCATAAAAGGGATATCTTCAAGATATTTCTAAAGCTGCACATGCTTTCTTTATCTCTAAAATTCAGAAACAAATTATTCCACGCTACAGGACCAGCAATGGCAAAACCTCTATCATAATACCCTGCCCTATTGAATCGATTTGAAACAATCAATTTATTAGATTAGTAAGAAATCAATCTCCAAGTTCCACTCCACAATCTTAATAGCTGAATTATTAAACTTTCTCTAATCTTTCCCTTCTCACTCATTTAACATATTAACTTTTCCTTTCATACATGCAATAAAATGTGAAAAAATACAATATATGTTGTGAGGACTTTATTTGATAAAGTGCATACTTCACGTCCTCGATTAACTAAATTCGCGACATATCATGTTTTATGTAACACGTGGTCTCGGTTAGAAACTGAAAGATCAAAATATCTTGAGAAGATAAAACGGTTCTATAATAAAATGAAAGGATAGCTGTCTGGCCAGCTAGGTACATTTTTATTCAATGACAACATTGTCAAGTACAATTTTTGTTCACGATCGTACTAGTGAGAGAGATAAAGAGAATTGTCGTCTCTCTCTTGAGATTTCCTTGCTCAGGGAAGGATGCCTTCCTTTTTTTTTTCCTTTTCGGGACTCGCCTAGGTGCGGACGTGCTCCAATGGTGCTGCCAGACTCTTTTCTTCTGCTATCACAGAACTTCAGGACGCCATCTTCAATTATCGGTGAATATTATTCCTTGTATTTAATGCTGGATTTCGTCCGCACGTTTAACCATCGCTTAACTTAAATTCAAATTGTTTTTGTTATTCCCCTTGCTAGAATTTCCAACATAGTCTTCGTTCGATATAAACTTTTTTTTCTTGACATTCGTTCAAGTTTTTTTATATTTTTTTCTTTTTTTCTTTTTTCCATAAAATAATAAACTGTTTTGTTTTAAAATTGTTTCTTGTTTAATTGT
This sequence comes from Odontocerum albicorne, assembly GCA_949825065.1. Taxonomy (NCBI): domain Eukaryota; kingdom Metazoa; phylum Arthropoda; class Insecta; order Trichoptera; family Odontoceridae; genus Odontocerum; species Odontocerum albicorne. The sequence goes on along the minus strand of OX463866.1, from coordinate 11,453,889 downwards.
ATCACCTTGTCCCGCTGAGAGTTGAGAAAGATTTACTCAGAGTTACTGGAATCCAACGAACCCCTGAGATCTAAAAAGTACTTGCCTCTTTAAGAAGCCGGCTGACCTGAGCGGGCCTGTCGCACCTTGGTAAGATGGATTGTTTGTGAATTGATTTATGTAATCAATTGTGTACATATTATTATTGTTTCTTATATATAGGAAAAAGGTGTGACAATGTGTTTAATTAACTCTGGAGTCATTTTGGAGAACTCCATAATTAATATAAAATTAAAACACTGTTTGTTTGTTTTATTGCACTTTGTTTATTACAAGTCACAATGCATTTTAACACTTGCTGTATTATCACACATACATATTAAAAGCATCATTATGTGTGTCACTGACCGAAGTGTATATCAAAAGCATCATTTTGTGTGTCAAAAACTCAAGTATACATTAATAACATAATTATGTTTGTCTAAACCTGAAGTAAAGGGTCTTTCAAATTGAGCGATTTTTTTTAATTCTTGGATAAAACATATGGCGTCGCGAACTTTCCTGGAACTTGTGCCATTTGAGAAGTGTAATGTATGACATTTATAAAAATTGAGTCGTATACAATACAACAACGTGTTAAAATTGTTGAATTATTTTGTGTATTGTAATCTCCGGAAACGGTGATGTTAATAGACCACAAAGATCATATGATCTGACACCGTTGAACTACTTTTTCTGAGGTTATGTGAAAATCCAGGTCTTCAAGAATGACCCCTAATCAATTCCTGAGCTAAAGGATGAAATCGTTCGCGTTATTAGTGAGTTAGAACCGCAAATATACCAAAATGTCATCTAAAATTTTGACAAAAGAGTGGACAACTGTAAAGCTTTTAGGAACGGTTGTTCCTTAAAGGAGAGATGATGAGGATGATTGTTGATAAATAAAAACTTGTCGAAATCGGAATATGTAAAGAAGAATTTTATTGACCAACGTCGGTATTTATAAGGTTTTTTGAACGTGTGCGGGAATGCGCACGAGATATATCGCTGTCTTGGCTTTGCTCTTACAATATGTTTATTGTCGCGCGTAGGTATCCTTTTGTTTTAAGAGACAGCGCGAAAGATGTGTTGCCCTCTCCTTTCCTCATGGAATGCGGTGTTCACTGGTAGTGAGTTGAATGACCGATCGCATGGGTTTTGGAATTGTTTGTCTGGCATTGTTAAGGTGTGCAAAGGTCGTCTCGTGGGTTCGGTGACCGCGCATACGGTCGCCACAAGCTGAAAGAGGTGGACATTTGGCGGATATTGTTTTTTTGTGTTTAAATGTTATACGTACTTTAATAACCAATAAAAAAATTAAATCAACGCAAATTGTATGTTTTATTCAAGAATTTAAAAAAATTAATAAAAAAAACCGCTCAATTTGAACGACCTTTTACATATTAAAAACATCATTATGTGATTCAAAAACTGATGTATATAATGACATAATTGTTATGCACTCGTATGTTAAGAGCTGAAGTATATGGTAAATCAATAACATCAGTATGTGTGTCAAAAACTGAGGTTTATATTAATAACATCATTATGTGTGTCAAAAACTGAATCACATATTAAAAACATAATTTTTTATGGTAAAACAGTGGCTATACAACGACTATGCTAAATAAACAAATAATATAGAAACTCCTTCACTATTTCACCATAAATAACACATGTTATTAGTACAATATAAACTTCAGTTCTTGACATCTTGATGATACATCATGTGTTGATATGCATTGTGATTTGCAATAAATTAAGTGGAATATGTTACAACCAAGTAACTTTAATTTTATTTAAAATTTCAATGTGTTTATAAAAAATGTCTCTAATCAGTAACCAAATGATCGTCCCATCTGTTTTGACTCCCATTTCTCTCCAATCAGGAGAATTCTAATTTATACTGAAATTTACAACACAAGTTACAGAATAAAAAAAATAAACAAAGAGGGTTGTTTTATACCAAGTAATTACATATCCTCCACAGGCACATTTCTAGATTGACGTTTTACGTTACAGACCTTAAAATGTACCCTTTTTTACAGCAAAACTTTCATTAACCCCTCTTTTTTTCAGCACCCTCTGTACGAGTCAACTTTATGGCATGATTAATGCCACCGTATAAAATCTTTTGTATTAAAATTTAAAAACATATTTTTCCCCCTTTTTGATGGTGATGGTGAAGTAGTGACTAAGGACTATTGAAAAAAGTTTTTTATTGTTTGAATCAAAGAAATAAAAAATGTTATCAGGAGTTGTAAATCAAATGAACATTTAATATTTTGGTGTCATTATACTTAAAACTATGCTCGAGTTTTACTGTAACTGCCGGACATGATTTATTTTTCTGTGTTCATTTTTTAACCCTTGAGCGGGCGCATCTTCTCTGTGAGATGAGGTACCTAGTTTTTTTTTTTGTCAATGGGCGAGGTTTACCGACAAAAAGGTGAGGCTTATAGTATTTTCATGACTCCCTACCCCTTACACAAAGGTATCCTTGTTATTTTTCCAGTGCACCGTTGGTTTCCGTGACTGACGTTTAAATCTGCTGGATGAGTTGCGCCCGATTGCGTTAGTATTTTTGATTTCTGAAAATTTAATATTTTTCTCAATATTTTTTTTTATATATCTGCAATAGTTCGTATATCTATGTT
>OX463866.1:11027365-11451014 GCA_949825065.1 Odontocerum albicorne | reverse complement strand
AAAACATATTTGGTAAGAAAACCGCAAAAAACTTACCAAAGGAAGACGAATACGTAATAGTGTAGTAGAATTTAAAACAGTTTGTTTTTATATAATAGGAAAGTGGTTTAAACGTTGTCTTTAAAAGGAGGATTTTATCAAATTGAAAGTTGATCCAAAAAAAGGTTTTTGATCTCTGGGTATAGAGTAACCATAGAAGGGGGAAATAGGAGACGAATATTAGGAAGTCACGTGACCTAGATAAAGTTAGGGGTGTAATGTCTCATTAGGGTCAATATGGGTACCAACTCAAGGGAGAAATTTTAGTTAAATTAGGAGAGTCAAGTCATTAGGGTTTTATTGTCTGCTGTTCTAATGATTAACTAGCATGTACTTAAATAGATGTACTGGATGTTTTCTGGACTTGTTTTACTGTCACCTTATATAATCTTTTTTTTTTAATTTATGAAATATTATTAAACTGTTCTGTTATGTATTTTAAATACAAATTAGCAAGTTCATTTGCATGTAATTATGTCTTCCAGCTTACCAAAAAGATGTTGGGGGCTTGAAGTGATAATGACATTCGGAGAAGGTTTGGACATGTTGAACAAATGACTGAAGAAATAGTAATATAAACTGCAAATATGAGAGAAAACAGTGGTAGAGGAAAACGAAAAAAAAGTATGCTTGGTACAAGTGAATCATATTTTGATTGAAGGAATGTTAAAAGTCAAAGAAATAGTAAAAAATATATGAAAAGGTGCGTAGATGTAGAAGAGGTGAAATATGTGTAAGAAGTATAAAGCTCCGTCTTATCTGTCTACCCCGGCAGGGATATGGCGTGATAACACATCGATCAATAAGTCCCGGGAATAACCAACAGATGGCGCCTCTAATAACAAACCCATACCATTCTCAGTTAGTACCAGCCTTAAAAAGTTACGTCTCAAACTTTCATGACATTGTTTCATTGAGTTACAGTGATTTTAGTGATGCTACTTTTGTTATTTTCAAAGCAATGGAAAAAAACGAATTTCGTGTGTTGATAAAACATTGCTTTTTAATGGGAAAAAATATCGTTCAAACTCAGCTTGAAAGCGTTATCCGGACTCTGCTCCGTCGAAAACGACCATTTGTCGGTGGTATGCTGATTTCAAACGCGGTCGTACAGACACAAATGATGCTGAACGCTCTGGTCATCCAAATGAGGCTGTTACACCAGAAAACATAAAAAAAACCCTCAAAATTGTAAAGTAAAGTAAAGTTGCGTAAGATATCTGACATCCTGAAGATATCATTTGGTAGTGTTTACACTATTTTGCATGAACATTTGGTAATGAAAAAGCTTTTTTCGAAATGGGTGCCACGTTTGCTCACAATGGAACAGAAACAACAACGCATCGATGATTCAGAGCGCTGTTTGGCACTGTTTACGCTAAATAAACAGGAGTTTTTGCATCGGTATGTAACAATGGATGAAACTTGGATCCACCACTATACTCCGGAATCAAATCCCGGTGAAAGTCATCCGAAGCGACCAAAAACTCAACCGTCGGCCGGGAAGGTTATGGCCTCGATGGCCAAATTGCATGAATTGAACTTCGAATTGCTTTCGCACTGCACTGTATTCTCCAGATTTGGCCCCCAGTGAATATTGGCTGTTCGCAGACCTCAAAAAGATGCTCCAGGGAAAAATATTTGGCTCCAATGCAGAAGTGATTGCCGAAACTAACGCCTATTTTGAAACCAAAGATACATCGTTTTACACGGCTGGCATAGAAAAGTTAGAAAAGCGTTGGAATGAATGTATCGCTCTTGAAGGAGACTATGTTGATGAATAAAGAAGAGTTTTGGCAAACAAATGTTGTTTTAGTAGTTCCCGGGACTTATTGATCGATGTGTTAGTAGAACTCGTAACCCCCAGATTATTATACAGACGTCTCATCAACTAGGTCATGGCGGTTTTTGGTCAATGAGAAAATTTCTCACTGTCAAACCACTCGAAGAACTTAAAAATCCAACAATACTCGTACACTCAACCCACGATCATGTAGGATTGAATTATTATAAAATAAATATTTAATACCAATACAAACCTGGGTCCTCTAAGTCCTGACCTGTTTTATGCAGCAGAACGCATGTACTTCTTTTTGACAGGAAATTAAACTAATTATGTTTCAATATGACGTGCATGGCCGTGCAGTAATGTAATGAACTTAAATTATGAAGGTCGCCGGTTCGAGTCCTGCGTTATGCAATTCTCCTTGAATAACACATACATTTTATCCTTCTAGTATTTGGGGGTATAAGGATGCCTATGACTTCGTTTATATATATATTTTTTTTAAAAAAGAGAGAAAAATGCCACTGTGCTCCGAGCATCTCACTTAAGGGGAGCACTGACCCAATAAAGCAATGTGGCCGGCAAATATGCTGGTGTGTAACGGGTCACTAACTTAAAGAAGAGAAAAGGAAAGAAAAAAAGGAAACTCCAAGGCACAGTTTCGCATAACAACTGAATTAACGTTGAAATGGCGAGAAGATCATCAACTAACAACGTAACAACGTAGTAACAACGACTGTAGGTATGTAAAGAAATAAATTCGATTTTATTCGAATCTATATTCTTAAAGATTTTCTCTTTCATTCCGGAAACGTATTAAACACGTTTTTTAAACAACCTTAAAATAAACGATATTGATTGTTTCTCCAGACAAAATTTTTCAGAGTTTGAATTACTTATCTTATAATTAAAATAATAAGATGGCGGCTAAACGAGACGCTCAAAATAAGAAACGATCACGTCGATTACAACAAGCAAGCGAGATTCTGCAGAAGCAGTCACACGACAATAACATGAAACACCACAAAGGAATTGGCAAACTTATCGGCCCCACAGATGTACTTAACCTTCCTCTTCCTGTGCTTAAAAAATCCGCGCGTTCCGTTGCTGTGTATTCAATACACATCAATACACATGTAAAAATGAGCGATTTAAAATTCGGAAAATAAGAATATTCATAGTCAACCGCTTAAATTGATTAAATTTGAAGTCAAAAGTGATAATAATTGAAATTTAATTGCCGAAAACATGAAAAAAACATCGGCCGACGTTCACAAAACGGGCAAAGAGACCATCATAAATGGATGTCCGAGAGCTGCTTAAGCGAACTGATTTTCTATTTCTCGCGTTTCCATATACCGTATTAGAGTGGGAGTGAGACGTGAATATCGTCACTTCCTCACCCTTAGCGTTTTTTTTAGAATGAATATACCTACGTCACACACTGGTACACGTTTGATTGTATTGGTGAATTTATTCCCGATTATCACAAAATATCTCTGATGTGGCCGATAAGTGCTAATTATAATTATTATTAATACTATTTTTTCCATTCAGTGCATAAATGTATTACGGAGGAATACCTAAAATCTGAACCCAGTATTTATTATATTTATAGAGATATTAAAGTGTTTAGAAGCAATGTGTACTATTTACACATCACAGAGAAGGAAGGGTTAATATGATGGCACACCGAAGTGAGACGAACGGATCACACCGGCAAGATTTTACCTTTTTTTATAAAAGGGACGTTTTTTTATGAAAGTTCGAACATAAGACCTTCCGCACGGAAGTACAGTACAATACCGCGCGACCATGCACTTCAATAGTATAAAGTTTGTGAGAGATATATGCGAATCTAATAATTAAGTGTTAGTATTTGAAATGTTAGAAAAATCAAGTATTCCTACGTATTTAAGACCACTTTCTCGTTTTACCATTTATATTTTTCGGTTATACAGTCAAGTTATCTCTGGTTTAGAAATACATAAAACGCCATTGGCATTTTACATCTTATAGTCTTATCCTAAAGTGACAGCTGTCAAACAATATTTGAAAATTAAACATATTCTAACTGTGACATTCATCGAATAATAATTATTATACGTAAATACAACAGATTTTATATTGTTTGACGACAAGTAAAATCGTATATTTCCGTATTCACTAACACTGAATTTAAATGATATTATATTAAGTATATTTTTTATCAAATCGACTTTAAATATATAAAAAGAAACTTAATGAAGTACCTCAACACTCCATCCTCGTCTGGACCGTGAAGTTCTATTAAAGCCAACAGGACCACAACAATCCTCTAATTGCTGCTTTGAGAGCTTACGAGAGTAAGTACAACCTACCCTTCCGTTATTAGCACAGGCTTCCGAAGCATCATATGTAAACTGACTAGTCCACCTACAGTATTAGTAGGCAGGACCAAGGTCTGAGTGAATGTGATGGAATGCAAGTAGCCTGAACTGGTGGACAAGTACGTGTTAAATAATTAGTTGTATGAATTGTTATCTAGTTATAAGTTAGTATGTAGGTATTCATTATTTTTAAGAAATTAAATATAATTGTAAGATTTTTTAAATAAATATCATACGTAGGAAATTTTAATTTAGTTAAATTATGGTTATGATATTATATAAATTAGATGAGCCCTTTAGTACTTAAGTAATATATGAGTATCATGTTTGGCAAATGTATGCATTAAATTATTTTTAATAAAACTCATCACCAGAAACATTGCTAAAACGTATTAACGAAATATCGAGTCGACTTAAATATATTATATATGATATTATTTGCAACCAATTTTAATCTTAAATTTAACTCGAGAATATTTATAACCGAATTACATAGTCCGTTTAACGAAGGGAATTTCTAAATTAGAGGCAAGTTTTTTAACTAAGTATCCAAAGTTTCCTTTAGGGGTAATCGTAATTACAGTTTTAGAGCTTAAAGTTTTCTCCTGATCAATTATTTTGGTGAAGTTATTAATTTCACGGAAAGACACGGCCATAGTTACTAAAAATAATTATGAAACAAAACCTTGTTAATCGAAAGATGTTACTTTTGAAGTAATAAATTCACCAGGTGTATTTTCATGAAATTGTAAAGTTAAGCACATTTTTAATCTGTTTGAGTGAAAACTTTCATAAGTTTTTTTGTCAAAAAAATAAATGCAAAGTTATATTTTGTGAGGCTTTCGCGGTTTCTTGTATCAGTTGGATAAATCTTTCGGAGTGTTGTGCAGCGTGGTTTGGCTTATTATGCTGACGTTTCGAATACGTTGTTGTATTCATCTTTAGTGCTTATTCGTAGTCAACTTCATCATCTTTTCAACTTGAGAAGTTGACTACTAACTCTTCAAGACCATGGTCAACACATCATAAACTAATTTTAACGTAACTTACGCATATAATGTTATATCCGAGAACTTGTATTAACGTTTTATTTTTTTATTTCAAGAATACATGTATCCTTAATATATTACAAATACAGACCACGAAAACTGAGGCTGTTCATGGCTCCTTTAAACTTTAAAAGAATAACACTGTCGTTATTTACATAATAGCCTAGTGAATATGTTACCACGTGCCGATCACTTCAATTCTACCAGAAAGGTGGTAAACAAGCCTTAAGTGAAAATCAAAGAAACCCTTTCATAAAAACCTTTACTACTAATGAGAATCAAATCCGCGATCTTCGGGCTGAAAGACAAATTAGCAACGGAGGTAGTATGAACCGACTGGAAGCATTCGAAATGTGGACACACCGGAGAATGCCACGGATACCCTGGACGGATATGGTCAGCAACACAAGGGTTCTTCAAATAGCCAAAGTTGATAATGACCAACAACAAACTAACAAAAATTATTTTGAGAATTTTACTAAACCAATGATAAGCGTATTTTTTTACTAACGCGACATCGCAAGTTCTATTACAGGCGGATTTACTCTTTGACGTTTAGAGTTGCTGACTAATATTAAAATCCGAAAGGTGTCCTATTTGGGTCATGTACTTAGAGCAGCAAAGTTCAAATTACTACACCTGATCATCCAAGGCAAAATAGAGGGTCGAAGAGGTGTTGGCAGGAGGCAAATCTCCTGGTTCCGCAATATACGTCATTGGACTGGTATAGGGAGCGTTGGGGATCTTTTTCGGGCTGCCAGGGACAAAAATGTCTACTCTCAGGTGATATTCAACGTTGGGAGGACCTGACATGACACTGGGAAGAAGAAGAAGGTTGTTTGATACCGAATATTTTGTTACAAAATTGAAAACTTTGTAGTAAATTTTTTGTGTTTGTTGTCTTTCGGTTTTCAGAAGTTGAATATCATAGATACTTCTGGAGTGATAACTATGGACCTTTTGATTTTATATTACACCTTTTTGGATATACTTTGTTAACCCTTCCCTTACGGTGATAAAAATAATACGCGTGTTACGGTGTTGGGTAGTGAGTACGCAATAAAAAATTAGCGATTTAAAATCGGAAAAATAAGAACATTCATAGATAATCCCCTTAATTAATTATAATTAAAGTTAAAAATTATAATAATTGAGATTTATTTGCTGAAAACATTAAAAAACCATCTGAAAACATTAAAAAACGCTCACGGAACGGGCGTACGTCTAACCTATTTGCAAGCCTAGAGGCAACTAGTGGCGCGGAACGTCAGTCGCATACCCCGGCGCATACGCCTTTGCTTGCGACGTTGAGAAAATTCAGCTCCTCGCAATTCAGTCTAGTATGCAAGAGTGAGATGCGAATATTGTGTCGCGCTTCCCGCATACTATTCACCTATCGTCAAGACGATGCACTCGCCGCGTTTAAATGCGAATTTGTTTTCGATCTTTACAAAACACTTCGATGTAGTCGATAAATTCTGGTTATTATTAATATTATTTTTTAAATCAATGCGTAAATATATTATGGAGGAATACCTAAAATCTTAACCTTGTATTTATTATATTTATAGAGATATTGATGGTTATTAGAAGCAACGTGTAGAAGATACCCAACACAGGGAAGGAAAGGTTAACAAACTATTATATAACTAAAAAATAAAGACTTGAACATCGTAAATTATAAAAAAGTTTTGACAGAAAAAGACGGATTTCACAAAAAGCAAATTTAATGAATAATTACACAATTTTGTTTGAAAGTCTTTCCCGCGGGAGATAAAATCTTAATGAAAGTTTTTCAAATTGGTGACGCCAAGTTGAAGAAAGTTTCATCCATCTTCTTGAAAATATGAGTGATTGTGAAGAAAAAATATGAGTGATTGTGGAGGAAAAATATGAGTGATTATAGAGGGGGAAAAATAAGAATGCAAGCAAAATATTTGATGTGAAAGAATTTGAAAAGATACAGTGTGACAGAAAACTCGACAATACTGCGTTAGTGGATCTTATAAAGTTTATAAATCGTTTTTTTTTTGAAGATTTCGATAGACTACCTTTTTCAGAGGGTCAAAACATTCGTAAAATTTCAATGCAATGTCTTCGACCGTAGCCAGGAGATTCCAAAACTACCCTGCATTAAAAAGTATGTCATTATATTTATTAATTGCGCGCGTATAATGAAATATTTCCAATGGAAGAGTACCTTCAAGGTAATGCAAAAGGAGAAAATATCCTTTCTATTCACACACGCGTATAAAATATATCTGATTCTAGTGGCCAGTAAAATTTGGGGTTTTAATATTGATTTAAGGTCCTGAAAATTGACAATAACAAAAAACATCAAGTACTGTTTATAAAGAGTCGTTCAGAAAATGACTTACTCCTAAAGATATGTTGAAATCGAGGATCTTATCCCCTATTTAGATTTAAAATATAACAAAAATTAAGATGAGTTGTGGGCAGGCAGTGGCTGTGATTATTGCACAAGGTATTCAATGAGAAAACCGCAAAAAAACTACCAAGAGAAGAAAAAGTATTAAGATGCATTTGCAGAAGTTCAATATTGATTTATTTCTTGCATCTTACTTAGAAAAGAGGTTTGTTTCACTTTGTGGTGTCATGTTTTGTAATTTTTAATGGAATAAAAAAAATGTTTTCACCACTGTTTTATTGTAAGATTGGTGAGTTAAGTTTTTTTCCTAGAAGTCTGTGGTGAATACAAAATTAAAAATAAGTGTTTTATTTATTTTATTAAAAAAATACTTCTTTATTGACGATGCAATGTAAGATATAAAAATAACAATATAAAAACAGTAACGGGTGTTTATACATTACAAAAAAAAAACAGGGAATGGATCAGGAACGATTTACGATAAAAGGCAGAATTTAAAAAAAGACTTTGAACAATAATAATAAAAAAAAACACCCTCACCCCAATTGATACCAATAGAAATGTTGTCAGTGATATAAAATAAAGAGCGAAAAAGTCCATAAACGAAGACACCCCTATTTGGTCATCAGCTAACAGTATCGAGATTGATAATGACAATTTCATAAAGCAAGAGCGTCAGAACTGACGATTCCTCCGGAGAAAGAGCGTTTTCATAAATGAAAAAAAAACACCTAAGGACTGAGAGGAGCTCTTGAAAAAGATGCCATCTGAAAACTGACTGCTTTGGCTCCTAAAAGATCCCTGAATAGACTGAGAAAAGGTGGCTAGATGTATGCTGAACTTGCAGAGATGGGATTTTTTGAGCGAAATTTGCATTGAATCTAATCGTGAGACAATACAGTACTTATAACACATACTAGATTTTCCTAATATCGGAACTACATGACCTTATTGATGATAATATAGGACAATTTATGTGGCTTCCCACTAGAAGCATATGACATTAATAATGATTGATGGTCCGAACACGGAATGACTTGAATGAATGAATGAATGAATGTATGACTTCATCGGATGAGAATTATATTTTTCATATTAAATCGTGTGGCAGATACATTTTTTTTAATTTAACACTTCATTTTACAACAAGTTTGCGGGCTTATTGCCAGATGACCATTTTTTTCAACCAATCACAAAAAAATTAATAAAAGAAGCCACATGGCTGTAAAAACCTATTTAAATAATTATTTACCTTTACAAAATGTATAACAATGTACATTGTAAAAATAAAAGTGAGGTATTATCAAACAAATGAGAAAGAAAGAGATGGTGGAGTACAAAGAAAAATCAGGAATTAAACAGTCATATTATTGATTTGAAATTAAGAGTTTTTTTAGTGGCTTTTTAAAACATGTCAATGACGGGTCGAGTTAATATTAATTTGTATTTGCTTTCAGAGACTCACTACACTTGCTTCTCTTCTCCCTGGCTCCATCCCAACTCATTGTCTGCGAAGACTGTTGGGGTCAGCTCTCCTCATCCTCAGGTTGTATGCTCTTCTGTCCCGGACTACGTCCCCCAGGCCGTGCCTCTGCATCAGGTTAACTTTTTGCACCACCCATGAGTTCTTTGGCCTTCCTCTGGTTGTTATTCGAGGAAGATCCATTGAGATTGCCTGGTTCACAATGTGATCAGGTGCTCTGCGTCCAACGTGCCTATACCATCTCAATCGCCTCTCCTCCATCTTGCTGTTGATGTCTGTAACACCCAGGCTTCCACGAATACGTGAGCTTCTTATTTTGTCTCTTAGGGATACACCTGCTGACCATCTTAACATGCACATTTCAGCAGTTTCTAGCTGCCTAGAGTAAGAGTTATACATCGTCCAGCATTCGGAGCCATAGAGGAGTGTGGGTCTGACAATCGTTTGGTATACTTTTCCTTTTAACTTTACTGGCATTTCAGAGACTTACTACACTGGCAGTAGGAAACGGCGTAAAAAAGGAGAATAGTGATTTGGAAAAAGTCAATAAACAATCTCGGGTTTGAGCATAGCGTAAGTCCATGATCGGAAAGATGGTGAATATTCTCGGCGAGATAAGAGGAAATGGCGGGGCATTTAAAGATATTATACAATAATAACAGTTTGCGAATTTTGCGTCTGTTTCTCACGTTCAACCAGTTTAACATAGCTTTTCTGGTATGAAGTGATGTGATCGTAGTTTTTCAGGTTAAAAATAAATCACAGAATATATATTTCCTCCTTAATATCCTCCAGCAATACCTCCTAAATATCCAAATAACAGATGATCACTTGTCCAAAATTGAATAGAAGAGATTTTGTTAGGGCAAAACTTTGGTTTTGGGAGGCAGTGATCTTTGCAAAACTTTAAGGGTAGCAGGTAAGCACAACAATACAATTAAAACAACTTTATAAAAGATCAAAGATCTAACAAACATTTCCACAAACGACTTTGCATAAGAAAAGGAAGAAACAACCTGAATGAATTTTCCGATTTCCATATCTTCAATATCTCTGAGTGAAAATGGAAAAGTTAGTTTCCCTATGGACTTTGTAGATATAACTAACCCAGTATATAATATATGAAAGCACGAATGATCACTTTTTCTCGTGATGTTCTTTTTAGATTCTTATCTATTTATTTTCCCTTTTTTCATTTTGAAATACGTCCCTTGCGTAGAATAGCCGGTATTACAATATTTGGTATAGTAGAAAATTATTGAAAGATTATAATTCTATGTAAGATAATGATTTTATAAGGAAAATTAAAAAGGAATCTTGTTATGGTTTGGTCATATTGAGGGAATAAATTGCAAAAGGAACGAGATAGTTGGAAAAACTTTAACGGGACGAAAGGTAAAACGTAAAAAGAATAATGAAAGCGTGTGTCAGGAGATTTATGGATGGGGAAGAGGCAAGAGCTGTAGGACTTAGATATAAAAACGTAGCGATTTTTCCTTTGTGTCTTCCCAAAAAGGGTCATGGCAAAGGGATATTTATCTAATTATAATGTATAATATTTTGTTAATGAAGGGTCTTTAAAATTGAGCAAATTTCCTAATTTTTTGGATTAAACACAGATGGCGTCGCGAACTTGCCTAGGTCTTGTGACATTTGAGAAGCATAATGTATGACATTTATAAAAATAGAGTCGTACACAATACAACAACGCGTTCAAATTGTTGAATTATTTTATGTATTATAATCTCCGGAAACGGTGATGTTAATTGGCCACCAAGATCATGTGATCTGACACAATAGGACTATTTCATCTCGGGTTAAGTGAAAAACCAGGTCTAAAGGGACGAAATTATTCGCGTTATTGGTGAGTTAGAACCGCAATTATGCCAAAATCTCATCGAAATTTTTGACAAAAGAGTGAACATTTGTGGAGCTGCAAGAGGTGCACATTTAGCGGATACATAAATGTCATACATTATACTTCAATGAGCAATAAAAAGTTTTTTTTGAAATCAAAGCAAGGGGCGTGTTTTATTCGAGAATTAAAAAAACCCGCTCAATTCGAAAGACCCTTTACATTCCCAGCACAGATTTTTGCATCATTTTTAGGCTTAGTTTAAGATATATATATTATGAAAAACTATAATATGTTATTATCGTGTCTGAACTTGATGTGACTTTTTGATCTCAGAGTGATGTTTTATTTGACCCTGCTTTCAAAAATATTGAGTATAATAATAGACTGTTTGAAGTTGCTGGAATCGATTGACCTTTAAATTCCTTCGAGAAGTATGCAACTGCAGGATTAATTCCGGTGTGAGGGTTGTATAATTAAATTAACTGTGACGCGAATACTCTCGTACCCAGATTGCATCGATTGGGTGGTGACTATGCTGAAGTCTCGGGACATATTTGGTGACAGCCTTTAAAAGCTCTCTTAGAGATCTTTTTTGTTTGATTAGCCATTAATTCGACACCATGGCGTGACCCTTGTTGATTTTTTTTTGTAAGCTTTGTTTCTCTCAAACTTTTTGAAATACCTGTAAATATATTGAAGTTTCAATGAGCTTTTTTTGTGCTAGAGTGGATTGATTTTATGTATATTTTTATTGTTTATTCTTTTTTTGTGTATTAAGACATTTTTTGCCTAAGCTTTGATCTGACACAAGTTACAATTTTATGTTTGTTGTTTAGTTTGCATGTGCGTACTTCATTCCAATATTTTTTTGTTAATGGTTCATGTAAATGTATATAATTTTTGTAACAAATTGTATTTATATTCATACGCATTAAAAATTCTAATTTGAGTATTACTTTTGAAATTTGTTTTAATGGTCGATAACGGACCGTATATTGTATTTAAATTTTAAAAATTAAAAGTGTACAAAAATCTCTTTAAAGTTTATCATATATATCATAAATGCGTATGGCATAGTCAAGCGCTTTATAAAATCCAATTTAAATCCCTCAGCCATCTTTTGGCTTCGGTCGTCAGTTTGTTTATATCGTCCATCACTCCGTGGCACCTGTGTTTAGCGCATTCTCTTATAATGTGGTGTAGGGTCTGAGCCGCAGCACCACAGTCACTACAGTCATCGATGTAGCCCCATCTGTGGCGTGCAGCTGCACTTCTGCTGCAGTCTGTTCTAACAAGGTCTAGTGTTGCCCACTCTTTGCGGTCCAGCTCAAAGCCGGCGACCGTTTAGAGTAATAAAATTGTATTTTTATCAAATAAAAAAAATAATAGGAAGACATCATCAATATAATCGTCTCAATCACGCAATGGCCATAGGCAGAGAGAATAGAACTCCATTTCATTATTTATTGGCCAAACACTTTTTGCTTCTGCTACGAGTGTATGATATACCATGCATACACCTCATTACGAATAGATTTTTACTCTTCCATCTTTCAGAATCTGATTAATTTGATCGTACAACGTTTTTTTTTAAGTTTTCAAATTTCTCGTACTTTCGTCAATATTCGTCTTAATTATTTTTGTAAATTATTCATTCATTATTTCCAAGTGACCAAACCATATGAACGCTCATTGTTTCATTTAAAACACTCGACGCCATTTCAATCCGCATTTATTCATGTGAATACGGTATCAAAAACAATATTTATTCACAATGGGGTGAATAATTGCCCGATACATTAAGGAAAAATCTGTAAATCAACAAAGGGTGTGCTTTTTCTGTTAGATATTTAAAGGATAAAGATATTTAGGAGATATATACAGGAGGTAACATTAAAAAAAGATCACGTCTATTGGATACAAAAAATGAGTTGATAAAGCAGATTTTTTCTTATCGTTTAACATTTTCATTTAAATTAAAAAAGCACATAAATCATTTTTAAATTATAATAAAAAAACACTATATTTTCAAAAAGAATCTTGTCCAGGCTTTAAACCAATCAAAAAGGATCATGTCCAAATCGACCAATCATAGCTTTCCGATTGTGTCTAACTTCATACCAGTTCACCAGCAACTGTCAGTTTTAAATCGTAAGTTCAGTGTAATGTCATTATACAGCTTTATCTACCTACATGTATTTATGGTAATATTTCTTCTTATTTTGTAACACTTTACATATTTTACTTGATTAAAATTTAAATAAATTACTCTACCTAATTATGTTTTGCAACACCTGTATAATATTTTTGAAATTGAACTAAAAACATCATGTCCTAGAGCTGTTCAATAAAAAAAGATTAAAGTAGAATTATTCACTCAAAAAGGGTAATGTCCATTTTTTTGAACTAGAATAACTATTTTAATTATTACGATTTGATTTTTAACAACAAATCATGTCATCTTAAGCGATTTTAAGTATTTCAGATATTTTTACAATTAATTATTATGTCATATATTTTTAATGCAAAAAGTTTTTTTGCAATTTCCCAACACTCTGATTTGGTGGACGTGTTCTTTTTTTAATATTACCTCCTTAATTGTATATGTATAAATATGTGCGTAGATATATTTTAACGCTTAAAAAGTAGTATTCAAGCATACCTATTAAAAATATGGGATACGCCATAGGTAAAATTTATACTCAGGCCACTAAAAGTGTCATAAAAATCTCTTTTGAACTCACTAAACTATCACCGAATTGTGAATACTTCTCGGGTTCCAAATGATTGAGTCGCACTCTAATTTACTGTGAACCAGTATATTACAAAGACATATCTTAGCAGCCTAATATGCCCATTCAAGTTGTTGTCTTATTATTTTTGCTTATATGCTGGTTGTTTTAGTAATCTTAACCTTTTCCTTCCTATCCTAAAAAATCCGCGCGTTTCGTTGCTGTGTATTCAATACACATGTAAAAATGAACGATTTAAAATCGAAAAAATAAGAATATTACTAGCCAATAGCTTAAATTAATTAAATTTGAAGTGAAAAGTGATAATAATTGAAATTTAATTGCTGAAAACACAAAAAAACATCGGCCGACATTCACAAAACGGGCGAAGAGACCATCTCAAATGGATGCCCGCGAGCTACTAAAGCGAGAGAAGTGAGCGAACTGAAATTCTATTTCTTGCGTTCCCATATACCGAAGTGGATTGAGAGTGAGACGTGAATGGTGTCGCTTCTCACCCATAGCGGTTTTTTTTAAATATACCTACGTCACACACTGGCACATGTTTAATTGTATTTGTAAATTTATTCCCGATTTTCACAAAATATCTCTGATGTGGCCGATAAGTGCTAATTATAATTATTATTAATATTATTTTTTCATTCAATGCGTAAATACATTATGGAGGAATATCTAAAATCTAAAACCAGTGTTTATTATATTTATAGAGATATTAAAGTTTTTAGAAGCAATGTGTACTAGTTACACATCACAGGGGAGAAAGGGTTAAGAACATTTAAAATTGTGTGCTTTTCTTGCCTTTTTATATTAAAAACAAGGCGCAAACATCTCAAATAAAACTTTTCTTTTATTTTAGTAAGTCGCTATAAGCAAGTTAGGTGGACTCCGACAAGAAATGGCGTGATACTAAATACGTGTCATTCACATTGAACATTAAAGTAACTAAACCAGGCACATTAAAGCAAACATTACGAAAAATTCACATGATTTCAGTGAAACAAGAATTGCCAACGGAACCAATATAAATTAGAGCTGCAAAGAATCGTGAACAACACATTCGTAAATAAATATTCAGAGAACGTTCCACAAACACACAACAAATGTGGAACAATAAAAATAAAAGCGTAATCCATTTATGCCAGTACGAAAAGGTCGCCTCAATAAAAAAAATATACATTTATTACTCTAAGCACGCAGTAAACAATCGATTCTATAAAGAGGAAAAATATTGTCTAGTTACACTTTAATATTAAATTAAGTTCCAGAAAAAAACAAGGTTGCCAAAATTTTTCATAATTTTACCTGTATATTTTTTCGCAGTATCGGATTTTGTTCCAGTTAAATATAAACATATCACACTGTTTCCCTAACAGGATAAGTAAGAAAGACAGAGCGCCAATTTTACAATCTTGACAAACATACTTTTTATTTTTTACATCTATATATCATTTCATACAACTTTGTACGTCCTACCTTTGAAAATATAATTTATTTTTTTAATTAACACTTTTATTGCAAAAAATCTGGTGGACTTATTGCCAGGCAACAATCTCTTCAAACCAACCAGACAAAAGTAAATGAAGCAAGTTACCTGGGCACATAAATCATTCAAATGACTTTCCATCCCCACGAAATCCATAAACACATACGTGAGCATATGCCCACGAACCCCACACCTGAACATTCTTTATCATATAAAGTGAGATATCATCAATCAAAAGGAAAGGAAGGGATTGTGGAGAGGAAAGGAAAAGAAAAATCTGTTTTGTCCTTAATTCACAAATTTATAAAAATAATGCTTTGCGATAATATATTATACATATATACATGTCTCATAAAGGGTATTTAAACACAAAATTGCCATTATTTAGCCCCTTACTCCATGAATACATCAAAAACGCTATATCTGGTTCCACAAACAAAAATCTACATACCTCAAATAAATACATACGTATACGTGAAAATTGTCATTTTTGCCGGAATATAAATTTTTGGTACCATACTCAACACTCGTCACAATATTAAAATACCTAAAAAATATCGAACAACCCTAATTGTATTATATATTGGATTGAATTTGGCAAAACATTCGCAAAGTATTCCCTCCGGCGGAGACAAGGAGCTACCAAGACACCGACACGTAGAGGGTTGGGTCGAGCCACTTAACATGATTTGCCAACATTGAGCCTTCACGTGAGGAATTCCTACTGATTCATTTAACCCTCTGCTGTCTGCTTAGATAAGTTAATTTTTGGATACTTTTATGTATACGAAATAGGTTCTGTACGAAATTATGTGGAATGCGATCTTGAACATAACAAACCTTGACTTCTAATTCTAACTATTTGCTTTGGACTTGGTAAGGTTTAAAAGGTTTTGAAAATAATATTTACACTTAACTATGAAAGACCGATAGAAACGCTTCAAACTAAGAACAACGAAAAAAATTGTGTTTGTCTGTGAATAGATTGAAATAAGACAACAAAAAAAACCCTCTGTGAAGTATACGCGTAATATTCTGTCCCAGTCGAGATACCCTCCCACCAATAAGGGCGAACCCAGCTGCGAAGACATTACATATTTTTCAGGCCACACTTTTGTACAAAATTTCACAGAATATCAATCATACATATTGATATACCTTCACGCAATTTCCCTGATGCAAAGAAGACCGAGTGCCAAACTTTTCTATCATGACATACTTCCTTCGTTTCCTCCACATCCATATATCTTCTCATACAACTCATAATGATCCTTTTACTCTTTATCTTTCCTTGTTTTAATTTCATTCACTTGGTGCAACCATATTTTTATCGGTCAACCTTCGACTACCACGTATAATTGCATTGAATATTTGTGTAGTTAGCATATCATTCTAATACGTTCGAAACCTTGAAATAAACAGTTTTTTGCGGAAACGGATAAAATTTTTCATCCTGCAAAAAATAATTTTGAAATGTTAGTTTTTATGGTTTCTGCAAGATAAAATTTAAAGTTTGAAAGCGTATAACTTTAAATATTTTTTTTAAGATGGCTTCAAAAATAACTGCAGATTCTCGAGCAAGCGAGACTCTAGAGAAGCAGCAACACGACGACAACATAAAGCATCACAAAGAGAAGCACAACGTCATATTGAGAAATATGTTTTTTTTGTCATTATTGACAGATGAATATAAGTTGAATTATATCCTTGAAGCGAAGGGTCTACAACCCGTGTATTCTCCCAGTACTTACGTATGACTGCAAGACATGGACGCTCACAGTAAAGAACACATCAAAGCTCCAGACCACACGAAGGAGCATGGAGAGATGCATGTTGGGATATACTAAAAGAGACCGTAAACGAAACACCTGGATTCGCAATATTACAAAGGTAGAAGACGTTATAAAGGTGTGCAAAAGAATGAAGTGGCAATGGGTGGGACACATAACCAGAATGTCAGACTCCCGATGCACATCCGAAATAATCCAATAGTACCCAAGAAGCATAAAGAAGCCCAGAAGAAGACCAAAGGTACGATGATTAGATGAAATCAGGAAGCATGGCAGCATCACATGGCGCCAACGAGCAAAAAACCAAACTACTCGTATTTTGAGTCAATTTGGGGAGACTTTCATCCAGCAGTGGATCGATCCTGGTTGACAATGATAATGATGATATTTTTGTTGTGTGCAAATTATCTGTGGCATCTTCCAATTAACCAGAAAGTTGTTAAAGTGGCTGAAGTGAAAACCAGACTGGAACACTTTAAAAAAAATATTGGGTTCCAATGGGAATGGAACCCGTTACCTTCAGGCTGGAAAATAGGCGTGTTAACAATTAGTCACATAGGTCAAGCTAGTAGGAGCGACATCCAATCAAAATTGAAATAAATATGGTTTAATGTCCCTGACAACTATTTTAGAAACAGAATATTGATCGGTTAAGACGTGGAAATAAGTAGAACAAACTTGCCAAATACTCTTTCCTTATTTTAGGAAGTGTCTTTTTTAAATGAGGTTTCGAATATTGACATCATCAACATAACAGAGATATTTCAAAAGAAAGCATATTGAGCTTTATTCATAATCATAATATTGGTTAGTTGTTTCGACGAAACTGTTATTTTTTCTTATGAAATACATTTATTTTTGAGCTTTTGATGTTATTAAATTTAACTGGTGTGCGAATTTTTTTTTTTTTGAGCTTTAGATATAATGAAGTTTTTTTTGTTTATGAATGAAAGATTTTTTTACTTTTTTATGTGATTAAATTTAGCTGGTTTGTAAAGAAAGACTTTTTGAGTTTTTAATGTACTCGTCATTAAATTTTATCGGTTTATGAAAGAAACAATTTTTTTAGCTTTTAATTCAATTAAATTTACCCGGTTTATGAAGGAAAGAATTTTAGAGTTTTTTATGTAATAAAATTTATCCGGTTAATAAAGAAAGAAATTTTGAGCTTTAGATGCAATTAAATTTTAACGGTTTATGAAAGAAAGAAATTTCGATCTTTTACTGCGATGAAATTTGGTCGGTTTATGAAAGAAATAATTTTTGAGTTCTTAATGTAATTTAATTTAGCTGGTTCATGACAGAAATAATTTTGAAGCTTTTAATGTGATTAAATTTAACCGGTTTATGAAAAAAAGAAACTTTGATGTGATTAAATTTTACCGGTTTATGAAAGCTATATAAAATTTAAATAATAAACCGTACATTGCATATTACGAAGTCCAAACTAAACTTAAGGTATTTCGAAAACATTTGACCTATCCCAAAACACCATCACACATGACTATAAATCAAAGCTAACCCAAAAGTTAAAGAGGGTAAAATTAGAACCGACAATCCAGGTGGTACACAGTAGCATTAAGATATAGTTAAACCATTGTTTAACTGCGACAGTTAAGGGTTGTGCCCACATCTGGGACGGGGTGGGCTGTACAGAAATGAAGTCACGTCCGTTGCTAACTTGGGGAGGGTTAACTCGTATACGTTTTGTTCGGGAGGATTGTTCTGGGACTAGGAGTAGTATGAGGGGGCGTGTTGATGAGATTGTCAATTTTGCTGCTTTGAACGTCAAGGAAAAAAGAGCCTTTTTTTTCTGAAAGTTTATGATCAATTCGACTTTTTCCACCTTTTTTATTTGTACCATCCCATAATTTGGTTCAAAGGAAGTAAATATACAGACCGTTTGATTTTCTATTCATTCATTCGTACAATACCCTTCAATTTGTGCGAATTGTAGATCGTGGTCTTTAAAAATTACAAAGATTCTTCGGTTACGAAAATTTGTTAAAATTGATTTATACCCTTAAATTTTTACAAGGCAATAAACAATTTTTTACAAGGCAATAAACAAATTTTTACAAAGCAATAAACAAAGCACCCCAAGACGCGTGCCCATCATAAGGCAGACTGGATTCACAGAACAAAAAAAAAAACACAAACATATTATAGAAAAGTTATAAGTATAAAAAAAATCACCAAAATATCATAAAACTTAAAGAAAATTTATTTATTTAACCCTTCCCTTACGGTTTTAAAATTGAAACGCGTGCTCCGGTGCTGGGTAGTGAGTACGCGATAAAAAATTAGCGATTTTAAATCGAAAAAATAAGAACATTCATAGATAATCCCCTTAATTAATTATAATTGAAGTTAAAAATTATAATAATTGAGATTTATTGGCTGAAAACCATCTGGCAACGCTAACGGAACGGGCGTACGTTTAACCTATTTGCAAGCCTAGAAGCTACTGTGGCGCGGAACGTCAGTCGCATACCCCGGCGCTTACGCTTATGCTTGCGACGTTGAGACAATTCAGCTCCTCGCAATTCAGTGGAGTATGCAAGAGTGAGATGCGAATATAGTGTCGCGCTTCCCGCATACTATTCACCTATCGTCAAGACACAAGGTCGAGGCACTCACAGCGTTTAAATGCGAATTTGTTTCCGATATCTTCACAAAATACCCACGATGTAGTCGATAAATTCTGATTATTGTTAATATTATTTTTTAAATCAATGCGTAAATATATTATGGAGGAATACCTAAAATCTTAACCTTGTATTTATTTTATTTATAGAGATATTGATGGTTATTAGAAGCAACGTGTAGAAGATACCCAACACAGGGAAGGAAAGGTTAAAACAGTTATTTTTCAAAGGATCATTTTCTGCTTTGTAAGCATAAAATAGCACTCATAAATTCACGGAAATGAGAAAAAAAAAGGGAACAGCATATGGAACACTTCTCCGTGCACGCACTTTCATATCGTGTTTACTTTATCTCTTAGTAAATCTGATTTGATTTCCATCCGCCATTTTTTAATTACGGTTTTATATTTACCGTATATTTCAATACATATTAAGGCTCTCTAAATCTATAAGTGTGGACTGAAAATATCTGAAGTCTTTGCGGGCTCGCCCTCTATTGGTGGGGGTGTATCTCGGCTGGGAAAACGTTACGAGATTGACAATTTATCACTTAAATGTATTTTTTTCGACATTTTCTTGAAATATATACACGTTTGTGATTTCTGTATACTGTATATACGAGTATATACATTCTATGCTGCTGTTAATAAACCTATATTTATATTAAATAACTTAAAAGCCAATCACATAAACCTTGTCTGCCTAAAGATTATTTTTCTACAATTTTGGACACCTCCGTAAACTGTTGCATATGTGTATGTGGCTAAATGGCAGTGTGTTGATATTTACGCATATGATTTATTCCATTTGCATGGTATCCTTCAATTTATGCCAATTGTAGATCAAAATATATAAAAAATATATATTCAAAAAGTTTATTAAGATTATTGTACAGCTTTCGACATTACACTTAATGGATTCATCAGTATATGTGCATCTTTACTAGTGTGTTAATATAAATATTATTTTGTTAAACGTGTTTGAAATTATATATTATATGTCTGGAGACATTGAATATTATGAGGGTGATTTTCGCTCTTTAATGTGCTTGGGGTATGCGTATTTTGACTTTTTTTATTTATTTACATTCATATTCCCCTTTCGCACTGATATCAAGAGTGCTGCTTGGTGTGGTGTAGTGCGGGCTGTATATCTATGGACGGTCCCGTATTGTGATGGTAACATAAAATTTTATACGATTTTTCATGCCCGTTTCTGTCTGATTGTTTTTGTAGCAATTGTAAAATTATTTTTTTTAATTATTTATGTATTCTGTCCATCTTAATAAGTTAAGCACTCACTACTGACTCTATTATTTTTTTTAATATTGCTATAAGTCACATTTATTGAAATAAATATATTTTTTTCCTTAATAACATATAGTACTGAACTAGAAATTTTGAAACATTGAAGAGCATATAAGGAATAACAAAAATCGACTCAAGTATTCGTTTTTATAATCACTGAAGGTAACACCAATATCTTGCATCGTTTGCCCTCCAGTTAGAAATACAACACACCTTAAGAAGTAATAATATTCGCAAACAGAGTAGGTTTTGCTTGTAAAGACATTACCACCTGGCTGTAAACTACCCTTAAGAGATATTTTAACAGCCTCCAAACAGGTAATAATTGAAATAAAAGGACAACGCGACAAACTTGAGAGTGTAACATAATGGATCTACTCTATTTTTGCAGTGAAGAGCAATTCAGTTGATGTATTTGTTTTCTTTTATTTATTTTTATAAAGTTTACATACACAGGTTAAACCGGATTATTTACAAAGCTTAAGAGAAATTATGTACAACGACAAGAAAAATTACACAATAAGCTTAAAGATACAACGTATACAGCAGCAAAAAAAATTGTATACAAAAAACATTAATTTAGCCGAAACAATTAACCCCTATTATTTAAAAAGCTTAAAATGCTGTCGTCAAGATGTCAGTATATGAGACCTTATTTAAAAGAAACACCCCGTTACACAGAGGAAGAGCACAAGTCAGGTTAATTCTACTTATTGTCAGTCTAAATATAGTAGGTGAATATTTCTGTTCTTCGAATAGCTATCAGAAATATAAAACTTTATCATTTCCAGCTTAGTAGGATTAGGTGAAGCTCCCGTCAGCAGCTTAAATATATAAGAAGAGGTCCTCAAGTTTTTCCTCACTCTAAGAAGGTAGTATCATAACATGTCAATAATAAATCTTATAGGATAGAGCCACGGGTAGTAACCCCATTACCGTAAGTAGAGAAATCTCAAAATAATCTTTTGAACTTTTTCCAAAATTTGACATAAACAAATCCTCCACGGGAACCAAGTCAATGCTGCACATTCTAAATTGCTACAAACCAGAGCATTGTAGAGGGATCTGAAAACCTCTCCCTCATTTGATACTTGATGTAGTGCCCGAGAGCCTGGTATCTTTCACGGAAGAGAACTTGAGTCGTGAAACACCCACTGCTGTCCAGGTTCTGGGCAAAAAATTTAAAGCCGTTGACTCAGTAAGAAAATAAAGATAGCATAAAAAGAATTCTGCAAAAAAACAATTTTAAACACCTGCGTAAAGTTAAATGTATTTTATTAATAGTTAAGGCATTGCCACTGTTGAGATTTAAATACACTGTAATTAATAAAGTCAAACACTGAGAGTCCTGTTTATGCTTCCCTGATGATAAGGTAAACCATGAAACCGGTAGGGTTATACCGTTATATAAAGTGGAATAAACAGTGTTTGATTAACCTTTTTCTTTCTGTGCTAAAAAAATTCGCGTGTTCCGGTGCTGTGTATTCAATATATTATACATCAATACACATGTAAAAATGAGCGATTTAAAATCGAAAAAATAAGAATATTCGTAGCCAATCGCTTAAATTAATTAAATTTTATGTCAAAAGTGATAATAATTGAAATTTAATTGCTGAAATCATAAAAAAAACATCGGTCGACGTTCACAAAACGGGCGAAGCGACCAACTCAAACGAAAGCCCGCGAGCTTCTAAAGCGAGAGAAGCGAACGAGCTGAGATTTTATTTCTTGCGTTCGCATATACCGAAGTAGAGTGAGAGTGAGACGTGAATAGCGTCGCTTTCCCACCCATAGCGGTTTTTTTAGAATGAATATACCTACGTCACACACTGGTACACGTTTGATTGTATTGGTGAATTTATTCCCGATTTTTACAAAACATCTCTGATGTGGCCGATAAGTGCTAATTATTATTAAAATTATTTTTTCATTCAATGCGTAAATGTATTACGGAGGAATACTTAAAATCTGAACCTAGTATTTATTATATTTTTAGAGATACTTAAGTTTTTAGAAGCAATGTGTACTAGTTACACATCACAGGAAAGGAAGGATTAAAGAAATTACAAATGTTTTAATTATATTACCCATTTTTTTGTTGACAGTGTGGTATCGTGGGGTTTTATGCCATGTAGCAAACACGTCTTACTAACCAGAAATATTTTAACTAGGCCTTTAGTGAAAAACAAAAATGAACGATTTTTATGTTTCATAATATTACGACGACCTCTGTGGCCTGGTGGTAAGACACTTGTCTGTCGATTCGGAGGTTACGGGTTCGATCCCCGCTGGAACCCAGATTTTTTAAATAGGATTTTAGTCTGGCTAACACTTAGGGCCTATAAAACAGCTTTCTGGTTGGTTGGAAGAGATTGCCACATGGCAAAACTCGCAAGGTTAAAAAAATATAATCAAAATGCAGCGGGGATCGAAAGCAAAGCTTCTGGTTTAAAAGGCAGTCATCATCCTAACTAGGCCATGGAGGTCATCGAAGGGTTTTTCTGCAAAACACCTAAAGAAACTTGTTGAGAGGTAACGTGCCAAAGAATAACTTTTTCGAGTTAAAGTATGCATGAACAAATTGAATGCTGGAAGGCTGGAGAGTCGCTGATTTTATTTGTATTTATTTTAACTAACTAAAGTTAAGTAAGTAAGCTTAAATTAAAGCTGATATACTTAACTTTGCATCAAATACCATGGTACGTTAAGGCTTTAGTATTAACGTTAAACTGATATAGTCATTAATACAACAAACATTAAAATCTATTGTAAAATGGAACGAGAATTGTAACAAAAATTACATAATAGAGATGTTGTAAAATTAGTTTTAAATGAAATACGTTAATGAACCCCTTTAAGTCTCGTGACAAATTAATCCAACGTATTATTGAACTTTGGGGTGGGCGATTATCTTCTTAGCACAGCGACTGAGGTGACTACGCCGGTTTAAAAAAAGAGGTTTGATAATTGAGGCTGTAGACAATATTGCCCCCCAGTCACATTTTTCTTAACCTGTCTACATCACCAATACAGAGTTTAAGGTCTGATGATTATGTTCAGAGGTACGAACGTGATTGGTAATTCTATTTTAGATGTACGTGGACGTTTAGAATAATCTTGGGAGTGAAACGTGGACGTGGAAAAAAGAATGAATAATTTATGTAGAAATGCGTGCACTGAAAGGAATACATGAGATTAGACTGTATGACAGAATACGGAATGAAAGATTAAGATGATGTGAATTTAAGGCTGATGTGTTGAGTAAGATGAAGAAATGAAATTCATTGATTATGTAGAACGAATAGAGAAAAAAAGACTCGTAAAACAATTACACAGTGCAAATGTGAGTGAAAGGCGTGGAAGAGGAAAACTAGGGAAATTGTGGTTGAACCAAGTGAAAGATTTTTTGAAAAAAAAAGGAATGTCAAAAGTTGTGTAAGAAGGATGGGAAATGGCGTGATGGTATGTTATGCGTATATACAGGGTCACGCGGTAATATTGTGGAATTTTCAACGATAAATGGTCACCACGAACACCCCGCAGTGATGTTACCTTTTTTTTTTTATTTATTTATCACTTTTATTGCTAAAACAATCTGGCGAGTTTATTGCCAGGCGGCAATCTCTTCCAACCAACCAGACAAAAGTAAATGAAGCAAGTTAAAAAGTTGCATAAATCATTAAAATGACTATCCATCCCCATAAAATCCATAAACACATACGTGAGCATATGCCCACGAACGCCACAAAGACGGACAATCACCCGAACATTATTTTTCATATAAAGTGAGATATCATCAATCAAAAGGAAAGGAAGGGATGGTGGAGAGGAAAGGAACTTTCAAATAAACCTTAATTTATTTAGGTTAGCGAATATCAATCATTGTGTTACAGTTATTTAAATTTTTTTTCCAATTTAAATATACTACATAAAAAAATGAATAATTTATATAAATTTAGTACATTTTGATCAATGTTGACTTGAATTTGGTATTTTTATGGCATTAAATACCAAAAAATTAATTCAATACAGAGTCTTCTCGTGCATATTGAAGCCCAAAAATAAATTATTTATTTACGACATGGTGTGATAAAAAGAGAAATAAATAACACCTTAATAATGTTTGGACACGTCAAAAGTATGGGTGACGAGTGATTGACTGAGGAAATGTATTATGTAAGCTTGAGTTTGAGTCGATTATCGATAAGTTGAAAAGTGTGGTTTTATAGGTTTTATAGGTTTTAAGGAAAAGTAAGAGAAACAAACAAAAGAAAATACATGAGAATATCTCTATATCTGCAAAAAGTGAAAGAATTATTTCGGGGTAGAAAATAAGGCGCACTGTTCTCCCTGTCTATTACAGCAAAGAAATAGTTCATGTAGATATGTAATGGATTACTTTTATAAAACTTTTTATTTTCCGTGGGGACGCGTTTCTATATTAAACAGGTATCTTTCTATAAAATAATCTTTAAAAGACACGTTTTTCCAAAAATAAGTGATATCTGAAAAAATAAAACTTTATGTTATATCTTGTATCGGAGAATTCCCACGAGGTTGCGAGGTAAGTAAAATGAACGAATTTTATGTTTGCAGGTTGTCTTTTTTGGTATATATGAGACAGATATTCGCAAATAAGGCTTCAGATCTCGGGGCCCTCAAGTTGATCCTCCTGCCCTAAAAATAAACAATACCAGCTGCCATAAATCCACACGAAACTGGTTAAGCCACAGTTTCGAAGAATGGGAAGTGCCAGGCTGTATTGCGGCCCAAACGGAGGTATTGCTTGGTATCCTTGTATTCCTGAAAGTATATAGTGATGATGCTGGTTCATCATTTTGATCTCTCTGGCATATTGATCTATATGTGATAGCTTATCGGTTATGTAGCTGGATCTGGCTTGTCAATTTATGGACTTAATATGTATGCCCTTTTGATATCTGCCTTTCATAAAATATGTCATCAACTCTTTCTTTTTAAATAAACATTTTATTTGATATCTTAAATACATTGATATAAAATCTATTTTTAACGACATTTGTCATTGTATATAATTTTTATATTATTTATAGCTAAGGTATTAATAATGTGGAGGTTTAAAGACATTGTAATTTGTTTTATCAAACACTGTTTATTCCACTTTTGTAACGGTATAACCCTAGCAGTTAATAAATTGTACAGATTAGAGGCTCTAGAAATGTATAAGTCAGTGCATCGGGGTAAACATCTGCCAAACACATAAATTCCAAGAATCTCGTTGCTGCTCGCTGAGGTTGTCTCTTCCCTCCCTTCACTCACAGTCCCCAAACCCGAATGCTTGTCATTAGAAGTGCATATGTTGGTACCAGTTCGAACAGAATTCAGTATTGTTTGTCTTCCCCTAATGATGAGGTGAAAGTCTTGAAACCAGTAGGGCTATACCGTTACAAAAATTGGAATAAACAGTGTTTGATATAACAAATAACTATATATTTTTTTTTATAAAATATTTATTTTTATGTTTACAGAAGAAACGACACTTTAGTGTTTTTAATATTTTATAGTAACAACTGTAAAACAAACAGCTTTAATAATAAAATGACAATTAATAAAGCCTCTTTTAATGAGCAGACTTTCCTCAAAGGCACTGAAACTAATGATTCGAACCCAGTATAATTTACATATTAAAAGGATTACAAAAAACAACTTTATTATAATGGTGGGAAAGAAGTGGCTGAGGTCATTAAATGAGGAAATCCTCGCATCTTTATATGTTTATAAAAAAACATATAAAGTAAAAAAAAACCAAGACAAGATAAACTGCACAGAAACCTTTAAACTGAAGATCTTTCGATATGTGATAGTTACATATTCGATATGTGATAGTAACATCTTCGATATATGATAGTAACATATTCGATATGTTACAGAAACATATTCGATATGTGATAGTAACATATTCGATATGTGATAGTAACATATTCGACTTTAAGCAAAGTGTAGTGTTTATGTTTGTAACATTAAAAAAAACAAATTTTCACAATTTATTTACCCTAAAAATATTATGCATGAAATAAACAATGTAAAGTTAAACACAAAACATATTAAATTCAATCAAAAACACAACACACGAGTAGAAAAAAAATCTACCTCAAAGGCAACGGGAATACAAAATTATAGCCCAAATTACATAATGGAAAACCGGTATTCCTAGCCATTGAGCAATAACGTTTCGTTACAATGAAGACGTCGTGCTAAAGATTTCCTATTTCAATTTTCAATCGCTTGAAGGTCGTAGATATACGTTTGATCTTATATTTCTTGATCAAGTCTTGAATGGTCTTGTGGACCTGTAAACTACTCTTCAGGACGCCTCTGGAATGTATTGATTTAAGTGTTTCCTTTCGATCGCTTAGAAGACCTTATTTGTCCAGGGTAGCTACATTAGAAGTAAGACCGGCTTCTATAACCCAGTAGTAAAAATGTGGTGAGAATACAATGTTGTAGCTGACTCGGATGTGGACATATTTGGTTCTCAGAGTTTAAGGGGATGGTATGTGAATTGACTGAGGAATGAGTTTTTTTCCCCATATATTGTATACAACTGTTAATCTTTTCTTTGCCCTGCTAACATGATTAACCTGTATATGAGATGGACACTGGTTATTGGGATTTTAGTCCTTGTTATTATTGTATTTAACCCTTCCTTCCCTGTGATGTGTAACTAGTACACATTGCTTCTAAAAACTTTAATATCTCTATAAATATAATATAATAAATACTGGGTTCAGATTTTAGGTATTCCTCCGTAATACATTTACGTATTGAATGAAAAAAATAATATAATAATAATTAGCACTTATCTGCCACATCAGAGATATGTTATATTGTGAAAATCGGGAATAAATTCACCAATACAATCAAACGTGTGCCAGGGTGTGACGTTGGTATATTCATTCTAAAAAAACCGCTATGGGTGAGGAAGCGACGTTATTCACGTCTCACTCTACTTCGGTATATGGGAACGTAAGAAATAGAATCTCAGTTCATTCGTTTCAGTAGCTCGCAGGCATTCGTTTGAGTTGGTCTCTTCGCGCATTTTTAACATCGGCCTATGTTTTTTTAATGTTTTCAGCAATTTAATTTCAATTATTATCACTTTTCACTTCAAATTTTGTTGATTTAAGCGATTGGCTATGAATATTCTTATTTTTCCGATATCAAATCGCTCATTTTTACATGTGTATTGATGTGTATTGAATACATAGCACCGGAGACTGAAAATACGGCAGAGGAAAAAGAGGAAGCAGTTTTCAAATACTATTTTACATCAAATGATACAAAATTTAACCCAAAAATAACAAACCCTTGAGTGCGACAGCGCTTTTGTTCATTCCCTCATCTTGATCCTGTTTTTAGTAAATATTTGATATGCTGAAGGGAATTTTCTTGACACAGCTTGCAAGAATTTTATGGAAGGGTTGTATTTTAAGACTAAAGTTAAGGGTACTTTTGGAAGAATTGCAAATCTTACACGACACTGCCGTAAAATAAAACATTATGTAATTTTTTATTTTATATTTATTGGGATAAAACACAATACTTATGTGCTCCATGGTCTAATTGGTAAAACGCCTATTTTCGACTCAAGGACCGTGAAGCCAATAGGATCACAGCAATCCTTTAGTGGCTGCCCTGGGGGCTAAGGAGAGTAAGTCCGGATTGCCTTTTCGTTATAAACATAGGCTTTCAAAGCAGCGTCTGTTGCCTGACTAGTCCACCAACAGTATTAGAAGAAAGGACCAAGGTCTAAGTGAATATAATGAACTGCAAGTAACCTGAACGATTGGATATACACGTGCTAATTAATTTGTATTAAAATAATCTGTTTGTTAGGTTGATGAGAATGTGCAACGGGGATTTAAAATGTAATAAAAAATTGTAAAGAAATATCGATGTATCTTTTCATGCTATATGTCCTCAGTGAGATACAGGCAAAAGCCTAGTTAACTGGGGGCACGACACGTGAAAGGCGATAAACCAAGATCCATTAAAATTGTGTGTCCAAATTAAATTGCCTGTTTTGTTTTTGCAAATTGTGTATTTCTTGTCATGTTATAATAAAATAAATATTTGTTGTAAGAATTGTTATCCAGTTATAAGTTAATATAGTGTTAACTATTTATAAGTAATGAAATATAACGATAGTTAAAATTTTAAATTACGTGTAGGAAATTTTAATTAAGTTAACTTATAGTTATAAAATAAAAATTATACTAGTCCTTTAGTTCTAAAGTAAAAAAAACGTGTATGATAGATAAATTTATTAAATAAAAAAATGAAAGAAAAAAAAACATTTTTTAAACTGAGGCTAGTTCAATAGAAATACAGAATTACTATTTCAATAGAAAGACAGAATTACTATTTCAATAGAAATGCATAATTACTACTTCAATAGAAAGATGTAATTACTATTTCAATAGTAATACAGAATAACTATAATATTTTAATGGAAATACAGAATTACAAATTCGATAGAAAGACTGAAGTACTTTTGTAATAGAAATATTAAATAGAAAGACAGAATTACTATTTCAATAGAAAAACAGAAAAACTATTTTTAAAGAAAGACATAATTACTACAATACTTCAATGGAAAGATGGAATTACTATTTCAATAGAAAGACGGAATTACTATTTCAATAGAAATACAGAATTACTACTTCAATAGAAAGATAGGATTACTACTTCAAGAGAAATACAGAATAACTTTTTCAATACAAAGATAGAATTACTACTTCAATAGAAAGACAGAATTACTAGATCAATAGAAAGAAAGAATTACTATTTCAATGAAAATATAGAATAACTATTTCAATATTCACTTCTTCAATCGCACCCAACGAATGTCAATATTTTACAGAACATACGAGTATTTCACCATTTCAAATTCACAAAACTTTTGCCAATAATTCTCAAATATATATATTGTTGTCATCATAAACAAAACAAATAAGAGAAAAAAGAAAATAAAGTCTTTTTTCCTGTTTAGTATTCCTTAAGAAAACCATATCATATCGAATATTCAGGTCGTTTCTTTCCTTTTCATATGTTATTGTACAATACTCTATGAAAACAGTTGTTGTAAGCATTATCTCTTTTTTTTTCGTCATAAAAAAGGCATATGAAAGTTAACATTTTTTTTGCTGTCATTCTCTAAATTCAGAGGATTTTGAAAAACACGATTTTAAACCTTGACCAAAGTAGCCTAGTTATAAATTCTCTTTAGAGCTGGTTTAATTCCCGGGAAAGGTTGCAGTCAAGTTTTCCCACAATTGTCTCTTTGACATTTCTTTTGGTGGTTAGGTTTGTTTAGATTCTTCTCACACACGACACAGACAGACACTTTATTGTCAGAACTGCCTCAAAAAAGCACATATCTAAATTATCATATTTTGTCTATCGCGTGTCTTGAATATCCGAGTTTCTGTACTATTGGGTTTTAACTTAACTTGTGTCCGTTTTTTTTTCAAATGAAGAGAACAAGGACACAACAAAATAAATTACAACAAATTAGTCAATAATATATTCTCCTTCATTATTTTACAACAAAACAGCAGAAATTATCGAACGTTGATTTTTGTTGTTTTCACTCAAAACATGTGGAACCCAAGCGCCGAACTTTTGGACTTTTCCCATTGATTTAAGATGGCGGTATACAGTCATGTGACTACAATTCATCTGCTAAGCCAATTCTGCGGTGGTTTGAAGGGGATCTTCATGAATAATGTGGTTTAAGCGGTCCTCATCGAAGTCCACTGGTCATCCGGAACGCTCCATGTCTTTCAGGTTGAAATTACCGTCTTCGAAACGCAAAAAACCATCGACAAGCTGTCCTTTCATGCATAGCATCTTCACCATACACTTCGCCAACATCGCGAGCAGCTTTGGTAGCTTTATTAATTCGATTGAACGCGAACAGATGGAGGTGTCGAAAATGTTCACTTTTGTATACTTGACATTCCCATTTTGAAGGTTTGTAATCAAATAAAATAATATATGTAACGTAAAAGCAAACACAATATCTTGTAGAACAGAAAATTTTCTTTCGAATGACGTATAACCTTTACCACTTTGTTTTACTTTTAGTGCTCATTTTTAAATTTGGAAAAAAAAACGGACACAACTTATGTTAACACCTAAAACATAAAAGAATAAATAAATTCTTGACGAAATATCTACTTGACGAAATGTATTGTTCAGTAATGAATAATTTTTAACTTGAAAGCTGTACAACTCTTGTAAAATAAGACTGCACTAATTAGGTTACCAATATGGGCACTGTACAAATTTTCATATGGCTTTGGCTACTTAACAGGAGTAAAGTGAAGAAGTGGTTCTTGCTGGGATGAATCGATTAAATTATATAGAATTGTTTTATTGTGTTAATTGACATGAAATGTTTTTTTCTTAACAAATGGTATGTCAATATCAAATTTCAAATGTTGTGTTTTTTAAACATTGTATCAAAAAGGTCATTTGACCGTCAAAATAAAATAAATACATAAGTATTAAATAAAATACTTCTTTGAGTGACGGTTTCATTAAACGTTAAAAAATGAATATGTATGAAGCATAAATTGAAACATTTCAGCACTGAAAAACTGAAAGTCTCTCTTTCAGCTTTCAGTGGAAATAACTTGATTACAGCTCATTTCGAATTCATTCGTAATATACGTAAAAATAATAACCGTAAAATTATATGAAATTATTCTAGGCACGAAACAACGGGCATAAAATATTTTCCATAACTTGTATTTTAACAAAACAATACTTAGATCACTTTTCCAAATTATATATACAAAAAATCACTTATTTTCAAAAGAACCTACTTTTTCAAGTATAATTTTCATAATTTCAAGGGAATAATTTTATTAGTTGAATTCGTTAAAATGTTGCATATTTTTATTTTTAGCAAAGTGATTTTTTAAACAAAGATTACTATCTCCGTGTTTGATTGATGCGTCTGTATTTGGACCCTTAGAATACATCCGGATTGGTGATTTAGACGTTTAAAAGAGCATGGACGGGTGACAGCATTATCTTTGACCCTATTTTTGGGGCTTTTGGGTTCAGAATCATTTGAATTTTGGGTTCAGAAGCACATTATTTGCAGTTTTGCCATCGCTCGTGTTAACAAGAATAACTCACACAGATGGAAGTTAGAATATTAGCATACGCTTAACGTTTGTGAATATTGTAACCAGTCGGACTCTTTTATTGTAACCAGACAGACTAGAACCCTTTCATAACATTTTGGGCTCCATTGGAATACTGTATAAACATTGTCCAGTAAACAGAAGTCATCAACCTGCTCCGATTCCTCTGAGTTGAACTATACGAGTATATCGCATACTTTTTTAATTAAACCTTTTTTTTCATTAAACCATTCATGGCCATAATCTTTGAATTCGCTACATTTATTTTCAAACCTTTTGCTTGAAAATTCTCATACGGCTCACTAATAATTTTCGTAAGACATCTTTAATTAACTTCTATCAAAACCATATAATCACCATGCAGAAGTCCACATACATTTTTTTTTCGCTCATTTTCATACCTCCCATTAAGACGATGAAAGAGTTAAGAGGGATATCGAACGGTGTCTAGCGTTAGGAAAAAAAGTCAATGGGGTCTTAAAAACATATACTCGAACTGGACAGCATTAAAATCTGATATGATAGTCCACAATAGTATTTTGGGGGCATATTTGACATATGAGAGTGTAACGTGGACGTGGAAATAGACTGAAAAGAGCGGAATGTATTACAGAATACGAAATGAAACAATGAGGGATGAATATAAACTTAAGACTGACGTGTTTAGTAAGATGAATAAGATTACATTGAGATGATTTGGGCATGTAAAACGAATGAACGAAGAAAGACTAACAAAACAAGGAAACAGTGCAGATATGACTAGAAGGCGTATTAGAGGAGATCAAGGCTAGTAAGGTTGGATTAAATTAATGATATTCAGATATAGAAAATCAAAGATCTAATTGAGGTTATTTGGGAAGGTATTTGGATATAGAAGAGGCTTAGGATGTGTATCAAGTAAGGAAAGTGTGGCGCTCTTTTCTGTCTGCGCATTCCAAAAGGGAAATAACCTAATGGTGTGCATGTATTTTTATACTTCTCGCATCATATTTTAAATCCCCCATTATCAAGAATAAATATTATTTGTTACTTCTTTATTCAGTCGACAGAGCAATTATCTAACACGCTAGTGCCAGAAATTTTATGATTCTGAAATTTCCATAAAACCATTTTTAGGGTTTATTACAATTTGAGTGGTTTATATTTATGCTTTAACAGCTTTATTCTTGGGAATTAAGTTACTTATGAAAACATAAAAAAATATAAATAAAACAAGGTTACAGATTAAATGCCCATGAAAACAAATGTGAATTGCTGAATTTAAAAAAAAAACAAAAACAAATTAAAACACACGTTTTGTTTAAATTATCTGTTAATCAAATCACAAATATATTGCTAACTATTGGGTGTTAACATATCACCCAATAGTTAGCAATATGATATTATATAGTATGCAGATGTGAGAAAAACCTAATTAAATTGACGTAATTAATCCTTTCCTAGCCTTACACTCAAATTAAAAATATTTACAAACATTCTAGAAGGCAATGAACTGATTGAACGTAAGAAATTCACATCCTATATACTATATATTGTTTAATATTCTTAACTGTCCCGCTGCTCCCTCTTATCTTGCCGAAAAATTTCAGCGTCTTTCCGATTACAAACTAGCGCTACGCTCACACAAAGATTGTAAATAAGCCTTCAAAATCTGATCGCCGGCAAGATCTGTTCACATACGCAAGAACGGGTCTTCCAGCTGCAGTGCCTTTTGGAAGGGACTTAACTATTTTGAACGGGACTGTTTCGGATATTGACATATTTCGTATCACATTACCAAAACCAAAATATATTTTTCTTCTAAGATTGAGCGCGTTAGAAAACACTTATCAACGTATTTAAGTGACTTTGATTATGTGTGCAAATGTATATTTGTGTATGTGCATATATATATATATAATATAATTTTGTTTTTTAATGCTAACATTTTTTGTATTTTTCAACGTAATTGGGCAAAACATGTATTGAAAAAAAAAAAATTTTGTAACCAAAGGCATCCTATATTACTACAGGATAAATCACATTATATATATTTAATTCATGAACCCTCAAGAAGGTGAAAACAATCTATTGATAAACGCTTGAATTTTATATTAATACAAAAACGACAATTTATTAGCCAACTTTCCTCAAGGGCGCTCTAACTCAGCATTCGAAACCACTCATAAATTTTGATAATACCTCCCCAAAGGATTTTCTTGAACAGCTTCCTAAACATGCACACACTACCCCCACCCCTAACTCTAGAAGGACACAGATAGAAGTATCCTGTTTCAGCATATTATTACGATATTTATATAGAATCTAAAAAAAAAAACAAGTATTAACTGTATAAACCTGAGACTCCAACCCTCCATGCGAATAAGATCACTGATATGATAAATATATTAAGAACATAAAGCAGCGACCCCGGTACCAACCCTTATGATATACAGAATATTTTATAAAATCCTGAAAATGTTTTTCTAGATTGATAACCATGAATTGCTTTTTATTTGACAGATATTATTCAACCCTAGGCAATGCCTGAAAATCTGTTTGATTTGTTTTGTTAAAAGAATAAACTGTGATTGTAATCAAATAGTTTCTAACTTAAATGCCTATAAACTTGAAATTAGCATAATTTTATTTTCACATTTATGTGGACCTTTTTGCTTTATGATTTTTTTACGAGTTATTCTATAATCGATTGCAGTTTTATAGTTAAAAGTCTTCAATCTACTCGTACATGACTTTGTTGTACGTAACTAATTTACTGCTCTGAAATATATATTTCAATGAGGTACAAAAACGGAAAATCAATCTTGAAATGAAAGCAATTATGTATTAAATAATATTTAAAGTCAGGTTTATAGTCAGGATGATTTATTTTTACTGGAATAATTAATAAATATTACAATTCTTTCCTTGAAAGCCCTAACGCCTCTTAATAATTCTGTACATGTTAAAGCTGCCTGAAAATTAAAATCGTCGATTTTAAAAGAGCCTCAAAAAATATTTAAAATCACTACAGTGAAACAAATTTAGTTCCACGACTGTTTTTCATACGTTTTCTTTGACTTGTATCTGAAACCTTATCACATAAAATTCCAGTTATTTCAAGTCCTTTAAACTTTTTCACTTTCATCGTGTATTCTTCGTTATTTTGGATAGAGTTTTTCTGTCGGTACCGACCCAGTGTTATTGATATGG
The DNA here is from genome assembly GCA_949825065.1 of Odontocerum albicorne. NCBI lineage: Eukaryota > Metazoa > Arthropoda > Insecta > Trichoptera > Odontoceridae > Odontocerum > Odontocerum albicorne. The sequence continues at coordinate 11,415,667 of OX463866.1, read as the reverse complement.
GATTTTATAGTTTTGAATAAAATAATTTATTTTCTTATTATTCACAATTTGATTTATTGTAACGAAAAGACGAACCGAGGTACATATGTACATAAAAGTGCATTTGTGTTTATACGTGAACATAGAGATTTATGCTACTTTTTTAATTGAATTTAATTATTCATTGATTTTCAATGACAACATTCAAACCATTATTAAAAAGCCTCGTCTACCATTATTGAAACAACAAAGTAATTTATTTGTTTTTCAACTTAAATTAAAATGATTATCTTTTTATAAAATCTGTCATGGATTAAAATTGTTAAATGCATACAAGACGAGCTGGTTGGTGAAGAAATTGCTTTATAACAATAAGTTCGCCGATATGTCTTGCTTTACGATGGACAGAAAATAATGAAAATGAAAAAAGACGCTGGTCAAGTAGTCATACTTCTTAACCTTTAATAAAAAAATAGTCCCACCAGATGGATCTTATTTACAAGGTTAAATGTTTTTTGAAGTTGATGCTGGATTTAATTATCAAGATGACACAACAGGCCGTAGAAAGAATAATGCTAGATTACGAGACTGGATGATGAATGAATGGATAGGACAACAGATGAAAATCGTTGATATTGCTGAGAGATTTGCCATCCAGAAGTGGAACTTTGTAGGGTACATATCAAGATTTACTGATTAAAAGTTATCTCAAAAAATACTAGAGTGACGACCAAGGACCAGGAAAAGTGTGGAGATATTCTTAACGAGATGATCGAATGATATCAGAAACGTGCCTGGAAGCAATATATCTGGAATCATAAAACGAGTAGACGAAAAAAAATAAGATATAGTATATCCAAGAATGGATTCAACCAAATTGATGGTGATATTGATGATAGGGTGGTCATTGAATTTTCGCTATAAGGTCATTTTTCCATCCATCATGTCGTGTAGCTCGTGACTGAACACCATAACTCCCTGCACTCCCTGGCTTTAAAGGCAGTTGTTAAGGGTAGTACAGTTACGTCTCTCACTTGGTCAATCCAACGCATTAGGATTCTTCCTCTTGTGCGTCGATAGTTTATACCTAGACTAAATAGAACAGACCTGATAGACGATCTCTCATTAACAAATAAACTTTAAAAAAAAACAGCATCATAAAGTCTAATTTAGTTAAAAAATGCCCTTCCTTGTTTCATGTTCATTTTTCTGTTTCCTTCCTTAAAAATTTAAAATGTATTTTTCACAGTTTTATCAAAAACACGTTTTTTTTTAATATCACAAACCAACCGTTAATGATCTTAGATAAATTGTAGGATAAGGGTTGTCAACATGAGGAGGAAACGGCAGAGATAAATGTATTTAAAAAGATTTATTTTTTTAAAAAAGGAAGGAAAAGTACAGCCTGGTTTTGATAAATATCTTTACGCGAAAATTTTGCAATTTGATTGTTTGGAAACAAAGGCTTTTTTAACTTAAAACATTTTAATCGTTGAACTTGAGCCGACAAACGAACGGAAACAAAAGAAAATAAATAAAATGACACTTTTTTATCTTTTTTATTTATGGTTTTGTTTCCCTCATATCGACACAGTGGTCTAATTTTTAGTATGATATCTTAAACGTATTAAAACGTGTGCTGTAGCATCCCGGGTTCAATTCACGGTGGTTCTTTGTTATTTACATTTTTTTTTTATAAAGTATTTTGAAGTCATTTATTTTACAAACATTCAGTAACCAAGCAACACACCGAGGACTCCTCGCTTTATTTTGTATTATTTCTGAAATAATATCAACTCAAGTATGTCATAAGTTCATATAAACTTCCGAAGAGGTCTTTTAAAAAGAATAATAATAAACATAGGGTTATTGATAGCAAAAGAGTACGAGTATGTACATACGAGTATATCCTGAAATTACAAATATACTCGTGCTTTAGAACAACGTCAATAAAAATACATTTAAGAAGCAACCAAAAGGTCTGGGCTCATCTCATAACGTTCCTCAGTCGAGATACACCTCACCAATAGAAGGAAAGCCGGCCGCAACGACATCATATGTTTTTCAGCCCACAGCCTTGTATATACGAGTATATGTTCATTTAAAAAAATTGGCAATAAATAAACAGTTAATACAATCAATTCAGTTAACACAATAATAGGTTTACCGATAAAAAAATATCATGAAAAACACAATAAACACATATACACACATATAAAAACAAACATATACACACATATATTCTATTATCACACATATATACATTTTAAGACAAATGAAAGGATAACAAATTCAAGAGAGAAGCCAACAAAATGTCCGGGCTCGTCCCATAACACCCTCCTATCCGAAGCATTCCCCCACCGTTAGGAGAGTGAGCTCAGCTGCAAGGATACCGAAGGATCAATCAAATCCTCATAACCTCTCGTGATATCCTGTTCTATTTATATTCCACTATTAACCCACCCCATGCGAGGTTACAAAGTTTATTTTTTTTACCTTTTACGTTATAAAACGGTACTTGTAGATAACATATTCACGGGGTTAACATCCAACAACACTGATAAACACTTGTTATTTATTTTTCAAATAAGATACCGCATTTATTTAAAATCGATTTTTATTCTGACAAGAAAAACACAATAAAGTTTCAAACAAAGCTTCAGGTTAAAAACATACGTTATAATAAGCACATAAAATAACATATTCCTCTTTCATCATGTTAAATATATATGCTCAGATACCGTAAACCTGCTGGCTAATTACCTAAAAATTCATCTTACGTCAACTAGTTCATCACGTGTCTAAACTAAATAATCTTATCACGTGTGTTTAAACTAAATAATCTTATCACATGTGTATGAACTAAATACTCGTATCACTGAAAAGAACATTTAAATACAAAATCTAGATAAAAATGAGATTCACACTTTAATTGTTTGAGGAATAAAAATTCAAAAAATAACAATAAATACACTTAAATAAATAACCGATTAGTAATAAGATCTCTCCCCTTATTTCTTAATATGCTTAATATTTTTCAGATTCAGCAATGTTCTGAAAAATAGGCTATTGTTTCAGTGTGTATTTAAGCTTTAAACTTGCAAATGACTTCCACTTAGCTGGTAATGCGTTATACACTCTAGGAGCCGTACGAGAATAATGCCTTTGGTGAAAAGAAGTGTTCATATTTTTTTCTACTATTATTCCTGCTCAATGATAAATGTGGTCAATCATCCTATGAGCTTCAGAGCGTTTATGAATTATGAGAATCATTTTCATTTATATACTCATATCTTATGGTCAGAACGCCAAAATCTTTAAAAGGTGCTCACTTGAATTTCTTGTAGACTTTTTCTATATAATCTTGATTATTAGTTTCTGTATCCTCTCAATTCTATCAATTATGGGCTTATATACTTTTGTTCACCCAGTTGATTCAAACCCTAGGGTTTGAAACTATCTACTATAGGCTTCGTACTACAAAGACTATAGCAGATAGTTTGAATATTTTTTTAAGGAACGTATTACGAGCAATTCTTAATAAGTTAAATATTTTTCCTAGTTGCTTAGACAAATTTCTACGTAAGAGTCCCACTTCGAGAATTCACTATCCCTGAAAACTTTAAACATGAGCAAAGTTTAAGTCCTTAACATTCGCAAAATCCAGATCAGCCCGGATCATGAACCAATATATGGTTTTGAACTTCAATCTGTCATGTCTCAGTTACACTGAAATAAATATATTAAATCTTAACCATATTTTTTTACCTGATTAACACTCTTTTCTCCCTTAAACATAACAGTAGCGCCCTAATACATCAACTGACAGTGTACTTTTGATAAAATTCTTGCGATACGCTCAAACAAAGATTGTTTATAGACTTTTCCAGTTGATAGCTTTTATTTTTTTACATCGTCCTTGCTTGTTTATGCAGTAAAACTCTGGAACTAGTTACAAACCAATATTTGATTTGCTTCGTCTTTGGAATGTTTAAGAAAACGACTGAAAACACTATTATTTTCAAGTAAATAACATAACGTTCCTGATTTTCTTTCCCCTACACCATCCCTTATTTCTCCTGAAATTGATGATATCTCATTTTTACTTTTACTTTGTATATTCTTCATATTTTTTTTAAGATGAACAAACATTTGAATATTTTTGTGACCATGTAACTTACTTTTGTCTAGTTGGTTTGAATATATTGTCACCTGGCATAAGCCTGCCAGATTGTTTTTACAATAAAGTGTTAAAGTAATCAATAAATTTTAAAACTATACAATCATCATTCGCAACTATTATTATTTCAAAACCACACCAGGACGTGGATAAAAAGAAATAATTTTAATTTTATCATTGCAATTGTCGTCGTTGCTAATCCTCGTAGATGAGGATCTTTTCGCCATTCCAACGTCAATTCAGTTGAAAAACGAAGTTGTGCCGTGGAGATTTAGTTCATTTCTTCTTTTTTTCTCTTCTTTTTAAGTAAGTGAGCTGTTGCAAACCAGCAAACTCACCAGCCACACTGGTGTACTGAATCCAATGGTACACTGAAAGCTAGACGATCGGAACATACAGGTATTTTTGGACCCTTTTTTTTAAAGAGTGACATACATATAATCGATGATAAAATCATCCTTTTACCCCCAAATACTAGATGAATAAAATCATTCGAAGAGAGTAGCATAGTGCAGGGTTTGAACTAGTGACCTTCCGCACGAAAGTCAAATCTTTGAAATATAACTTATCTGGTCAGCAGCGAGTTGACAGCATGTCTTCGACGAGTCCTCCAATTATTTGGGCACATTGATTATGGCCAAAGTGACAGTTTGGAGAGGTTTGTAGTTACTGGAAGCGTGAAAAGACGATGCATAATAGGAAGAATCCCAATGCATTGGACTGATCAAGGAAAAAATACAACTGGATTATCCTTAATACCTGCCCTTCAAGCCGCGGAGATCAGGGATGGGTAGAGAGGAATCATCGGAAGCTATTATGGCAGTCACAATGCTCAGTCATATGTCGCTATGAATGAAATTATTAATTTTAAATATCCTGTCATTATCCGGGAGGATAATGACAGGATGCTTATAACAATAACACAACGGAATAAAATATTCCAACTGATTGATATTGCTCCACCTGACATCCGCAGAAATGTTGCAACTGACATAGAAAAAAAAACAAATCCAGGATCCAAGACTTCTTCAACGAAACCGTTATAACTTCACAGCATACCTATAGTAATATGCAACACGAACGATGGTTAACTACACATGTTCTGTATAGTCAGATATGTTATGTAAAATAGACATGTCCACGTTAAATTAATATATATTTTTTTTAGGTTTAAACCAACATTTTTAAGTTACATAATATTTTATGTCAAAATGTACCCGAAAAGTTCGTGATATATTATAGAAAAAAGATCCACACTTTCCTCATAAGATCTCGCAATCACTTTCGGTTTACAAAAACCAAAATGACAAATTATTATAAAAAAAATTCAAAATGTTAAGTAAATGCTTCAAAGTGTTAACCTTTCCCTTCCGGTGCTAAAAAAATCGCGCGTTTCGGTGCTGTGTATTCGATACACAACACACATGTAAAATTAAGCGATTTATAATCGGAAAAATAAAAATATTCATAGCCAATCGCTAAAATAAATTAAATTTGAAGTCAAAAGTGATAATAATTGAAATTAAATTGCTGAAAACATGAAAAAACATCGGCCGATGTTCACAAAACGGGCAAAACAACCACCTCAAACGAAAGCCCGTGAGCTACTTAGACGGGGCTCGGAACACTAATACTATGTATGTTATACCTCGAAGAAAGAAACAACTGCGAACTGAGATTCTGTTTATTTCGTTCCCATATACCGAATTAGAGTGAGAGTGAGACGTGAATAGCGTCGCTTCCTCACCCATAGCGGTTTTTAGAATGAATATACCTACGTCACACACTGGCACACGTTTGATTGCATTGGTGAATTTATTCCCGATTTTCACAAAATATTTCTGATGTGGCCGATAAGTGATAATTATTATTAATATTATTTTTTCATTCAATGCGTTAATGTATAACGGAGGAATACCTAAAATCTGAACCCAATATTTATTATATTTATAGAGATATTAAAGTTTTTAGAAGCGATGTGTACTAGTTACACATCACAGGGAAGGAAGGATTAAGGGAGCTGAGAGACCCGAAAACAATATCGTTTCTTAAACTTGTCAGTACCATCAATGCAGATATTTCTAAGGGTATAATAATAATGAAATAGAAAAATATTAACTAATACCATCCATTATTAAAATTAATATATATTTCCGTTAACAATATTTACCAAACAGATAGAAATACTGTAAATCTAAATTTTACTTGTCAAAAAAAATAGTAAGGGAGAAAACCTCCAAAAATCTGCTATTTTACTCAGCGCTCGCCAGAAAGGCTAAATAAACGAGTGACATTTGTTACTGTCGACACTCGTACAAATCCGCTACCGACAGTTTGGATAATTCGAAGTAGAAAGGCTTAAAATTTTAATCCGAATGTTGAAGCATTTATTGTGAATGGTAAATAGGATCAGTGGCGTACTTGATAAACAAAATTAAATAAAAATTATTATATTCCTTAAAGACTCATCTATTTATCAATTCACGTCTAAATAGCTATTGAAGTTTTATTTTTTAGCAATGACGCTCAATTAAGGAATCTTTAAAGTCTATTTTGATACTTTTATGAGATCACAAAGTGGCATTTTGACACTTTTGTGGCTTGACCAAAAAGTGTACATTAGACAATTTTTTGACTTGAAGATCACAAAGTGATATTTTGACAGTTTTAGGGTTTGAAGATTACAAAGTAGCGTAATTAATATTTTACGGTTTGAAGACCACAAAGTGGGCATTATAACAACTTTTGTGCCTTGAACACCAGAAAATGGCATAATGACAATGTTTGTGGCTTAAAGATCATAAATTGGCATTCTATATTTTTTTGGCTTGAAAAATATAATGTGGCTTTATGAAACTTTTGGGGCTTGACGAATACAAAGTTACATTTTTGATACTTTATGGATTAAAGACAATAAATATGCATATTGTGTGGCGTAAAGATCACAAAGGGACATTTTGACACTTTTGTGGCTTGAAGACCACAAAGTGACATGTTCGACACTTTTAAGTTTTGAATAATATACGCCATAAAAAAATTGCAAATGTTGTGATGTAAAGATCACAAAGTGACATGTTTGACACTTTTATGGATCGAAGACAATAAAGCGGCAATTTTTGTGGCGTAAATATCACAAACTGTCATTTTGAAACTTTTGTGGCTTGTAGGCCACAAAGTGACATGTTTGATAATTTTAAGGATTGAAGACAAAAAAGTGGCAAACGTAGTGGCGTAAAGATCGCAAAGGGACATGTTTGACACTTTTATGGACCGAAGACAATAAAGCGGCAAATTTTTTAACGTGTCATAAAGTGACATTTTGTCAATTTTATAACTTGTAGACTACAAAGTGACATGTTTGATACTTTTAAGGATTGAAGACAAAAATTGACAAATGTTGAGGCGTAAAGATCACAATGTGACGTGTTTGACACTTGTATGGACCGAAGACAATAAAGCGGCAAATTTTGTAACGCAAGTGTCATACAGTGACATTTTGTCAATTTTGTGGCTTGAAAACTACAAAGTGACATGTTTGACACTTTTCTGGATTGAAGATAATAAAATGGAAAATGTTGTGGCGTGAAGATCACAAAATGACATTTTGACACTTTTGTGACTTGAAGATTACAAAGTGACAGTTTTAGACGTTTGTGGCGTGAAGATTGTGTGATTGAAGTGATATTTGGACAATTTTGCGGATGAAAGACTACAAAGGGACATTTAAAATCTTCTTGTGACTTGAATATCATAAAACACTATATGCGACACTATTGTGGTTTGAATATTACAGTTTATTTCACATTAACAAAATCCAGTCTAAAAACGAATTATAAATAAAGGTTGAATCTTATTTGCATTAATTAATTCATGTGTAATCCTTTAAAATTTTGGAAACCCCTTTTATTCCATAGAGAGAATACCTTTTATAAAGTTTTTCAAACAAAGCTTACCTTTTAATTCAGAACATGATTATTAAAAATACATCTGAACAAATTAATTTGTCATGCAATAAAATATTATATGTTTTTCGGGATGTGCGGCATTTAAATGTGGAATATAAACTATATTCATGGTTCCAGGCAGCGTTAACTGAACTCCCAGTATACTTTCGACAAAATCATAAAGTTTCTACGTTCAAAACTTTAGCCCCGATAACTATAAGTCGCAAAAAAGCTTCGAGTATCCTCTTTCGACACAATGGATGCGGCAAGCGGGTAATCGGTTTCGGTGAAGGAGTTTGAGGCTTCTGCGCGCTTTTCGCCCGAAATATGCAGTTATTACCTTCTGAAATTCTTATATTTACTCTCAAGTTTTAACTTCTGCATCTTCAAAGTTCATCTCCTTTACAAGGTTTGCCATCTTGACTCTTGGAGGTGCAGTTATGATGAACAAAGATGTTATTTTTTTAAAGAGACTCAGGAACAATCAAGTTGGTTGTGAAGAACTTTTGAAGATATCTATCAATGTTCCAAACATGTTATTTTGTGTTAACAATTTTTTCAGGGAGAAGATCCATACCACTAAAACTGGATTTTTCTCGCCCATTGCACGATTGCATCGGTTTGAAAACACAATATATCTTGACATATCTAGTTGCTTTTTTTTAATATCGACTGGTAATTTGGACGTCACGCATCGCAGTTAATTGGTCAAGTTTTCATCAGTCAAACTATTTCGATACTTCGATTTTCCATTATTTTTAATTTTGAAAAAATTATGATTTGTAGCGATAGATATGTGGTGCCAAATACAGTTATAATGCACATTGCCAGTTGCCTTAAATTTGGAAATTTATCTTCAAGAATATATTTCTGATAAAATTCTGTGTATTTTATTTCCTTAGAATATGGCTTTCATCTCAATACTTGATTGCAAGTCTATAAGCTCCATTTGTAAATTTAGATGTGCAGATTCGACCTTCACATCAAATGGGGTTAAGGAAATTGTGAAATTTTCCTCATGCTTTTGCATTTATGAAAATCTGTCGTCGAATGCTTTAATACATTTTGTGACTTCAAAAAAGTAAAACAAATCAGGAATAAAACACGTTATATTACTGACTAAAAATTAATAGTTTTTTCGGTCACTTCTTAAATCATACCAAGGATTTCTTCAAGTTTTTAAACCGAGCTATACATTTTTTTCTGACCTTCTTTTGCTTTAAACTATCCCTGCAATATCAGTTGACAAATAATATATTTTTGCCTCGCGTTATATGCCCAAAGTATTAGTACAAACTTGCACGTTTTCTTCATGGATAATAATCATTTCTTTTTATTCATCTCTTTCACGATGTGATAATTGCAAACTTCGTCCATCAACAAGACTTTCAGTATTCTTCGAAAGCACTTAATTTTAAAAGCTTCTTCTACATGTGTAAATTCACTGGGAGCATTGCTTCTTAGTGGCTGAGAAGCTTCCGCATTCTGATGTGGATTTTTTTTATAATTCACTTCAATTTGAAATTATAATTGAGTTATTGTGTTACAAGTAAAAAGAGGTTTATTGAGACACAAACACTAAAGAAAATTTGTGAAGTGTCAATTTATGAAAGAAGGTGAAACGGAAAAATCAGAAATCGATGAATGGATAAAATAGATGTTTTAAGTAAGATGAAGAAAGGAGCTTTAAGATGGTTTGGACATGTGGAGAGTATAAATATTAAGCGAATATACAAGTCAGAAGTGCAAGGTGTCCGTGGAATAGGTAGACTGTCAGGACGGTATTTGATAAATTACATAGTTCACGTCCCCAAGACTAAATTCCCACTATTTGCATGCTCCTGAAATTGGCTTCTCCAAACAAAATAATTTAGTATATTTCTAATACTGTCGCTAGGATTAAACCAATAAAAGAAAAGGTTATTTTAAGTGCTCACCGCCTTGCAGTACAGGATTATATCCTGGATTCTAAAGAATCCCATGGTTATTGTTTGTTTAGAAAATGGGGACTATAATAAAATTCAATTCTGTTTTCGAAAGATGGAAATTGTAAGGCCGGCGGTAAATGCCTGAAAAGAACAAAAGCAGGGTCATAAAAAGAGAAATCCATTGTTCAGGGAAGCACTAAATTCTGTCTAGACGATATATCCTTTTGAGTAATTCTAAGAGATTCCGATCTCAATTGTCTTTTAAAAAGATAAAGTACAGTCTAGACATGGACCCTTTCTTTTCTTTTGCTTTGCTAATTGTATAGAAATGCCGAAGTCAATTGTCCTTCCTTATAATCTCGGGCATACCAGGCGGCCATGGTATTTTTAGAGAGAGAAGGAAGTCATTTAGCATCTCTTTCTCGCAAGACTATAAAAGGCCCGAACTCTCACGAGGAGCGCCCTCCTGCCTTCAGATACGACGCGGTTAGCACGTCTGTCCAGGAATAGTGTTCAAACCGAGGACAGCCAGACTAGTTTTCTTCGTGTATCACGGAAGTCCAGGACGCCATCTTAATTACGGGTGAATATTATTCCTCCTATTTTTAGTGTGAATTTCGTCCGCACATTTTAACCATCGCTCAACTTTAATTCTAAATTGTTATTGGAATCTCCCTTGCTAAATACAACACATTTTTATTTTCTTGCCAATTTTAAACCTTTTTTTTTGACATTCGTCAAGTTTTTTTTATATATTTTTTTTCTTTTTTTCTTTTTTTTTTACAATATAATAAACTGTTTCATTACAAATTGTTCTTGTTTAATTGTGTCGCCTGTCCCTGCGAGAGTTGAAAGAGAGTTATTCAGAGTCAGAGGAACCCAACATACCCCAGAGACCTAAAGAGTACTTGTCTCGTTAAGAAGCCGACTGACCTGTCCGGGCCTGTCACCTTGGTAAGATTGATATTTGGTGAATTGATTTATGTAATCAATTGTGTACATTTAATTATTGTTTCTTAAATATAGCAAAAAGGCGTGACATAATTGGCTCCCGAACGTGGGGCATACTTTGTATCTCTGATCTCTCGTTGGACAAGGTTTTTATTTATAATTTGTTTTGTGTGTTTTAAATAATAATTTATTTTCAGAAAAGTGTTTTATATGTATTTTTTGTGTACGACCGTTTGTTTTCTCTATTTTGTTCCCACGTGTTGCGGGCTCCAGTTTGGTAAGGAGCCGTTTTCGAGTTTTTTTTTACTATTTGAATTGTGAATAGAATTTTAGTTGATCGAGTGATTCTTTTTCTAAAGAAAAAGATTAGATCTTAGTTAACTTTCTCTAAATATTTCATTGTAAAGAGTTGTGTTCCTTATTAAACTCGATTTAAAAGTTAGGGTGTTCAGAAATTTGTACCACGCTTCAGAGAGAAGTCTTTGTTTGTTTAACATATCGTTTGAATTAGAAGTGTTGTTTTTGTTAGTGGGGTCTGATATCGCGTTTTTTTTCTTCTTGTTGGGCCTTGTTTATTGTTTTAATTTTTTTTTGTTGTTGTTGGCAATGGATCCAATTAGGGACGTAATGAAGTCGACCAAGGCTAGATTGATAGGGGAATTACTTGAGCGCGGACTCTCCCCCAGTAATAATTTTTACGAATTGCGTCGTCAGGCCAGTCTGTACAATAAAGGTCTCGCTCCATCATCATCGAGGGAGGTAGCCTTACCCCCTAGAACTCAACCATATTTAAACCTTTCTAAAGCTCCGGAGTTATTTGAGAGGGCGGATAATGGGGATACCGCTTCGGGAGCTCTGGCACCGATGCCTTTGACAAATTCATCTCCGTATACTGAGGTTGGGATTTCCCGTTCTCATGTTCCACTTCCGTCGCCACAATGGAATATAAACTTCTCGTGTTGGCCAATTGATCCATATACCGGAACGGGTTGTATAAGGGAATTTTTGTCACGAATGGAAGAATTAGCTTGTGCCAGAGGTGTTCACCTAAACGCGCTTCCGGCGGTCTTACCAGAGTTTTTACGTAAGGGAGCATTAACCTTCTTTAGGAGCAAGGTTAAGATATTTAAAGATTGGAACACAGTAACGAAACTTTTCTTAGAAAAGTATGAGTCGGAAGACTTTATGACTCAGCGCAGGATGGATATTTGGGCCTCCATACAAAAACCGGGCGAATCATCTACGGATTTTGTTTCGAGAATCCAGAACTTGAATCAGTCTTTGGAACCGCCTCTCACTGACAAGGATTTATTACAAGTATTTAGACGCGGCCTACATCATAGGTACTGTTCAGTCCTTGTCAGCTCGCAACCGTCTTCGGTTGACCAGTTGGAAAAATTGTGCCTGACCTTCGACCTAATGAACAAGGCCGAGGGAAGATCTCTTCATTCTGCTCCCCTGTTTTCAAGAAAAGGAGTGCGTGGTCAATTGAATGACGATAATTTGTGTTTTGAAATCGTAGAATATTCCAGTTGAACAAGAATTGGTTCCTGGTTAATTGAGATCAATCTCACCTTCGAAAGGAGAAAGAAACTTCCGTAAATAATGTTTCAATCGCGCTAGTGACCCGGTTTACGGATTTTGTTTAGGACTAAGTAATAGTTAAAATCGCAGTGTTCGGTTTGGTAATTTTCAAAGTCAAAGGCAAAAGGACGAATTGCGTCGTAATTATGGATAGTTTATTTTGATAACGGTGTAGCAGGTCAGGCAGTAAATATTGTGAAAAAGAAAAAGAGTGGGAACTAGAAGAAGGCTCTAGATGTGAATAGTATTGCGTCATAGTTATAATTTTTTTTCGTGATAGCAGTGGCTATTATTAAACAATATGTTGGAATAGAGAGAACTGGGATTGAGTTCTAGCAGGGTTCTTGTAATAGGATATTGCAAATTATTACGCGGAGCTACTGTTGTTATGGCGAATTTGTGTAGAAAGAATTGCGTCATAATTCTTGTCGTTCGGTATTATTGGCTATTCTTGTTGACAGAGGGATTGTTAGAAAGGGCTGTTGTATTTTATTGATAGTCAGCCAGTCGATGCTGAGTTTTCTTACATGCGCTGTTTTTAGACACTGAATTGAATTTCGGTTGGTTAGATTCCTTTGTGTTTTTGTATCAATACGATTGTTAACAAAGTGGTTTATGGGTTTCGGTAGGAATATGGTTTTCGGATAATTCCTTTGTTTCTGTCAGTGCATCTGGATAACACGGTTGGTTTCGAAATTCGAAAAGAATTTCGTTCTGAATAGATTCCTTTGTTTTGTGTCGGTGCATTGGGTACAAAGAAGATGGCTTGTTTATCCTTGAAGTAGAAGTAAATAGACTTCCTTCAACTAGCCATAGTTCCTGTGAGATGCAACATTAACCTTCTCAGAATTAAGGTTAAAAAGGTAGTGATTGTCATTTAGTCAGTAGGGTTTGCCTAGAAAGGTTTAAGTCGGAAGACTTTAGGATAAAGCGCAGACTAGACCGGCTTATGTATAGAGACAAATCGGGTCCCTTAAGATTATATTCCAAGAATAGGGAATTTAAAATCATTCTTTGGAGCCACCCTTGTCGGATAACGGATTATCCCAGGTGTGTAGGAACAGATAGCATAAAGATGGCGCAGAGGTTGTCTGTTTCCAGTCGTCTTTAGTTGAGGATTTGTGAAAACTCTGCTCAGTTTTCGAGCTAGTAATTTGGGAAGATAAAAGATCTCGCCTCGCTTCCTTTTACGTAAGAGCGTGGCCAGGTAATCGGTAGTGGAGTATAGCACTCCATGTCATAAAGCTAAGTGAGAATTAGTCCGGATTCTCGTAGTCGAGGCACATAAGAGGAGCATGGCCAAGTGGTTAAATAAAGTATAGCCCCTTTGTTGTTGCAATAACGATAGAGTTATTTGTGTATTTTCTCCTTAGAAGCTAAAGAGCGTGGTCGAGTGACCAATATTTGAGTATAGAACTGTTTCTCGTCGTAATAGGGAGATCGTAGTCGAGTATTCTCTCTTTAGAAACTAGAAAGCGTGACCTGGAGTCAAATTATTAAATGTATCATTCTTGTCTTGTAAGAGGGAAGGAATACAGGGGTTATTCTCTTATAAAAAGACGGTAGAAGTTTAGTAGTTGCATATATACTATAAATAGACTATTGAATACAGTATAGCTTAGAATAGACCTTATGCGGTGAGTCCGTCGTCACGCGATAAGGACGCAAACATATGATATGGGTCCGGTCCTGAGCACAGCTTCTGTGCCCGGGTGGATTATAGATAAGCTAATAGTTGACAGTGCAGTGATGGGTTCGTCAGCGCCTAATTGGGAGTCATTCATGGTTAGGAAAATGGTTCTTAAAATAATTAAATTAAATATTTTGTTATATACCTTGAAGGTGTACACTGTCGGATTCCTTGGTGAATGACAGTTTAGTATGTCAAGTGACGTCACCAGTGCGAATTTATTATTGCACAAGGGTGAATGAATAAGTGAGCTGGCCGTGGGCAATCTCGTATGGATTCATTTCCATATGTTTTATGTATGGGCTGGTATTCAACCCGGTGACTTCACCAAAGAATACCTGGCGTTCAATGAACCTAAGCCTGGACCACGAGTGGCGGAATGCTGAGAGCCTAGAGTAGGATTATATGTATCTCAACGAAGGACTTAGGTCCTTCTGAAGTAAGAATTCATGTAATACATAGATGATTAGTACCGTTTGTAGAAGGTACACGTATTACATTCAGGATCAAATTGCTCTTGTGTAGTGCGAGCTTAGGTATTGGGTTACCTAACAGCTGTTGTGGTTTATTTAGTGGTAATTGTTACCTTCTCATTAGATTCCCTATCGGAATTATTGGCTGCAGAAGTTAGGGCATAAAGTGAAGAAATTCTTGGAAGTGTTCCGAATTTCGTATTGGGGTAGGATTGTCTTCCTAATTGTTGTCTTATCTGGTAAGAATTCGTGAGGTATTCCGAACTTCTTGACGGAGAGGTGTACCCTTCCCCCGGGAGTAGCGTTCCAAAGATTGTACTGAGGATTCAGTAGAGTATCCATCGTGGATAATTGCTTTGCACAAATGCTATCGCTGGACGGTGGTCCGCAAGTTTAATAGCAGTAGAATTGTTCAGTAGTGCTATGGAGTAGGTGTTGCTTTCCACCGAGTTGAATTTTGGAAAAGATTGTACAGATGGTACAGTGGAGTATCCGTTCCGGATAGTTGCACGTAGCAAGTGTTAGTTATTGGACGGGGTTCCATGATGATAATAGCCGTTGATGTGTTCGGAATTTCTTGTTAGAGAGGTGTAGCATTCCACGGTGTTGAAGGGCTATAGTATTGAAGTAAGTCATCTTGTTGACGAATTGGCTCCTGTTGAGTGTGGAGTATATAATTTGAAATAAAAATGATTAATTTTTTTTGTTGTTGTGTAAAATATTATAATATATTTTGTTCTGTCAAAGCACTCACCGAGTACGGGGTCGCAAGGTAGTCTGTTAGGCAGCGCGATGAAAGGTTTATGGGAAATGTGGAGGTTGTAGTGGTGCTGCTGGGAGGAATAAGGATAAGAGTATGGTGCGTTCTCAAATGAACTTTGACAGAATTTATGTAACTGTTACGGTAATTGCCGTTGTATTTTTGTTTTGTTTTGAACTTGTACTGATTTTATGTAACTGTTATGATGACTACCATTGTATTGTTTGCTCTGTTTGAGTTTTGGGATAAGAGCTCTGGTTGCTGTAGCGTTGGCAGCATGCGTTATGACTGGGGGCTGCGTTTCTTGGATAATGAAATCTCGAAACGAACCCGTGCCCTTGTGGTCGGACGTATGGTGGGTCTCGCTCGGTAAATTGAATTCCCAGTTTTTTTGTTGTTTATTATTGTCTCCTTACTTTGGCTCGGTGTGAATCACCGAGAGGCCTTGGGCAGCCTTAAGAGTCCGGGTTGGGGGAAGCTAGCCTCCCAACCGATAAAGGTTTTGAAGATGGCCTGAGAATACATCTGGGATGGATTGCTGTGTGTCTCCATCACGGGCCTCATGAACCCAAATTAGCGATTGCGATTACAGATGTGTTCTGTCATGCTCATGCTTCGGGCTAGGGTAGCTTCGGTTCGTGAGGGTCGCGTGTCTGTCGCTCGGATCCTAGATGACCAAAGTTGTGTATGTGGTATCACGTGATTCTTGGCTCTGTTCTGGGGGTCCGTAGACGCGTCCTGCTTTCAGCCGGGGCTACTCGCCAATTTTGTATTATGTTTTGTATTTTTTTTTAAAGGGAACTAAGGCTCCATTTATACAGTTACCATTCTGTGTGGTGGTGAATTGTTGCTGCAACGGTTGTCCAGACCTTGGAGTCTGAGGAAACCCAAGTTATGTGTAAAGTTCTGTCTGAACTTAAGGAGATACAAGTCCTCGAAAATGGTTCTGTGTGAACCATAGGATATTTGTAATTTAACGTATAAGGTTCTGTGTGAACCTCTTGAGAATTGTAAATGATGAATATTGGCAATTGCGAAATTTATTGTTATCTTTGTTGTTGTCATTTCGCCCGGAAGTGGCCGGAAGTTTGGACCGTCTTGTGCTGTGTGCCAGGGGCGGTCGTATTGTGGAAAGCGCCCGTGATATGGGGCCGCCTTAAAATTTATCAGTTCCCGACTGTGCAGTATAGGGAAGGGCGAAGAAAGGTTTGTGTTGTAAAGTGTTGTCTTTGGCGTATCAAGGGAAGAGGGGTTGTAATTTTGTGTTTGAGCCATGTGGGTGGTTGGTTGGGCGAGATCCACATTGAAAGGGGAGAATTTCAGGAATCACCTTTGAAGAGCAGCTGGTTCATAGGTTGGCCCGTGACCTGCAGTGAACCCACTAAAGTCAGCCTTTGGGAGAAGACTGCAGATTTGTTTTATTATTTTGGTTAAGCTGTGTCCATTTCTCAGAAAATTGTAATGAGAGAATGGCTTAACTGATTTGTTTCCCTCTTGGTCAACATTTGACTGTTAGTTGACCTTGCTGTTTAATATTTTATTAATTGTATTACCAGATTGTATAGCATTATTTTAATTCCTTTTTTGTGTGATTTGATTTTATTAATATTGTATCAATTTCCTGTAATCTTGTACCATTGTGCATTGTTTTGTTTTGTATCAATTCCTGTAATCTTATACCATTGTGTATTGTTTTTTTTTTATGTGTAAGGAGTTGGGAAGGATTGTTTCCCGCTCCTGTGTAACCGGCTATGTGTTGATGTTAAATTGTTTAGGAGCCTAGTCAAGGAAAGGTTTTTCGTGGTTTCCTTCCTCGTGGTCGGTCTTACACCAATTAAGACTACACCTATAGGCAAATGCTGACTAGAGATAAATCGGCCACGAAACCGTATCCGGTGAGGGGTACATACACCCCTCGCTCCTTAGAAACATCCCCCGGACTGAGGCGTCTGTGATATACGGAGGATAATTTTTTTTTTTTTGTTGTTTTTTTTGTTCTTTCGCTAACTTAGGGTGGGGTGTCAGGACGGTATTTGATAAATTACATAGTTCACGTCCCCAAGACTAAATTCCCACTATTTGCATGCTCCTGAAATTGGCTTCTCCAAACAAAATAATTTAGTATATTTCTAATACTGTCGCTAGGATTAAACCAATAAAAGAAAAGGTTATTTTAAGTGCTCACCGCCTTGCAGTACAGGATTATATCCTGGATTCTAAAGAATCCCATGGTTATTGTTTGTTTAGAAAATGGGGACTATAATAAAATTCAATTCTGTTTTCGAAAGATGGAAATTGTAAGACCGGCGGTAAATGCCTGAAAAGAACAAAAGCAGGGTCATAAAAAGAGAAATCCATTGTTCAGGGAAGCACTAAATTCTGTCTAGACGATATATCCTTTTGAGTAATTCTAAGAGATTCCGATCTCAATTGTCTTTTAAAAAGATAAAGTACAGTCTAGACATGGACCCTTTCTTTTCTTTTGCTTTGCTAATTGTATAGAAATGCCGAAGTCAATTGTCCTTCCTTATAATCTCGGGCATACCAGGCGGCCATGGTATTTTTAGAGAGAGAAGGAAGTCATTTAGCATCTCTTTCTCGCAAGACTATAAAAGGCCCGAACTCTCACGAGGAGCGCCCTCCTGCCTTCAGATACGACGCGGTTAGCACGTCTGTCCAGGAATAGTGTTCAAACCGAGGACAGCCAGACTAGTTTTCTTCGTGTATCACGGAAGTCCAGGACGCCATCTTAATTACGGGTGAATATTATTCCTCCTATTTTTAGTGTGAATTTCGTCCGCACATTTTAACCATCGCTCAACTTTAATTCTAAATTGTTATTGGAATCTCCCTTGCTAAATACAACACATTTTTATTTTCTTGCCAATTTTAAACCTTTTTTTTTGACATTCGTCAAGTTTTTTTTATATATTTTTTTTCTTTTTTTCTTTTTTTTTTACAATATAATAAACTGTTTCATTACAAATTGTTCTTGTTTAATTGTGTCGCCTGTCCCTGCGAGAGTTGAAAGAGAGTTATTCAGAGTCAGAGGAACCCAACATACCCCAGAGACCTAAAGAGTACTTGTCTCGTTAAGAAGCCGACTGACCTGTCCGGGCCTGTCACCTTGGTAAGATTGATATTTGGTGAATTGATTTATGTAATCAATTGTGTACATTTAATTATTGTTTCTTAAATATAGCAAAAAGGCGTGACAAGACCTAGGAAAACATGACTGGGTCAAATGGACCAAATTTTGAAAAGAAAGTAAAGTGCGGTATTCGAATAATAGACGATTTTGCATGATAATATGTATAAATAAATAAATAATAGGTTTATTGATAGCAACATAGTATGATTATAGATTATATTTAAATAACACTTCTAAAACACGTGTCAAGGTGTCCGTGGAATAGGTAGACCTAGGAAAACATGACAGGGTCAAATGGACCAAATTTTGAAAGTAAAGTGAGGTATTCGAATAATAGACGATTTTGCATGATAATATGTATAAATAAATAAATAATAGGTTTATTGATAGCAACATAGTATGATTATTGATTATATTTAAATAACACTTCTAAAACACGTGTCAAGGTGTCCGTGGAATAGGTAGACCTAGGAAAACATGACAGGGTCAAATGGACCAAATTTTGAAAGTAAAGTGAGGTATTCGAATAATAGATGATTTTGCATGATAATATGTATAAATAAATAAATAAATAATAGGTTTATTGATAGCAACATAGTATGATTATAGATTATATTTAAATAACACTTCTAAAACACATAAATTGCAGATAATGCATTAAATACAGAAGCTATCAAAAGGTCTGGGCTCATCTAATAGCATCCCCTTGGCCAAGATACACCCCACCAATATAGGGCGAACCCAGCCACGGGGACACCAGATGTTTTTCAGCCCACACCCTCTGAATGTGGTGTGCTTGGATAAAAAAGTTTAAAAACCTCTTCTTTCTACCTATCTCACAAGGGATGCGGTGTGATAATATGTGTATATATTGCAAAATACTATAAACATATAAAAGGTCTTTCAAATAGACCGTTTTTTTTTTAATTCCAATTTTTTTAATTCTTAAATAAAACACAAAATTTGCTTTGATTTCCAAAAACTTTTTATTGGTCATTGAAGTATAATGTATGACATTTAAACACAAAAGACAATATCTGCCAAATGTCCATCTCTTGCCGCTCCATAGATATCCACAATTTCGTCAAAAATTTCGATGACATTTTGGCATAATTGCGGTTCTAACTCACCAATAACGCAAACAATTTCGTCCTTCAGCTCAGGAATTGATCGGGGGTCATTTTTATAGACCTGGGTTTTCACGTAACTTTGGATAAAATAGTCCAACGGTGTCAAATCACATAATCTTGATGGCCAATTAACATCACCGTTTCCGGAGATTACAATACATTAAATAATTTAAAAATTTTAACGTGTTGTTGTATTGTATAGTATACGACTCCATTTTTATAAATGCCATACATTACACTTCTCAAATATTACAAGACCCAGGCAAGTTCGCGACGCCATCTGTGTTTTATTCAAGAATAAAAAATGACTCAATTTGAAAAATCCTTTATATCCTGAAGTTAGACATGTATTTTAAAGCAGTGGAA
Source organism: Odontocerum albicorne (assembly GCA_949825065.1). Taxonomy (NCBI): domain Eukaryota; kingdom Metazoa; phylum Arthropoda; class Insecta; order Trichoptera; family Odontoceridae; genus Odontocerum; species Odontocerum albicorne. The sequence continues at coordinate 11,395,531 of OX463866.1, read as the reverse complement.
AACAAAAAAAAATTCGAAAGAAGTCTTCAAAAAGTCTTCGCTCATCTCATAACATCCTCCCAATCGAGATATGTTACACCCTCACCAATAGAGAACAAGATCAACCGTGAAGACGTTAGCCCAAACCCTTGTTCACATAAATTTCAAAAAAATGTAATAAACAAGTAAAATTTGTTTCAAGCCGTCGCATGGATAAGTCAGATTTTTCGAAGTGAAATCAAATAAGATGATTTGACACTTTAATGTGAAAAAAACTATGAACAGGAACTTAATTAAAATAACAGGTCTATTTTGCTTAACAAAACTTTAATATGAAGGTTTTTATTCACATTTAAGTGTCCAATTATTCTGTTGTAGAATAGAGTTCTACTATACAAATCAATTATTATAATAAAATACTTTGAATTGATCACTTAAATTTGATTTGAATACTTTAATCCTCCTTTTAAGAAAGTTTACGAAAAAATAAACTTTGACAAAAAAAGCGGATAATTTTCTCCGAAATAGAAACTTCACTTTTCCATTAAATAAGGTGTGTCAATCATTGACAAATTGCTTCGTCCAACCCCCCTGATTGATTGAAAGAAGGATTGATTGATTGATAAGTGTAAATTTTAGGTAAACTTGGTCATTCGTTTCCACGATGAAAAAACAAAGTAACTTTAAGCAATGCTAAAGTTTTTCAATATTGGCAAATAAACGTAAAAGCTATTTTTGCGTTGCTGTCTAAATTGCGAAGTTTTCTACATGGTTTAATTTAAATTGAAGTAACTGTTGATAAATTATGTGTCCATAGCTCTTCCATATTCTCATTTATTAAACTTCATTATCATTACCATCACCATCAAGAAATCATGATGAAAATGATTATTCTTTATTTACAATGTTGATGGACTATGAAAACACCACACATTGATTAAACCTCATCATTATCATCACAAACAAATGATGATTATGAAGAGTATAGTTCTTTAATTACAACGTTGAAGAACTATGGATCCACCCCCTATTTATTTAACTTCATCAACATCATCATCACCATCAAGTAATTATGTTGATAATTCTTTAGTTAAAAGTATTCAACAACTATGGGGACATCTTCTATATTTTAAACATCATTGTCATCACTATCACCATTACGTGATAATGATGAAGATGATAGTTCTTTAATTACAATGTGGAAGAACTATGAAGAGACCACCTATTTATTTTCTTATTTACTCGTAATAACAATGTTGAATTAATTTACTATGAATACAATACCTTTTTATTAAACTTCATCATCATCACCATCACGTGATGATGATGAAGATGATAGTTATTTGATTACAATGTTGAAGAACCATGAAGACACCACCTATTTTTTAAACTTCATTATCACCATAACGTCATGATGATGAAGATGATAGTTCTATAATAACGATATTGAAGAACTATAAAGACACCACCTATTTATGAAACCTCATCACCATCACGTAATAATGTTGATAATTCTTTAGTTAAAAGTATTGATCAACTATCGAGATATCACCCATATTTTAAACTTCGCCATCATCATCTTCACCAAAACATAATGATAGTTCTTTTGTTAAAATAATGAAAATCAAAGAAGGTCAAGTGAGAATTATGATTAATAGAAGATTGTTCATGACGAAAAGTATGAATGGGAAGGAGGCAAAAGTTGTATGCTATGATAGAAAAGTTTGGAAATCTGTTATCTCTGCCTACCCCGCAAGAACTATGGTGATAATTTACAGTACCAGTACGGTAAATCAGTTCGTTAGAAAACAATACTCGCACGTGCCAACCACGCGCGCGAGTATAGTTATCTCTTCCTTTACGATAATGTTACCAGCACACACAATGACGAACCGCGAATTCCGTGCCTGCACTTGAGGTTCAAAACCAGAAATTTCGATAATTAGGACCAAATATTTTTTTCTTCTGGCCACATTCTTCAATATGTTTGAATCACCGATTCTAATTTAAAAGGAGAATATGCACGAAGAGATGTGGCAGAAGTGAAAATCGTATGTCAATATCGAATGAAGTGGAGATCTTTTCTCCCTGCCTACCCCAATAGTGTGTAACTGGAATTAAAGAAAAAAAAAGTAAAATTAATTGGTTGAACATAATGTATACAAAATGTTGAGAAAAAAAAGTAAGTTTGAATTCAAATAAGTTAAAAGAGGAAAAAAAATATGCTAAAAAAGTTATGTCGTTCTGAACATATGCAGTTACGGGAAAGTACCTAATCTAATGTCCGCAGCCACTACCTTCTTATTCTTGCACTAAACTTACATTTATATTTATTTTGAAGTATTTTCAATCTGTCAATAATATATGGTTCGAATCAAGAGTCAGACCGCCATAGAGAAAAGAATATTCTCTGAACGGCGCTGTATAAATTGTTATTTTTATAAGTATTATTATTATATGACTTATTTCAATGTGTGTGTAAATAACGAAGGATTCCAGTAAAATTGAGGAATTTCGCTTTCGGCGAATCATATTTTTGAGATGATAAGACATTGATAAACATGTTCCAGCAGGAATCAGGGTCAATGATGCACTGAATAATGTATTTTCCAATCATTCAATTGCACAATCTTAAAAAATGTTAAACTCTATGCATAAAACAATCCATTTTATTTTTAAAAAATCATTTGCTCAATCTTAAAAATATTTACTCAATGTGCAAAACAAGCTGTAAGTATTAAAAAGATTATTTACACAATCTTAAAAAAACTTCTTCTCCCTGGCTCCAGCCCAACTCATTGTCTGCTAAGACTGTTGGGGTCAGCTCTCCTCGTCCTCAGGTTGTATGCTCTTTTGTCCCGGACTACGTCACCCAGGCCGTGCCGCATCAGGTTATCTTTTTGCACCACCCATGAATTATTTGGTCTTCCTCTGGTTGTCATTCGAGGAAGATCCATGGAGATTGCCTGCTTCACAATGTGATCGGGTGCTCTGCGTCCAACGTGCCCATACCATCTCAATCGCCTCTCCTCTATCTTGCTGTTGGTGTCTGTAGCACCTAGGCTTCTACGAATGCGTGAGCTTTTTATTTTGTCTCTTAGGGACACACCAGCTGACCATCTTAGCATGCGCATTTCACCAGTTTCCAGTTGCCTAGAGTAAAAGTTATACATCGTCCAGCATTCGGAGCCATAGAGGAGTGCGGGTCTGACAATCGTTTGGTATACTTTTCTTTTACCTTTACTGGCATTTACACAATTAAAAAAAAACGGTAAATTCAATAGGTAAAAAAAGCTGTTGGTATTTTTTCTCTGACTTGCTACATTTCCTGACTTGCTACATTTCTCTGACTTGCTAAATTTCCTTCTTTCGGAATATAATTAACTTGATACAACCATACTTTGTTCAGTCTTCTCACACATTTTACACTCTAATTGGCATAAAACTATTTCATTGTATAGTTGCACTCTATAGCTGAAAATATTGAGCGTTTGAGAAATCTAAAAGGTATCAGTATACAAGAAGTAAGAACAGCTGTAATAAACATGAAAAACGTCAGGCTGGGGGTGAAGTGAACATGGAACAATTTAAAATAAAAAAAATTAAAAACAATTAAGTACATTCTTGACAATTTATACTAAGTTAAATTTATTAACACAATGAAACGGTTATTTTGGACATACTACCTTGATCAAAAAGTTTTAGGACTTGATTCATAAAATCGAAAATACAAGTTTATTCATCAAAATCGATATGGTCCCCTTCAAAGTACTCCCCATTGACTGCAACGCACTTACGCCAGCGCTTGTATGTTCATCAGAGCCGTCTTCGATTTTTTTATGACATCCTCTCGGGTGCTGTAACGCGTTCCGCGAAGCGGTTTTTTAAGTCGGTTGAACAGGAAAAAGTCACAGGGAGCCAGATCAGGTGAATTCAAAGGCTGCTGGATAGTGGCCGTATTGTTTTTGGTCAAAAACTCATGGAAATCATGTCTTTTGCGATTTCAACGCGGTGCTTTTTTTGCATGAAATTGAGGTCTATCGGCACCAGTTTTGCATTGACACGTCTGAGGCCCAAAGCACTAACCAAAATGTCTTGAGCGGATCCATAAGCGATGTTCAAGTCCTCTACCAGCTCTTTGATGGTCAATTTGCGGTTTTCGGCCAACATTTATTTGATTTTATCGATGTTTTCATCGGTTTTGGACTGTCACTACGTTCGTCATCCTCGACCGACTCACGACCACTTCTGAATCGTTCGTGCCACCGAAAAACACTTCTCCAACATTTCCAAGGTCTGCAGACCGTTAAATCCGTTTTTCACACAAAATTTAATGCAAACTCGTTGATGCACAATTGATGCCATTTTAAAACTTGTAAAAAATCGAAAACACGCACAAAAGTAGATATACTCAGTACAGGGTAACTTTTACAAATGTCAAGCTATGATGCTGAAATTTAACGGGAAGTGTCAATGATAGATGTGGTAACCTATCAAAAAAAAAAAAAGAATTCCAATAGGGTGACTGACAGCGCCACACAGTGGCCGGTCCTAAAACTTTTTGATCAAGGTAGTATGTACTAAAAATTGTTTATGTGTGTATATTTTTCTCTTTCCGTTTATTGTATTTTTGGAGAAAAAGGTCATAAATTTGGGGTGGTTGTGGATTTCAGTGAAACTTTTCTAAGGACTTCGGTACACTCGTCCATAATCTGATAAATAAATGTAACACGTGTTTGTCCATCGATCCAACAGTGTGGGGTTATTTGATACAGCTTTCACTGTTGCTGGTCCTGTGGCTTGGAATTGTTTGCCTCTTAATTTTAGAGATATGGGTAGCTTTGAGAAAAAAGCACTTAAACACACCCTTTTTTGGAAGGTCGTATCAAAAGTTGTGATGTTTTATTAATGCTACACAATATATTGCACTATATCTAAATCCGAATGGATTTCCATCACACACTGTAGGAACTTTAAAATTCAGTTTTTAGATCACACTTCATCACATATTATAAGATCTATAAAGACCAAGGAAAATATAGTGGGATCAAATAAGTGATATTCTGAAAGAAGGAAACGTAGAAATTGCATGAACGTGAAAGAGGCGAAGGATGTGTGTCGAGATACGATAGTTTGGCAATGTGTTCTCTCTACCTATCCTGACAAGGAGATAGCATAATAATGTGTATGTATGTTTAGGAACGGTTGTTCGTTAAAGAAGAGATGATGAGGATGATTGTTGATAAATATAAACTTATTGAAATCGGAATATGCAAAGAGGAATTTTATTGATAAACGTCGGTATTTATAATATTTTGGACGTGTGCGGGAATGCGCACGAGATATATCGCTGTCTCACCTTTGCGCTTACAATATATTTATTGTCGATGCGTAGGTATTCATTGTTTTGAGAGACAGCGCGGAAGATATGTTGCTCTCTCCTTTCCTCATGGAATGCGGTCTCCGCTAGTAGTGAGTTGAATGACCGACCGCGTGGACTTTGTCCATTGTTTGTCTCGCATTGTGAAGGTGGAGCAAAGGTCGACTCGTGGGTTCAGTGACCGCACGTATAGTCGCTATATATGTATAAAGGTTGGTTTGTAGTTTGTCTTTCCTTGGTAGTTTTTTTTGCGGTTTTCTTATCAAATAATATTTCATACACGGATGCAAATGCGTAAAAGTATCTAATTTAATGGTCGTAGTTGCTACTTTTATATATTAACACGTGACTTATTTGTGCATATGTATACATTTATTTTATTTTATTTTAAATATGTCAATAATAGTGGGTTCAATTTCCTAATTCGAGTGCCTTTGATGATAGTTTGTTCTCTAAACGGCGCTATATGTTATAAGTTGTATTTTGTAATTTATTTTATCAAACACTGTTTATTCCATTTTTTTGTAACGGTATAACCCTACCGGTTTCAAGGCTTTCACCTCATCTTCAGGGGAGCACAAACAAGACTAAATTCTATTTGAACTGGTACCGATATACACGCTTCAACGGTTGGGGACATTCGGGTTGGGATTGAGGACTGAGGGAGGCATGGGACGATTTCGGCCAGCAACGGAGATATTTTTGGGATATAATATATATGGATATAGATGTTCGCCTCAGTGTACTGGCTTAGAAATTTCTAGAGCCTCTTTTATGTCCAATTTATATCCGTTGCTACTGATATGTAAGAATTTGGCATCATCGATAGAAAAAGTATGGTTTTCATTGTGACAATGATTAGCCATTTCAGAATAAATTAGAGAATTTGTTAAGGTAGATTTGTGTTCCCGAAATCTCTTTTCAAAGGATCTTCCTGTCTTTCCTATATAGAAATTTTCACAGTCAGCACATAAAAGTTGTATTTTATTAAAATCATTATTATCATCATTATACGAATTCGCGAAAAATGAGTGGGTTAGATATTTTTGCCAAAACTCATATATTTTTTAAGACCCTATTTGTTCATCGAACCATATTTTACCAAGCGTATCCTTGGAATCATAACATAAAATAGAGTTTGATTTTCCTTCTTATCGCGAGTCCTGTGAGAAGCGAAAAAAAAGCCTCGAAGAAAATATATTGGTTTTGCTATCTGATATCTTAAGTTCTTTCCAGTGGACGCTTCAGACTCGATTTTTCCCACCCAATCCTCAAATAACGATAAAAATGGCGTCGTGGATAGATTTTGTTCACAAAAGTGTGATGCTCCATCAAGATCCCTATCCTTAACTAAGAGGTATGGACAAAAGAGAAGATTTATGAGTCTGTAACTCTTTAGAATCGTCATCTTCATTGTCACATATTTTATTAAAATTATTTTTAGTTTATTGTCTTTTTTGCATGTGTATCGAACGTATGCGTCAAGATCAGTAACTTTTATTTATGCATATTGCCTGTTAACACTTTTGAAATATTGTTCCATTGTATATTGTAATAAAACGTCCCTCTGTGTGGTTTTCGCATTATCACTACATATAATCGGATGGCTACTGCGCCCAATAAAAATGACAAGTGCTGAGCTAACGTAAAATTATAACATAAGCGGTCTGATCGAGATGCTTGCGATTTGCGATGTACTAATCATAAGGGACGCAAAATTTGCAAAATATATTATGCTCGCCTTCTGAAACGTCATACCGTGTTTTTATTTCTACAAATTTCTACTGGTTAATGAAGAATCTCTTCTCTTCCCTCAGTTTTTCACCAAAACTCGTTCAAGTCATGCCAAAATCTCCGAGGATTGAGCGGCAACCTATCACCTATTCTACAGTCTTTGTACCGGTGATGTACAACAAATGGCGTGATATTATATGTGTATGTTACGATACGGTATATTTTATAAAAAATATAGCAAATTTTTAACAGCGAGTGGTAAGCTGTAAAAGTAGAAGGTATCAGGTAAAACAGTAAAAAAAACGGTGCAACACCACGCGGTAACGCACTAGACTACCATACCTGAGATTGCCGATTAAAAACCCGTGCTGTGCTTCTCCCCTTGAATGTTACAGGTAAAGTTTTTGCCTAGTATTCGGAGGTATAAGAGTACCTAAGACTTCAGTCATACATATTATTTAAAAAATAATAATTAAAAAGTGGTGGTGTATTCTACTCGTCTCACTTCGGTGTGCCATTGGAGCCGATACAGCGAAGTGGATGTTTGTTGGTGGAAACGGCTTATTCACTTCAAGAAGAGAACTTGCAAACTGAATTGACGTTGGGATGACGAGGGGATCCTCGACTACAAGGCCCAGCAACGGCAAAGAACAGAAACAGAACTGTCTTCCCCAATAGAAAATTGTATATTTTTTTACATAGCTGTTAAGTTGTTAAAAATACCTGTATTAACAATCCATAGATGGAACTTTTTACTTAAAATACATTGCAGTCATGAATTAAGTCACGCCTAAAATTATCGAATTTCTTTAAAAGCATTTCCTCGAAAACCTCAAATATTTAAGAAAGGGAAAATAAAATATTTACGTTTCGAATAAAAAATACCCTTGCATTACTGAACGTCCCATTAAGCTATCCAATATGTTCCCAACATTTCCCTGCAAACTGGAATTAGGGAAACGAGAATGGGTAAATTATACCATTGAATAAAAGCGTTACCAGGGCACATTATATCTCTTTCATGAATATCAGGTTTCCTTTTTCAGCCCCTTGGTCCCTTGGGGGTGAGAAAGGAGTATTTTAATTAAACAAAAGCTTGATGGATTTGTAACAGATTACTATAATTATTTTTTCGGAATACCATATACACATATAACCCTCCCTTACTTAACAGATTAATGTTTATTCTAATGCAGGTAGTATTCACAAAATATTTTTTGTTTCACATAATAGTACCAATGAGTGTCCAAATCTGTTTAAGTGACAGTCCACAATGGTATTTTAATACCATCTTTGATGTGTGGGATTGAAAGGTTGACGTGAAAAAAGACTTAAAAGAATCGAATTAATGTTCTAGAAATATTTGCATTTAGATAAATATATGGGGTGACAATGATGGGCAAAATACATAAAGTGTGGTTGAATCAAGTGAATATCATTATTTTGATCCAACCGCACTTTTCATGATCTTTCTTTACGCGCCTTTTAGTCACAATCACAATGTAAATTTGTCTAGTAAGCATTTCATTATTCGTTTGTTCTACATGGCCAAACCATCTCAGAATAATCTTAATCATCTAACTCAACATTAAAGCCTTAATTATACATTCATCCTTAATCCCTTCATTCTTTATTTTGTAATACATTGTCACCCCATGTAATTTTTTTTCTCAGTCGATGCGTTTCTACAGTATTTATTCGACAACTTTTAGATTTTTGTAATTGAGAGCAAAGTTTTGATTTAAGTAAGCAGGAATCTTTACAACACTTTAAAGGTACCAGATAAACACAAAAATAAAATTAAAACAACTTTATCCAAAATCGAAGGATCCAAAAAATTGCTGTTTTTTTTTACTTGTTGACAAGTGTTAACCAAAGGTGGTTTTTGTTGGTCTACGTTTTTCATTTTGTTTTCAACCACATTTAAAAAAATTTTTTTTCTTAATATATATGTACAAAGGTGTGGGCTGTAAAACACCCGTTGTCCTTGCGATCGGGTTCGCCCTATATTAGTGGGGTATATCTCAGCCGGAGGGGATGCTGTGGGATTAACCTGGAACTTTTAATATCTTCTCTCTTAACTGGATTTTCTGCAATTTATTTTGAGATATATGGTACATAACATATGTGCGATTTCAGAATAACTATATGATACTCGTATATACACATAATGCTGCTGTCAAAAAACATATATATTTATTGGTTTGAGTTAATATGAGGTCATACTTAAGGATTTACTTTTAAATTTTTTTCTGTCATTGATTCATTTTCGTTTTTTTCTTTATCTACATGTAGAAGGGTGTAAGCTGAAAAACTTCTGATGTCCTCGCGGCTTAGCTCGCCTTATACTGGTGGTGTGTAACTCGGTTGGTAGATGTTATAGGATGAACCCATACATTTTGATAACTTGTCTCTTAAATGTATTATTTATAAGTAACATAAATGTTTATCTGCTTCAATTTATTATTTAAGTGTATCTTAAATGTTTTTTCTGCTATTTATCTTCGTAAATGTATTATTCATGTCTCTTAAATATTTTTTCTGCAAAATGTTTGTTCTGCTATTTGTGATATTAATGTCTCTGAAATGTTTTTTTCTGTTATTTATCTTGAGATATACATGTATGTGTGACGTAGGAATGTATTTAAATATGTACATACTATGTTGCTGTCAATAAACCTATATTTATTTATTTATATTTGTATATTCATTTGTAAACCTTGAGTAGAGAAAAACATTTCCATTAACAAATTTATATAGAAATCGGAAAGAGTAAGAGATTACACGAGGGAAATTTTATTAAGTAGGCAGGAATCTTTACAGCACTTTAAGGGATGAAAACTGACGAAGATCTTTCTGCTAACCTCATTTATTTGATCTCGCTATATGAGTGTTTTTTTAACTCATAGGTTTTTAACTGTTTTATTTAAGGGTACGATAGAGACATCAAGTAACATTGGTGGGAATAAGTCAAGGTTACATTTTCTGAGAAGCACCTATCATACTGGGAAGAATAAAATGATATTTATGACTACCATTAATCAGCCTGGCAGCTACATTAAAACTGACTGAAGTCTAGTAGTTTGCGAATACATACGAGTACATAACTCAAATATATTTATAGGAAGGTTAGTCATTATAATAAACGTATGTAATAAGTTTACAAATAAATATTTTGCTGATGTCATGTACGTAAAAAAAATTTTTTTTTTTTATGTATTAACATAAACTTCCACAAAAAGATCTTTGTACAGAACACCGCATTTCAGCACTTTTTCAGTTCATATTTCAATATGGTTGAGGGGAGAAAGTAATTTAATTTGATTTATTTTTTTTTCAGCTGAAAACTCCGCCAGCCGGTCGATAATTTTCAAATCATCATTATAAAAGAATTTTATTTTTCTTCAGCGTTAGGAATAAAACAAACTTTCAAAGTTTTTTCTTTTCAAGGGTGTTATTCCAAGAGAAAGTGTTACGCATACAAATTCGTTATTATTCCTTCTCCCCATCAAAAATTATTTCATCGAATAACTGAATTCAATTTGAATAAGATAAAGTGCCTTATATTCTATGTTGGCCAAATAGTTATCAACCAGTTCAATGATTTGAGATTCCATAAAAATATCGCTATAAAATAAAACAAAAATTTATTTAATATTTATAGCTTTTACCCTGTTATTAGGTCTCAAAATATAAAGCCTGCAATCAGGTCTTGAAATATAAAACCCGCAATCGGGTATTTCAATAAATAAAATAACGACTATGATTGTTGTATATATTAAATTAGCTGACAGGAAGCAATTCACTTAGAGACTATGGAGATTTGTCTACTTAAGGGCACTACTCTCGAAAGATGTTTGTTGTGTAGTAGAGATTCGAAAATAAATCGATATGGCAAAATCTGCAATTGCCAAATATGTCAAGATAAGGAAACTCAGTTAATTTGTAACACTTTTTGTCGGACTTTGATATTTTCAAAAACACTACGGAGTGGAAACATGAACGCTAAAAAACACTACGGAGTGAAAACATGAACGCTAAAAAACACTACGAAGTGGAAACATGAACGCTAAAAAACACCACGGAGTGGAAACATGAACGTTAAAAAACACTACGGAGTGGAAACATGAACACTAAAAAACACTACGAAGTGGAAACATGAACGCTAAAAAACACTACGAAGTGGAAACATGAACGCTAAAAAACACTACGGAGTGGAAACATGAACGCTAAAAAAGACTACGAAGTGGAAACATGAACGCTAAAAAACACTACGGAGTGGAAACATGAACGCTAAAAAACACTACGAAGTGGAAACATGAACGCTAAAAAACACTACGGAGTGGAAACATGAACGCTAAAAAACACTACGAAGTGGAAACATGAACGCTAAAAAACACTACGGAGTGGAAACATGAACGCTAAAAAAGACTACGGAGTGGAAACATGAACGCTAAAAAACACTACGAAGTGGAAACATGGACGCCAAAAAACACTACGGAATGGAAAACGAACAATAAAAAACACTACGGAGTGGAAACATGAACGCTAAAAAAACACTACGGAGTGGAAACATGAACGCTAAAAAACACTACGAAGTGGAAACATGAACGCTAAAAAACACTACGGAGTGGAAACATGAACGCTAAAAAACACTACGAAGTGGAAACATGAACGCTAAAAAACACCACGGAGTGGAAACATGAACGTTAAAAAACACTACGGAGTGGAAACATGAACGCTAAAAAACACTACGAAGTGGAAACATGAACGCTAAAAAGACTACGGAGTGGAAACATGAACGCTAAAAAACACTACGAAGTGGAAACATGAACGCTAAAAAAGACTACGGAGTGGAAACATGAACGCTAAAAAAGACTACGAATTGGAAACATGAACGCTAAAAAACACTACGGAGTGGAAACATGAACGCTAAAAAACACTACTGAGTGGAAACATGAACGCTAAAAAAGACTACGGAGTGGAAACATGAACGCTAAAAAACACTACGAAGTGGAAACATGAACGCTAAAAAACACTACGGAGTGGAAACATGAACGCTAAAAAAATAGACTTGCTGGATGTTTCCAAGTTATAGTGATGGTTTCAAATGTTCCACATCTTATGAACTGAAAGATGCATCGCCGTGTCCACCCTCGAGGATCATTAGTGCAATAAAAGGGTATCAACGACATTTCATACTTGTAACGTAATAATAAAATGATGATTTGTATAGCGTCGATACGAGAACAAATTCTCTTCAAAAGCTTTCTAATTGGGGATTTGGACCCATTACTATTGACATATTAATACTATTACAAAATAAAACAATTTGAATTAAAATATAGAAAAGTGGTGGCTACGGTCATTATATAAGGAACCTCCGCATCTACACATGTTTAGAAAAAAATTTGGTTATAAAACCACAGAAAACTTACCGCAGGATGACGAACTACAAAGAAACCTTTGTAGATCTTTCGATATGTGATAGTGACACATTCGGTTGTAGGCGAAGTGTGGTGTATGTACATACTCGTATGTAGTGTTCGTATTCGGTTGTAGGCGGAGTGTGGTGTATGTACTATGCGTATCCAGAAAGTAAGTGTACTGAGGCTCTCACGACCGGATGGATTTTATTTTCGACATGTTGGCTACAATTCCGTGTAACCTGACCCTTTCCCTCCGCAACGAGACTGGTTCGAGGTCAGTACGTTGAGAAGTGTCGACGCGACAACACGTTTCGTGAAAAATGTCAATCCGATCTCCCGCCAAGTGCGAAATACGCGGCGTCATCCGTTATCTCGTTTGGAAGGGAAAACCTCCGGTTGAGGTTTATAATGAGGTGAAAACTGCATATGGTGATAAAGCTATGAATCGTACGAGTGTGTACAAGTGGTGTCGCGGGTTTAAAAACGGTCACGTCACACCTCTTCACCCTCCGCCAAAAAGTTCAAAACCACAATTTCAGCCAAGAAAATCATGGCATCCGTGTTTTGGGACTGTCAAAGCATAATTTTAATTAAATATATGCCTCAAGGGGAGACCATCAACTCTGCAAGATACTGTGAGACCCTAAAAAAATTGCAGAGGGCGATTCAGAACAAGAGGAGAGGCATGCTGACAAAGGGAGTCTGCCTGCTGCACGACAATGCCAGACCACACACGGCTAACGCCACGAAGGAACTGCTCGCCTCGTTTAAATGGGATGTCCTGAACCATCCCGCGCATTCCCCTGACCTAGCACCTTCAGATTACTATCTCTTTACCTCCCTGAAGCTGCACATGGGTGGAAAAAGGTTTTCAACCGACGAGGAGGTGGAGAAGTGGACGGAGGGGTTGGCGGGAAACTACTTCGAGGAAGGCATCAAAAAGTTGATACCCCACTTCGCCACCTGCATTGAGAGGAATGGCGACTATGTCGAAAAATAGCTTACATATGTACTACGGTAACGACGTAATTTTTTTGTTTAAATAAAAAAAATTGTAACCTACAAAAATTCAGTGCACTTACTTTCTGGATATGCCTCGTACATACGAGCATGTAGTGTTCATATTCGGTTGTAGGCGGAGTGTGGTATGTTCATATGTTGTGTTCGTATTTTACCATTAATTTCGATAACACCAAAAAGAACGGTATTTAAATACATAATAAATTCTAGTTTTTTTTTTATGAATAATTAATTTCATCGTCTGTTTTAGATGCCGTATGATATTTAACAATAATAAAAATCAATTGAATTAAAATGTTTCTCCAAAAATTAAACATTATCCAATGAAAAATTCCGTAGCCTAGTTGGTAAGACGCCTGTTTTCCAGCCCGGAGGCTGCAGGTTCAAATCCCTACGGAAGCCAGATTTTTTAAATTAAAATCCAATCTTTTTCTGTTAAGACCATTTTTACAACTTTCTGATTGGCTGGAAGAGATTACTACATAGCAAGTTCACCAGGTTGCACTGTTTGCAACGAAAGTGCAATACAAAGATAAATATTATCAATGTATTATTTTTTTTATTTTACATTTGACAAGAAATATACATCATTTGCGAAAAAACAACAGGTAATTTAATAATACAATAACAATTTTAATGGATCTGGGTTTGTTGCCTTTCATTTGTCGTGTCCCCAGTAAACTAGGTTTTTGCCTGTATTTCATAAATAAATATTAAGCAACAATAAAATAACAGTTGCAAAAACGAAATAAATGTGTTAAAATGTATTATTTATACGAGTAGTAAAGGCAATAACATTGTGGAGGTTTAAAGACATAGTTTTTGTTTTATCAAAAACTGTTTATTCCACTTTATGTAACGGTATAACCCTACCGGTTTTAAGGTTTTCACCTCATCATCAGGGGAGCACAAACAAGAGGACTCTTGTTTATGCTCTCATGATGATGAGGTAAAAAAATTGAAACCGGTAAGGTTATACCGTTGCATACAGTGGAATAAACAGTGTTTGATAAAACAAATAACTTATTAAAATTGCTAAAAATATACTATTATTGACTATAACTAGTCTAGAAGTGGACTATTCATATAATAAAATAATGTGCACAGTTTTAGAAATACCCGAATTGCCCAGAGTCTTAAAATTCAGAATTAATGGGGAAAAAAAAAAAGAAAAACAACTAACGTTTGGCAGCTACAACAGCGCCTGAGCGCTAAATGTGTTCTTTGAATAAATCTTTAGAAGGGAGAAGGCAGTTTAGAGAAGCTATTAGTGAATGCAGGTGTTGAGGAGTGGCAAATAATAGGACGGTCTCCAGCAAGGTGGATGTACCAATTCAAAGAGACCCCTTACTTGATGATGACACAGCGAGTGTTAAAATGCACTGGGATTTGCAATAAATAAAATGAAATACAATAAAAGACCCGTGGTGTATTAAAATATAAATTGTGAAGTTCCACAAATTGACGCCACAGTTGTTTAAACAAGTAATTTGGAGTATCTCAAGTCTATTTAGAAAACCCTGTACAAGGATTTCTGAATGGCAAGTAAAAATATTTATTATTTTTAACACTGATGAAAAAAACAAACAAACCAACAAACAAAATAAAAAATCAAATAAAGAAACTAAATAAAATCAGATTAAAAGCACACAAAAATAAACAACCATAATTTATGCAACACTGAGTTATGTTTGAAAGGCGTAACGCTACATTGCAAAGTAGTTTTTTTTTATCACTGTATTTTATTTGGTGCTGAAGCATGAACGCCCAAGTTGGCATGGTTCCACGTAACAGTGAAAGCTTACGAAATATGCCTTTAGATATATATTGGGCGTGTCTCGTAACAAAATATAATAGATTTTTTCCTAAAGGATGTACTTAATACATTTAATATTTCTTTATACAATTTTATAAAGTGTGTTCAATAGAACGTTCACGGCCTGGAGAGGGGAATTAAGAAATTTAAGGATTGAATCTAATCAAAATATGAATATCACCGCGCAATATCAGCAGTAGCAAAAGTGTATAGGCACCCATCTTGATGTATTATTATTATTATTATTATTATTATTATTATTACACATGACAAGAAATATACACAATTTGAGAAAAACAACAGATAATTTGATTTGGACATACAATTTTAATGGATCTGGGTTTGTTGCCTTTCATTTGTCGTATCCCCAGTAAACTACGTTTTTGCCTGTATCTCACTGAGGATATTTAGCATGAAAAAAAATCGATACTTCTTTCCGATTTTCGATTACACAAAAACAAAACCCCGTTGCACGCTCTCATCAACCTGACAGTGACACTCAACTACAACTGGAAACATGTTGCGAAATTCAACTCCTCACACATCATCACTCCAGAAAGACCAAAAATATTCATCCCACACTATACGGCACACAATCATAAATCTCACATAAATCCCTTCCACTCGTCATTCATCCTGAAAGCCCAAGTACTCAAAATCCTGTCGCAATAACAACCACGCTCCGATCGACTGTCTAAATGGTTTTCCTACCTTTACCTTTATTGAAGTCGGCACGCCATTGTATATAATGGGAGCCAAATAAGCATATTGCCTTTGGGCAAAAGAGGTTTTAACTCTAGGGATGGTGAACATTTCATTAGCTGCCATGCGTGTCATGTGTGTCTGCTGAGTCTGCATCTTCCCCTCCTCTCGATGGTAGTGCCAGAGAATGGATTCGAGATGTAAATTGGCTATGTTTAGGACCTGATACTCTACTACTGTATGGAAGCGAAACTTGGACTTAGCAAAAAAATAATAAGAGTAAGATTAATGCTATGGAGATTCGTGTACTAGGGGAAATATGTGGAGTGTAAATGTTTAAAAGAAAGCGAAATGAAGACAACAGAAATAAATGCATAGATAGAATGAATGTTAGATAGAATGACAATGAATGCGATGAAGAAAGGAGATTTAAAATGGTTTGGACATGTAGATAAAAAAAATTATGACCAAATAACTAAGCGAGAATATGATATGAGTCAAAAGTACACGGTGGTGTGCGTGGAATAGGTAGGCCGAGGTAAACGTGACTGGACTAGATTTTTTAAGAGAGGTAAAGTAGGAAACATGAATGATAGAAGATTGTGGCTACCCCATAAGTGATAATATGTATGTATGTAGAAACGTCACTGGACTAAATTTTTTAAGGGAGGTAAACTTGGAAGTATGAATAACATAAGATTGTGCCTACCCCACAAGTGATAATATGTATGTATGTAGAAACCTCACTGGACTAGATTTTTTAAGGGAGGTAAAGTAGGAAACATGAATAATAGAAGATTGTGGCTACCCCATAAGTGATAATAAGTATGTATGTAGAAACGTCACTGGACTAGATTGTTTAAGGGAGGTAAAGTTGGAAGTATGAATAACATAAGATTGTGCCTACCCCGCAAGTGATAATATGTATGTATGTAGAAACGTGACTGGGCTAGATTTTTTAAGGGAGGTAAAGTAGGAAACATGAATAATAGAAGATTGTGGCTACCCCATAAGTGATAATATGTATGTATGTAGAAACGTCACTGGACTAGATTGTTTAAGGGAGGTAAACTTGGAAGTATGAATAACATAAGATTGTGCCTACCCCGCAAGTGATAAAATGTATGTATGTAGAAACGTGACTGGGCTAGATTTTTTTAAGAGAGGTAAAGCAGGAAACATGAATAATAGAAGATTGTTGCTACCCCATAAGTGATAATATGTATGTATGTAGAAACGTCACTGGACTAGATTGTTTAAGGGAGGTAAAGTTGGAAGTATGAATAACATAAGATTGTGCCTACCCCACAAGTGATAATATGTATGTATGTAGAAACGTCACTGGACTAGATTTTTTAAGGGAGGTAAAGTAGGAAACATGAATAATAGAAGATTGTGGCTACCCCATAAGTGATAATAAGTATGTATGTAGAAACGTCACTGGACTAGATTGTTTAAGGGAGGTAAAGTTGGAAGTATGAATAACATAAGATTGTGCCTACCCCGCAAGTGATAATATGTATGTATGTAGAAACGTGACTGGGCTAGATTTTTTAAGGGAGGTAAAGTAGGAAACATGAATAATAGAAGATTGTGGCTACCCCATAAGTGATAATATGTATGTATGTAGAAACGTCACTGGACTAGATTGTTTAAGGGAGGTAAAGTTGGAAGTATGAATAACATAAGATTGTGCCTACCCCGCAAGTGATAATATGTATGTATGTGGAAACGTCGCTGGACTAGATTTTTTAAGGGAGGTAAAGTAGGAAACATGAATAATAGAAGATTGTGGCTACCCCATAAGTGATAATAAGTATGTATGTAGAAACGTCACTGGACTAGATTGTTTAAGGGAGGTAAAGTTGGAAGTATGAATAACATAAGATTGTGCCTACCCCGCAAGTGATAATATGTATGTATGTAGAAACGTGACTGGGCTAGATTTTTTAAGGGAGGTAAAGTAGGAAACATGAATAATAGAAGATTGTGGCTACCCCATAAGTGATAATATGTATGTATGTAGAAACGTCACTGGACTAGATTGTTTAAGGGAGGTAAACTTGGAAGTATGAATAACATAAGATTGTGCCTACCCCGCAAGTGATAAAATGTATGTATGTAGAAACGTGACTGGGCTAGATTTTTTTAAGAGAGGTAAAGCAGGAAACATGAATAATAGAAGATTGTTGCTACCCCATAAGTGATAATATGTATGTATGTAGAAACGTCACTGGACTAGATTGTTTAAGGGAGGTAAAGTTGGAAGTATGAATAACATAAGATTGAGCCTACCCCACAAGTGATAATATGTATGTATGTAGAAACGTCACTGGACTAGATTTTTTAAGGGAGGTAAAGTAGGAAACATGAATAATAGAAGATTGTGGCTACCCCATAAGTGATAATAAGTATGTATGTAGAAACGTCACTGGACTAGATTGTTTAAGGGAGGTAAAGTTGGAAGTATGAATAACATAAGATTGTGCCTACCCCACAAGTGATAATATGTATGTATGTAGAAACCTCACTGGACTAGATTTTTTAAGGGAGGTAAAGTAGGAAACATGAATAATAGAAGATTGTGGCTACCCCATAAGTGATAATAAGTATGTATGTAGAAACGTCACTGGACTAGATTGTTTAAGGGAGGTAAAGTTGGAAGTATGAATAACATAAGATTGTGCCTACCCCGCAAGTGATAATATGTATGTATGTAGAAACGTGACTGGGCTAGATTTTTTAAGGGAGGTAAAGTAGGAAACATGAATAATAGAAGATTGTGGCTACCCCATAAGTGATAATATGTATGTATGTAGAAACGTCACTGGACTAGATTGTTTAAGGGAGGTAAACTTGGAAGTATGAATAACATAAGATTGTGCCTACCCCGCAAGTGATAAAATGTATGTATGTAGAAACGTGACTGGGCTAGATTTTTTTAAGAGAGGTAAAGCAGGAAACATGAATAATAGAAGATTGTTGCTACCCCATAAGTGATAATATGTATGTATGTAGAAACGTCACTGGACTAGATTGTTTAAGGGAGGTAAAGTTGGAAGTATGAATAACATAAGATTGTGCCTACCCCACAAGTGATAATATGTATGTATGTAGAAACGTCACTGGACTAGATTTTTTAAGGGAGGTAAAGTAGGAAACATGAATAATAGAAGATTGTGGCTACCCCATAAGTGATAATAAGTATGTATGTAGAAACGTCACTGGACTAGATTGTTTAAGGGAGGTAAAGTTGGAAGTATGAATAACATAAGATTGTGCCTACCCCGCAAGTGATAATATGTATGTATGTGGAAACGTGACTGGACTAGATTTTTTAAGGGAGGTAAAGTTGGAAGTATGAATAACAGAAGATTGTGCCCCGCAAATGATTATATGCGCTATGTGATAATATATATGCATGTAATATGGTGTTGAATGTAAATTAATAAGTGATATTGGAATACTCTGGAAGCAGAGCCTGTTTTTGAGTGAACGGTGCCTTGACTGAGTGGTTTGATATTTCAAAAGGAGTAAAGGAAGGATGCATTATATCACCCTGGCTATTTAACATTGACATAAAATCACGTGTGAAGGAACTATTGAGGCCAATGGGTTGAATATAAATATCGAATGGGAATGTATGCTGGTTAATGATGACATGGTAATGTTAGGGCAGATGGTAGATGACTTACAGAGTTTGATAAATAAATTGTATGGGGGATAAAAAGAAAAAGTGATGAGGTTAGGCACAGAAGGCAGCGTGCCAGACTTTCCTATAACACATTCTTCGCCTCTTTTACACCAATTCACCTTCTCATACAACTATCACGATTTCTCCAAGTATCTACTATATGTTTGTTCTTTTCAAAAACTCATTCATTGATTCAACCGTTTATTCGCAGGTATATCTTTCTCACGTCTTTCATTCTCATTTTTACTACATTTCTTTAAGTATTTGATCTTTCCTTCATTCCACATTCAAAAATCATCTCAGAGCGCTCTTCTTCATCTTTTTAAAGTTAACATTAAACCCTTATTCACTTTATTTTGTATTCAATTATGCATTGTTACCCCATACATTATTTTCAACGAATGCTTTTTTTAAGCACATATTTGGTTCTTCTTAGTATTTTTCCACATTCACGTTTCCTCCTCAACCTCAAAATTGGCACCAAAAACCGTTATGGACTATATAATCTTAGCAGATTCTGATTAGTGCCCCACTCACTTTAATTTCTGTTGCTACATGCCATTCAATTTCCCTATTATATCTTCCA
Organism: Odontocerum albicorne; assembly: GCA_949825065.1. Taxonomy (NCBI): domain Eukaryota; kingdom Metazoa; phylum Arthropoda; class Insecta; order Trichoptera; family Odontoceridae; genus Odontocerum; species Odontocerum albicorne. Next base: position 11,375,191 of record OX463866.1, on the reverse strand, counting down.
TTATCAAAGGAAATACTTAAATAGCAAAATTCCTCCGCTAGTTCTTTTCTTTTATTGATCACCTATATATTGCATTTGTCATAACTTTGCATTTTGTAACATCACAATATGAATTGTCTATGCTTCCCTTATGATATAGTGATCACCTTAAAACCGGTAGGGTTATAGCGTTATATTATATTATATTATACAAAGTGAAGTGAACCGTGTTTGACTGAACAAATCACGACGTATTTAAACCTCCACAGTGTTTATGCCTTAACTATAAATAATATATTTTGTGACATTCGGAGTACCCCAAGGTAGTGTTTTGGGACCTATATTGTTCTTTATGTATGTCAATCAGTTCTGAAATATTTCTATCAGGGGTAATATTGTTACTTTTGCGGACGACACTGCTTTTTGTTCTAAGGCAGAACATGGGAGGATGTATTTTCAAAAGCAAACGAAGAATAACGTGCAGTTAAAGAATGGATGGACTCAAATTTATTGACTCTAAATATCCAAAAAACTAAATACATCACATTTAGCATCTCCACAAGAACACAAGCACTTACAAATAAATACATAATACTGCACATTTGTTTACTCTTGGCTGACTGTAGTTGTATTTCTTTGGAAAGGGTTGATAGTAAAAAATATCTTGGAATTTTTGTTGATCAGCTTCTTTGCTGGGAGGTCCATATTAACGCTTTGAGCACAAAAAACAGAAAACTATGATACATATTTCGTATGATTCGAAATGTGCTCAGTGAGAATATTCTTAAAAGTATATACTTCGCTTTATGTAAGTTGGCGTTTTCTTGCGGTGTATCAGTTTGGGGGGGATGCACCTTAACGCAAAAACACATATTGTAGGTTTCCCAAAAAAATGATTATAAAAACAATGCATAAACTTCCTGCCCGGTATCCCACAGCGGAGCTTTTCAGGGAGTATCGGGTCCTGAAAATAGCCAAATTACATCTCAAATCTGTTCCCTGGCATTATCATCGAGAGGAAGGGAAGATGCAGACTCAGCAGAGACACATAACACGCATGGCAACTGGTCAAATGTTCACAATCCTTAGAGTTAAAACATATTTTGCCCAAAAGCAATATGCCTATTTAACTCCCATGACATACAATGGGGTGCCGAATTCAATAACGGCCAAAAGAGGAAAACAATTTAGGCAGTCGATCGGAGCGTGGTTGTTATTGCGACAGGAATTTGAGTACTTGGGCTTGCAAGAGGAATGACTCGTGAAAAAGGTTTGTGTGAGCTCTTGAGTGTGGTGTTTTTTATTGTTTTGTATTTGTATTTTTTAATTTTTTTTATGATTATGTGCGGTACATTGTGGGGTGAAAGTTTTTGGTCTATCTGGAGTGATAAAGTGTGAGGAGTTTGATTTCATGTGTAATTGAGTGTCATTTTTTGTCAGGTTGATGACAATATACAACGGGGTTTTTATAATCACAAATCAGAAAGAAATATCGAATTATTTTTTAATGATTTATGTCCTCAGTGAGATACAGGCAAAAGCCTAGTTTACTGTGGGCACGACAAATGAAAGGCAACAAACACAGATCCATTGTGTGTCCAAATTAAATAACCGGTTGTTTTTTCACAAATGATGTACAATTATTGTCATGTGTAAAATATATAAAAAAATAAATAAAATATAATTAGAATTGTTAATGTTAAATTCTCGTTCCTTTTCACAACAGATTGAATGGTTTGTTTGTTAACTATATTTGTTAAGCTTTCATACCATATCCCTAACGTATCATGTTACGTTATAGGAAATGAAGTGTTTCAGCTTTAATTTAAGCTTACTAACTTTATTAAAGTTAGTTAAAATAAATACAAGAGGGAATCAGCGACTGGATTTCACAATATTCCTTCTCAGATATTTCTCTTCGTATCTCTCAAACAATTACTGTTTTAGATGTAAGATAATTAGGAAAGATGTACGTTTATTAAATTAAAATTAATGTTTATTTATTTTTTAACTAAACAAAGAAATAATCAAACAAAATTAACGTATATTTGAGTGAATTCAACGTAGTACTTAAACTCGGGTTGTAAACATAACGAATTATGTACCCAATTTCGAAACAATTTATGTTGAGACCTATAAAATATATGGCCAAAGCATGTCCGGCCATATATCTTGGTACATTCTTCGCATAATAATAAGGTTTGTGCATGGCTCAGTGGGTTTAATGTTGGCAAATCTAAAGTCATTAGTGGGCCGCTTTGCGAACTACAAATTTGCAAACATTGTTTGGTTCTTTGGTTATCTCTTTAATTACATCTAAATTGTTAATCTTTTGGGTCCGTTAAGGTGACTGTGTTCAAGTACTCGTATTATCAGAGCTATGTTGTAACATTTAAATTTGAAATTAACTGGTTATAGTTGACTGCAAATTCACTGAGTGGTTACCTTACTACAGTGTACACAGACGAATATACCCATAGACTGATCGGAAGGTGTGCAATGACAATATATATTTATTTATTAAACACTTTTATTGCAATACAATCTGGCGAGCTTATTGCCAGGTGACAATCTCTTCCAATCAACCAGACAAAAGTAAATGAAGCAAGTTACGTGGTCGCATAAATCATTCGAATGACTATCCATCCCCACGAAATCCATAAACATATACGCGACCACATGCCCACGAACCCTACAAAGACGGACAATCACCCGAAAATGTATTTTTCATATAAAGTGAAATATCATCAATGAAAAGGAAAGGAAAGGATGGTGGAGAGGAAAGGAAAAGAAAAATCAGGAATGAAACACGTTAGTTTACTGACTAGAAATTAAGAGTTTTTTCAGTCGCTTCTTAAAGCATGCCAAGGACGGAGCGAGTCTTATATTGATTTGTAACTGATTCCAGAGTCTCACTGCATGGACAGTAAAGGGCGGCGTAAAGAAAGAGGAGCGGTGAACTGGAAAGGCCAATAAACAATCTCTGTTTGAGCGTAGGGCTAATCCATGGTGGGAAAGACGCTGAAAATTTTCGGCGGGATTTTCAGCGAGATAAGAGGGGGCGGCGGGACAGTGAAGGATGTTATACAGTAGAGACATTATGTGAATTTGGCGTCTATTCCTAACATTCAACCAGTTCAATGCCTTCTGGATTGAAATTATATAGTCGTACTTTCGTAGGTTGAAAATGAATCTTAGACACACATTTTGAAGACGCGATTCTATCGATCCCGAATATTAACAATGCTACCTAATACGTTAAGATGAGAAAAATACAAGAACACGTTAAAAATATAACCCTGTTTTAGTATAAATGTCATGCTTACTCATTTACAAGACTGGAATCAAGTTGGTTTTTTTTTCTGGGACTATTTAAAATCGAACCTCCGTGCTGGAAGTCAAGCCTCCTAGATTACAACTAGATTATGGAGGTTATTATTTTATCTTTGAAAACAACCCTTAATCTCTGTCATATCCACAAGTTCATATGCCTTTCAAAACTTAATAGTCATCCGGTCATAACAACAACTTTCCGTCCTTTCATCCTAACAACTTGTTCTGCTCATACTGACCGCGAATCTATTCATACGGCTGAGAGTTTAACAAAGGTCTTTTGTTTTGGACATGCAATAAATCCTTTTTCAACCTTTAATTTACCAAACCCCTTTCATATTTATTTTACAGTGGAACGCAGAGACAAACGTTAAAAACATATTTGTTTTTTTTTATTTTGTTATTCAAAGGATTACTTGAGAAATTTATTTCCATAAATATCAAAAAAAAAAAAACATTCATTTAATTTACATTGTTAAAATAAAAAGCTCACGCCAGATTGGTGATATATCTCGCAAATAAAACCTTTGTGTGGAAAAGGGATCAGACTGGATTGTCATAAAAATAATTAATAAAATAACTAATTTATTTCTTATTAAATATTATTTTATTCCGGTGTGAGACTTGAAGAGCTGACTATTACTTGAATACTCCCGTACCCAATTTTGTATCGATTGGGTAATGGCTATGCTCCAGTCTCGGACATATTTGGTGACATTCTTATTACCTTTAAAAGTTCTCTTAGAAAGCGTTTTTGTTTGTTTGAACTATAAACCCGACGCTATAGCGTGACATTCGTTGATTTTTCTTATCTTTCTTTTCGTTGTCTTTGTTTATCTCAAAATTTTGGAGATCTTTGTATATGTGTATAGAAGTTTTGATATGTGTTTATTTTTGTGTATTGATATTTTTATCTTTCTTTTCGTTATCTTTGTTTATCTCAAACTTTTGGAGATTTTTGTAAATATATGTGTATAGAAGTTTTGATATGTGTTTATTTTTGTGTATTGGATTAATTAATAGGTTTGCACATATTTGTTTTTTATTCATTTAGACTATTTTTTCTTCTCTTTTTGTATGTTAGAGAGCTTAATTACCTAAGCCTTGACCTGTCTCAAGTTTGAATTTTATGTTTGGTAGTTGGCACGCATGCGCGTACCACTTTTTTATAATTTTTTTGTATATGATACATGTAAATGTTTATAATTTTTGCGACAGTTTGTATTTATATTTACACGCACTCTTTGTTTTTTAGCGTTACTGTTGTATCGTTTTTTTAATGGTCGACAAAAATCCGTATATTGTACTGAAATAAACAAAAAAAATATTCCAATTTACAGTTTCACAAGGTTAAAGCAGAAACTTTTCATTAATTTAAAATGTTTGGACGATAATTTAATTTGTAATTCCATTAAAAGCATTCATCCCCATTACTCTTCATTTGGCCTCTTCTAGATCCATACATAATCAGCTTTTCTTTACGTTTTTTTTTTCTTTTTAATATCATTAAATAAGTTAACAAACACTTTTTGTGAATATTTTAAAGATATTTTGGTTGCTTTCAACAAATTTGAAATTAAAAATTTTGCAGGGCTTTTTTAATGTTAGTGAGCAAATGTACACCAGCAAACTCATCGGCCACAATCCTGTACTTGATCCAATGGTACACATAAGTGAGATTATCACAGCACACAAGCATAGTTTTTTTCTCGTTTTGAAATAATAGATTTGACCGAAATCATAGGTATTTTACACCTCCAAATACTAGACGTAAAAAATGCCTGTGTCATTAATTATAAATGCTAAGTTTTTATTTTATACTCGTATATCTCAGTTTCCAGAAAATTTCGAAGTTTATTATTAAATGTTCATATATTGTGAGCAACAAAGTTAAAGTCGCGTCTTTACATTAACTATAAAGCTTAGTTTTTATTTTATACTCGTATATTTCAGTTTCCACAGAACTCGAAATTCATTGTTAAATATTCTTATATTGTAAGCAACAAATTTAATGTCGAAAACTTCCATTAACTATAAATAATTAGTTTTTTTATTTCATACTCGTATATCTTAGTTTCCACAAAACTCGAAATTTATAGTTAAATATTCTAATTTTATGAGCAACGAAGTTTAAGTCGAAATCTTGGATTAACTATAAATGCTAAGTTTTTATTTTATGCTCGTATATTTTAGTTTCCACAAAACTAGAAATTCACTGTTAAATATTTTAATATTGTGATCAACAAAGTTAAAATTGAAACCATCAATTAAATATAAATGCTTTTTTTTTATACTCGTAACATAACATATATCTCAGTTTCCACAAAACTCGAAATACAGGGTTAAATATTCTTATATTGTGAGCAACAAAGTTAAAGTCGAAAATTTCCATAAACTATAAATAATTCGTTTTTTTTAATTTTATATTCGTATATCTTAGTTTCCACAAAATTCGAAATTCAGACGTATGTGAGTAATAAAAATAAAGTAATTAAAAAGAGCAATGCCTCTTTTTATTTTTGATATTGTATAATAGATCTCAGCAAAGTTAAAGCCAAAATTATCCATTAATTATAAAAAGCCAGTTTATATTATGAATCGCAGTTTCAAAACTCAGCGATTTTCAAAAAACTTTTAATTAACTCAGTTAATTAAATAAACAAGGAAAAACTTCTATTGTTTTCTCTTTTTTATTCGATTCTGTATTCATTATGCTTTAGGATTGGTTGGAAATTCGTGCCTTGAATATTTTTCCTCATTTCAATTTATTTCACTGAATGCTTAATTCAAAAGTACACGAGTAGACCGCTGAATACTAATATAAAAAGAGATTTTTTCTTTTTTGTTACAGATAAAAGTTCGGGTCGTAAAACTTTTTGAGGATCTCTGGTTAAACAAATTTGGCTTGATCTCTACTGTATCTTTGTTTTTCATTTGTTAAACTTTTTGAAGGTTAAAATGTCAAAAAAACTATTTAACTTTAAAGCTCAATTATAACTGAAAAGCTTTGCTGTTAAAAAGTCAACTAAATCAACCAGAATTATCGTTAATAAAATACTCTACATATGTGTAAAATTTTCTTTATAGTTAAATAGTAACATTTTGGTGGTTTAAAGGTATTGTAATTTGTTTTATCAAACACTGTTTATTCCGCTTTATGTAACGGTATAACCCTACCGGTTTCAAAGTTTTCACTTCATCATTAGAGGTCGTCGTTACATAAAGTGGAATAAACAGTGTTTGATAAAATAAAGTACAATATTACATATTAATTTAATTTCGACTGTTAATTTTTTTTACAAAATACGATAAAATTCAGTTTGCAAGCGAATTTAGAAATACAGAAAACATATAAATGTCAAAACACTAACATACATTAATACTATCACACCGTTTCCCTGTTAGAGTAGGCAGAGAAGAAAGAGGGCTAGACTTTCTTATAGTGGCACACATCTTTCGTCTATTCTACGTTAAAACAACGTATACGTTTTCTCAATCATTTTACATTTACTTCTTTCAAAATATCATTTAATTGATCCAACTTCACTTTTTTGGTCTTCCTCTACGCTTTGCACTCATATTTGTTATGTATACTTATTTTATAAGTATTTCTTCAATCATTCGTTTCACGTGTTCTTATGTTACCAACTTCATCTTATTTAACACATCAGCCTTAAGTTCACATTCATCTCTCATCACTTTATTATGTATTCTGTTACACATCATCAGCCCATGTATTCTTCTTAGTGGCACGCATTTCTACAGTATTAATTTAGTTCGTTTCTGTTTTTTTTCCACCGTCATATTTATGTAAAAACACATACATAATTCTTATACTTTGCAGTCAAAAAGATTGCCGCATGTCAATTAATATTATCATATGGCAATAGTTTCGTTGTATAAAGTAAAACCCACCATGTTGTACTGGATATCATGAAAGCATATTTAAAAAAAGTTCACACTTATTACTTTATACAATCGTTGTTAAATTTAAACGAAATGTATTAAAGAGAATCCAGTGATCTATGTGTTTAATGCTTGTATTATTATACAATGCTTGTATTATTAAAATAACTTCAGTTTTCGATTAAATCAAGGCGAGGGGCATGGTTGTATAAAATTTGAATTGTTATCATTCAGATAGTAAATCCAGAATCAATTATAATAAAATCTTATTCATGGATTTAACCTATAACTGATATAAAAAAAAAAGTAAATTTAACGAAAACTAGAATTAAAACTGAGTAAAAGTCAAAAACGTTATGAAATAGTCTAGCATTTATCATACAATGCCTGAAATTTCTCATTTAAAGATGAACAAAAACGGTTCACGGGAAAAGTTAAGGGTTTCTTGCGATAACGCTGTAAAAAGGGGTTTGATAAAGGGGTTGATATCACAGACGGTCGGGTATTAGTTATGTTTTTATAGTGAAACTTTATTCAACCCCTTCAACGCTGACAACGCTGAAAAATCACACGATTTTCTTAAATAGTTAATTAACCGGGGGGGGGGGGAGGGGGCAAAAAATCTAAACTCACTTTGAATGATTATTGATTCAGTAGTTATTAAGGTATATCAAAGAATAAAACTTCTAATCAAAGAAGAAAAAAAGATTATCTTATTATTTGCAAGTGCTCTAATTGAAAGCCGTTTTAATATACGCACTGCTGATAACTTGGAATTGTAGATATCACGAATAATTTGTTTTGGTATTTGGGCGCATTGTCTTTCAATGGTTGCTGTCAATTCAATAACTGTTTCCGATTTTGAGCCATAAACTTTGCTTTAGATGAGGGTCCAAAAAATATCATTGGTGTGAGTTTTAGGGTGCGCTGGTGGTATTTGATGGTACATACGAGTATACGTTCAATCATCAGATCGGCAATTTTCCATCAAGATAGGCTAATTCACGTCATAATGGTAGAGGAAAAATGCACCATCTTATTGGAAATAAAAGTCCTTCTCATATTTAAACTCCTCACGAATGCGTGATCCGACAAAATTCTGCAGCAAGTTCAAGTAAACGGCACATTGTAAAAGTGCGTATACATTTTTTGAGACACTATGTATTTGATACAAACCACAACAACATATTCCGGTGCGAGAATTATATTCGAATTCTTTTGTGTTCATATTACATCGCCTGGGTTATGAGTATACTACAGTCTCGGACATATTTGAATACTGTTTTAAGGCCTTTACTTTAAAAGTTCTCCCAAAAAGCGTTTTTATTTAAACCATAAATCCGGCCCCATGGTATCTGTTTCGATAAACTTTTTTTTATGTATTGGAGTGAATCAATTGTGCGTCTACATAATTTTGTTGTTTTCATATATTATGTTTTCTTTCCTTTCGTGTGTTAGGGCTTTTGATTGCCTGAACCTTGACCTATCTCTAGTTTGCATTTGATGTGTGGTGGGTGATATGCATTTGCGTGCAGCTTTTCGATACATATTTTTTTGTATATGATTAATTTAAATGTTTATAATTTTTGTGACAAGTTGTATTTATATTCACGCGTTTAAAAAAAACAATTGTTTGAGTTCTACTCTTGTAATCTTTTTTTGACGGTCGATAAAAATTTGTGCATTGTAAGAAAATATTGTAAAAATAATATTTCATTTTACAAAAGTCGTAACTGTTAAACATAGACAACTTCAGCAGCCTAATTGGTAAGACACTTATTTTCTATCCCGGGGGTTGCGGGTTTGATTCGAGTTGAAGCCTATCTTTTTTTTTGTAAGGGTTCCAGTCTAATTTTTATTTAAGGCATGTTCTAGTTTATTGAAATATATTGTCATACGACAACAAACCCACCCTACCTATTGTACTATATGGATATACAATAAACGTGTAATAAAATATGATACAATGAATGGTGTTATATAAATTGAATTTCAGTATTTTTTTAAGATATAAATTTCATGCATTACTCAAAAATAACAATGTAACATTTCATTGGTTATTCAAATTTAAGAAAAGAGTTTCTATAATGATTATTGGCCTTATACCTAGCGTGACAGCAAGAAGGGTTTCTAAGAAGCTTTGTTAAGTTTAATACTATGCCTGCATTGTTCAGTTAAGTTATATTAAGTGATAACAAAGGTTTTTTTAACCTTGTAGTGAGAAAGTGCCGAGAGTAGGTGCATAATTGTAGTGAACTTGTGTGAGGACATATTTCATGCAAAGTTGTTACGGTTTAAGAGCATAATGGTTGTGTTTACCGTAGAATGATGAAATACACGATGAACAGCTTTGCCACCCCAAAAGCAATAAACGTAGATGAAAAGCAGCTAGAACTTGTCCAGGAATATGTGTATTTGGGCCAACTTATTTCCTTTGTAGGTGGCATATCGGAGGAAATAGCACGAAGGACAAAACAAGCATGGAACTCATTTGGACGCTTGAACAACATCTTCAAAATTAATCTACCAATATCTTGAAGTGAAGGGTCTACAACCAATGTATTCTCTTAGTACTTACGTATGGCTGCAAGACACGGACGCTCACAGTAAATAACACACAAAAGCTCCAGACCGCACAAAGGGACATAGAGAGATGCATGCTGGGATATACTAAAAGAGATCGTAAACAAAACACCTGGATTCGCAATATTACAAAGGTAGAAGACGTGATAAAAGTGTGCAAAAGAATGAAGTGGCAATGGGCAGGACACGTAGCCAAAAAAATACGAATCAGACTCCCGATGGACATCCGAAATATTTCAACGGTACCCATGAGGCATAAAGAGGCCCAGAAGAAGACCGAAAATACGCTGGATAGATGAAATCAGGAAACATGGTAGCATCACATGGCATCAACGGGCAAAAAACCGAACTATTTGGAGTCCACTTGGGGAGACCTTCATCCAGCAGTGGATCGACCCTGGTGGGCAATTATGATGATTGCTTTAGTTTTTTTTTTCATCTATTATATATAATTATAGCATTTTCAATTACATGATTGAACTGTACATGAGATAAACACTATAATTGGATTTTTTATCCCTGTTTTGGCAATGATCTGTGATATACGTATTCATTAACTTCTATCAAATGATAATCATGAAGGAGCACAAAACCAGTGTTCTATCAAATGATAATCATGAAGGAGCACAAAACCAGTGTTCTATCAAATGATAATCATGAAGGAGCACAAAACCAGTGTTCTTTCAAATGATAATCATGAAGGAGCACAAAACCAGTGTTCTATCAAATGATAATCATGAAGGAGCACAAAACCAGTGTTCTATCAAATGATAATCATGAAGGAGCACAAAACCAGTGTTCTATCAAATGATAATCATGAAGGAGCACAAAACCAGTGTTCTATCAAATGATAATCATGAAGGAGCACAAAACCAGTGTTCTATCAAATGATAATCATGAAGGAGCACAAAACCAGTGTTCTATCAAATGATAATCATGAAGGAGCACAAAACCAGTGTTCTATCAAATGATAATCATGAAGGAGCACAAAACCAGTGTTCTATCAAATGATAATCATGAAGGAGCACAAAACCAGTGTTCTATCAAATGATAATCATGAAGAAGCACAAAACCAGTGTTCTATGAAATGATAATCATGAAGGAGCACAAAACCAGTGTTCTATCAAATGATAATCATGAAGGAGCACAAAACCAGTGTTCTATCAAATGATAATCATGAAGAAGCACAACACCAGTGTTCTATCAAATGATAATCATGAAGGAGCACAAAACCAGTGTTCTATCAAATGATAATCATGAAGGAGCACAAAACCAGTGTTCTATCAAATGATAATCATGAAGAAGCACAAAACTAATGACGAGCCTTATTCCTTCAATCCTACTTAACAAGCACTATCATGCCCAGTATAGTGAATAGGTAGTGATTGATTCGTACTAGTAGCATTTCTTTATTTGTTATCAAAAACTTTGTTAAAATGATTTCGTTGATATTATTGGTGATATGATTTACTGGCATTTGATCGTTTTTGTTTAAGAGAAAGATAAAGACAGAGAAAAGGGAAAATAACTATTGATTTTGTCAAATTTTATGTCGCAATTCATCCATGGCAATCTGTGATTGGTACGGATGCAATCCTCAAGAGAGATATACCTTATATCTTTATATTTTTTTCAATTCTGAGAGAACGTAACTGTGAATGTAATATTGTGAATTGTTTATTGAAATGTGAATATTGCTGTAGATTTGATTTACGAATATACAGATAAGTAACATTCTTAATTTATAGCAAATTATGTATTGTCAGAATTAACCCGAAACACATTTTCTAAATTAAATGTTTAAAAATACGTTTAATGATTTTTAATTCTAAGAACTTTTGTTTGATACATATTGAGAAATGTCAAAGTAAAAATATTAATGACAATTGTCCTTAGACGGTTGTTATTTTGTATATACGAATTAAGTCATTGTTTTATCACAATTAACTAAGGCTTTTTCTAAGTGAGTGAATTATACTATACAATAGTTCAGGCATTAACACTGTGAAGGTTTAAAAGCATTAGCGGAATGTCCTTGAAGGACGTGCTGATGATTTTGATTGTTTGGTATTTAAAATAAAATACGTCAATTAGCAATGTGGAAGCAGAGAGTGAATGAATCAATGAATAGTAAACAGTGATTAATGATCTTTATTTATCGGTAAGTAGGTATTTATACATTTCAGGATGGGCGCGGGAGTGCGCCCGCAATATGTTTTTATCTCGCTTCTGTGCGTGTAGAGATGGGCGATTGAAATATTGCAGACGTCGCGAATAATATTGCGGGTAGACAATTTGTTGGCGAAAACGGCGAGACAGCGCGATGCATTCTCTTTCTACTGTGGAATGTATCGTAAATAGTATTTGCGTGTAAACAATTTCAATGTTTTGGTATGCGACCTTTGGACATATCCAAAGGTCGTTTCGTCGGTCGTTGACCGTGTATGTTGACAATATTTCAGCGACGACAGTAGTTCCTACTTGGCTCCCTTCCTAGAGAAGCGCAAGGTGCGTACCTTCGCGAACGTTAGGTTCCGGTGCATCTGGCGCTTGGACTGGTTTTCCGTTTCCCTTTGTCGAAATAGGTACGTGGATAACAGCAGAGAGCGGCGTTTTTTCCCGAATCTGCAGTGTCGTACAGATGGGTGATGCGGAATCGGGGGGTATGTTTGGTCGTGTCTCGCTAATTTCGGCTTGTCTGCGGTGCGTTGGTCGTCGATGCTTGGTTGTGTAGATCAAGTTGCAGATGGCGTCCGACGTGGAGGGTTGATCTGCAGGTGCTTGATGATGGTGGAGTCGGCAATGCTCGTGGCTGCAGCGATGTTCGTGGTTGTAGCGTGGTTGTAGCGATGTTCGTGGTTGTAGCGATGTTTGTGGTTGTATCGATGTTCGTGGTTGTAGCGATGCATGTCTGCTCCAGCATCTTGTCGGTCAGTAGTTCGTCGAGGGAGGCAATCCTGGAAATCGTGTGGCTGATCGCCAGGACTGATCTCACATGAGCTGGCGTCAGGCTCGTCCAGGCTCATCATCAGGAGAGCACAAAGAAGACTGGTACTGACATACATTTTGACATTTCGTTCGTTAAGTTAGTGCGACTGGGTACCAACCACCGAAAGACTTTTAGCCTTTTTTTAAATTGTCATCACCTAGCCTTAGTCACATCAAGTGACTAAATAATTTTTTAATCAATTTGTATATATTTCATATACAAAGGTTATCTGTGAATTGAGCAGACAAAATTGAACCAAGTGCAACGTGAAACTTGGGAAGACACAGTCAAGGCTATACGGACAATATTTTGGCTGACCTAGAGATACTGAAAGAAAGCGAAGAATAATAACAATAATCCCTTAATCGTATGAGATGAAGGGATGTTATGTTGAGTTATAAAAAAGGCTACCAAAAGTTGTTCTCAATTAATTTTACAGCCAGATAAAGAGGTTCCTTGAACCCATTGCAGTCGAGAAAAACCGCACCTGCTTACAAAAGTTACTCCTTGGTTCTTTTTACAACCTGAATATGAGGTTTATAATCCATGAAACAGTCGTAAAAGTAGCCCATCTATGAAATAGTATCAGAAGTAGGATCATTTTTATTCCTCCCGGGAATGAATAAATATTAAACACTTTTCTACGATATGTCGCCGTCGTTGCTTTGGCCTCGTAGACGAGGATCCCCTCGCTATTATTCCAAAGTTAATTCAGTTAGGAAGCAAGTCTGTGTTGAAGATTTTTTTCTCTTTTTTTAATTGAGTGAGTCGTTGTATACCAGCAAACTCACTGGTCACACCGCTATACTAGATCTGGTGATACACCGAAGGGAGACGATCGAAGCACACCGGAATGTTTTTTTTATTTTTTTTTTTAATAGACATGATCGACTTTATAAGTATCCTTAGACTCCCATTTGCTAGGCTGGAAAAAATGTGTCATTCAAGGGTAGTAGCATATTGCAAGGTTCAAACTGGCGACCTTCTGCACTGAAGTACAGTGCATACCTCTTCCACGATTAGACCGACTGTCGAGAGTATTCAATATCAGCACAAAGGTAAATCAATCAAAATTCACATATGCAAGGCCTGTAAATAGCAACTGTTCCACGCCTTAGATGTTTCAAGGTACACCAGAATTACTGTGAAATGTTCAATTGTTTGAAAAACACAACAAGAATTACAGTAGAAAATTCTAACTAAGGACTGATTGCATTATTGCCTCTAGCTATCTGGTGAGCTCACATTGTAAAGCATTACACTATCATTGTATAAAGTAACAACCTAATGGGCGTATTTTCATGTGAAAACCTCTTCCAAGAAACAAAAAAGATGTTGACCTTTCCCTTCCTGTGCTAAAAAAAATCCGCACGTTCCGGTGCTGTGTATTTCACACACATGTAAAATTGAGCAATTTAAAATCGGAAAAATAAGAATATTCATAGCCAATCGCTTAAATTTGAGATCAAAAGTGATAATAATTGAAATTGAATTGCCAAAACCATGAAAAAAACATCGGCCGACGTTCACAAAATGGACAAAGCGACCATCTTAAACGAATGTCCGAAAGCTACTGAAGCGAGAAAAGAGAGTGAACTGAAATTATATTTCTTGCGTTCCCATATACCGAAGTAGCGTGAGAGTGAGACGTGAATAACGTTGCTTCCTCACCCGTAGAGGTTTTTTAGAATCAATATACCTACGTCACACACTGGCACACATTTGATTGTATTGGTGAATTTATTCCCGATTTTCACAAAATATCTCTGAGGAATACCTAAAATCTGAACCCGGTATTTATTATATTTATAGAGGTATTAAAGTTTTTAGAAGCAATGTGTACTAGTTACACATCACAGGGAAGAAAGGGTTAACGAATCCTTAAGTGAAAACCAGATTGGATTTTTTTTTTATTCAAATCTTAAATGCAACAAAAGTGTCTCAAGAAGTAGGTCACGGAGATCCTCAATTCATCTCGACTATTTATTTCCCATGTTTAGACGTATTTACGAGTGTTTTATATGAATTCTCAGGATGAAGAATTAATGGGTATAAGGGAATATAAGTATCATAAATTATTTTACTCAAATAAAAGTTACTCCAATAATTTCTTGTTCACATCCCTAACGACCGAAACCTTGATAAAATTAATGTCAAGAAACATCTCTTTAATTAATATTTACTGCTGACACGTAATTTAGTACTCTTTAAAATAATAAACATACATTGCACCCTATTTTTCTTTCTTTACCATAACACAAAAGTATTTTAGAAAAAAATAATTCTTTATTTTATTTAGCTGATGCCATTAAGTTGTTAAAAGTCCTTTTATGGATGTTGAAAAAGAGATAAATTAATATTTTTTTATTGCTTTATAATTTATTTCTTTTTCTATCATTCGCCGTTGTAAGGTCTCGTGGTCGAAGATCCCCTCTCCATTTCAATGTCAACTCTTCTTTTTTTTTTTCTCCTCTTTAAGTGAGTGAGCTATTGTACACTAGCAAACTCACCGGCCACAATGGTGTGTACGGGATCCGATGTCGTACCTGAAATAAGACGATCGCAGCACACCGGAATGCTTTTTCCCCTTTTTAAAAAAAATATATATGATCGAATCATAAGAATATTTATATCACCGAATATTTTGCAGGGAAATGCCTGTGTCGTTCGAGGAGAGTAGCATAGTGCTGTGTTCGAACCGGCAACCTTCTGCACGAAAGTTCAATTTCTTACCGCGCGGCCATGTACTTCACTACCCATCTTAGTTGTGCTATTGGTGCTATTACTAGGTGCCATTGAATGTATCATATATGGCACAATCATTTAGACATCGATAGGAATTCAAAAGTCCTTGCTAGTTGAACGAGTGCAAAAAAGATATCTGCGACATTTTATTTCCAATTATATGAATTTTACCCATGATACTATCTTAAATACGAGGCATATCCAGAAACTAAGTGTACTGATTTTTTGTAGGTTACAATTTTTTTTATTTAAACAAAAAAATTACGTGGTTACCGTAGTAAATATGTAAGCTATTTTTCGACATAGTCGCCATTCCTCTCAATGCAGGTGGTGAAGCGGGGTATCATCTTTTTGATGCCTTCCTCGAAGTAGTTTCCCGCCAACCCCTCCGTCCACTTCTCCACATCCTCCTTTACCGCCTCGTCGGTTGAAAACCTTTTTCTACCCATGTGCAGCTTCAGGGAGGTAAAGAGATAGTAATCTGAAGGTGCTAGGTCATGGGAATGCGCGGTATAGATCAGGACATACCATTTAAATGAGGCGAGCAGTCTTGCATTGTCGTGCAGCAAGCAGACTCCCTTTGTCAGCATGCCTCTCCTCTTGTTCTGAATCGCCCTCCGCAATTTTTTTAGGGTCTCACAGTATCTTGCAGAGTTGATGGTCTCCCCTTGAAGCATATATTTAATTAAAAGTATGCCTTACAGTCCTAAAACACGGATGCCATGATTTTCTTGGCTGAAATTGTGGTTTTGAACTTTTTGGCGGAGGGTGAAGAGGTGTGACGCCACTGTTGAGACTGCCTTTTGGTTTCAGGCGTGTAGTGTGCAACCCAAGTTTCATCTCCAGTAACGATGGAGCGGAGAAATTCATCTCAATGGAGTTTGCAGCGCCTCAAAAACTCTTGCCTTTTTAAAAAAAATCGCACTTGGCGGGAGATTGGTTTGACATTTTTCACGAAACGTGTTGTCGCGTCGACACTTCTCAACGTACTGACCTCGAACCTCGACCTCTCGTTGCGGAGGGGAAGGGTCAGGCTACACGGAAGTGTAGCCAACATGTCGAAAATAAAATCCATCCGGTCGTGAGAGCCTCAGTACACTTACTTTCTGGATACGCCTCGTATGTTTAAAAAAAGCATGCTTTAATATTATTCCTTAAGCGTAAGAAGATGTAACCGCACCTGTTTATGTAACACATTAATATAAACTAGTTGCAACCCGTGAAATATTCACGGAAGTAAAACAAATTCTACATTTGAAATGAAAATATATATTAATAAATGTAGAATTTGTTTATATGTATCATTTATACATCATCCCCTTTTACACCGGTTCAAAAATTGTTAGCTAGGTATTTAAAATTCGTTCAGTATAGTTTCCATCTTTTAATTTATCACGGACCCACCGACGTTCAAATTTCGAATTACCTTCGGAGACAATCCAAGTATTCCTCTCTCGCTCTCTTGTATTCAAAATTCAATTCTCGTATTCCTTCTTCGATGACAACCGTCGTATGTGTTTTGGCCTATTTATACTATGATTGTAAAAAAGAAAAATAGCAAACCCTTTGTTGATTAATAAACTTTTTTTAATGTACCTGTCAAATATTTACGTCACTGTAAATTTAGATTGCTTTTGGTGTCGTATTCACGTACTAAGCTGTTAAGAACATCACCAATCGCACATGGAATGACCTTTTTGAATGATTTTTTTTATATCGATATATTCCATATCTCGTTGAAAAAATTAAGCATTAAACTCCTTCTACATAGCAGGTATAACTGAATTAGTTCACATGCAAGCATTAGTAACAGGAAATTTTTATTTACGTCGTGCTTTACTGCCCATGCATTGAAACTCTGGAACCAGTTACAAACCAATGTTAGACTAGCTCCGTCCCAAAACTTTTAATTTCTAGTCAATAATATAACGCGTTTCATTTCTTATTTTTCTTTGATTGATGATATCTCACATTTACTTAAATTAAGTGTACGTTCATAAATTTCATTAAGATGAATAATCGTTTGAATAGTTTTCGCGACCATGTAACTTGGTTTTTTTACTTTTGTCTACTTAATTGTAAGAGATTGCCGTCAGTCAAGAGGCAATAAGCGCACCAGATTGTTGTACAATTAAATGTTATAAATAAACATATAAATTAAATAACATTGTTCCAGCTTTCATTATGCTGTATTTCGATTTAATATTGCAATATATTTATTTCTCGTTATTTCATGTAAAATCTTTATTTATTTGTATTAAATGTATCTTATACAAAGAAACACAGAAATAAGAAGATTCTACTATGAAGTCTTATATTTTACATTTATTTACTGTTAAGTGCCATATCAACATTCAATTGACGCTACAAGGTAGTCTTACACTTTACACTATTTATTATTTTGGCGCATTAAGTTTTTATTGATCACTCGATAGATGCTACAAGGAAGTTTTACACTTTACACTATTTATTATTTTGGCGCATTAAGTTTTTATTGATCATTCGATAGACGCTACAAGGAAGTCTTACACTTAACACTATTTATTATTTTGGTCTATTAAGTGTTTATTGATCACTCGATAGACGCTACCAAGAAGTCTTATACTTAAGAATATTTTTTATTTCGGTGCATTACGCCTTTCCTTGGAACGTAATGCACTTGTACACGTCTTCCCTTGGAACATTTTCTGTGGTTTTCTTACCCAATATATTTTTTTATAAATTGCAAATGTGGAGGAAAAATCTTATCGATTGACCACCCCCACTACATTTCTATCCTTACACCTAAATTAGATATATTTATTTTGCAATATTATAAATCTGTAAAAAATGTAAGTTTGAATTACGAGTTTGAACGTCCTTCGGAGAGTCCGTTCACTAAACGACACTATAATTTATCCTTTTATGTGGGCAGCAGACGCATATTCCGATTGAAAAATTTACAGGAGTTATTTCACTGTGGTGTTATATATTTTTTCAGAACTTCTAGGGCTAAGGATAACACTGATAATATTCGCCAACCTCTAAAGAAATTTCGGAGGTACGTGATTATCAATTTGATTAATAATCACTAACCTCTTGATTTTTTGAATAATAATCGCCAAATTTTAATCTAAATTTTTAAGGAGAAGCGATTTAATTTAACCTGAAATCAATTAATTTTAAGACAAGTGTTTTTCCACTTTGCTACGTGGTTCATTTGAAAATTGTAAGGTTCGACGTGAATTTAACATTTAAATGAAAAAAATCAGTATTGGAAAAATATATAATTAGATTTGAACTGAAATTCTAAAAATATTATTTCTCGATTCAATTATTTGAATTTCCATCCAATTTTCTCTGTCTTCATTTCCGCTCTATTTCCCTTACTTCCTTCACCACAATTATCTCAGCCAGAATTTCATGCTTGCCCGATAAATTAGACATTTACGAAGAAATTCTTTACAGCCCACTAGTTTTATGCATTATACTTTATTACCACATATTCAGCAGTTATTTTGTCAAATTCAGAGGTACTCGTATAATGGTAAAAACAACTGTCTTCGAGGGGATTGAATTGTTTAGTTTGTTTAATAATTTAGGAATGTACTATTTTCCGATCAAAATTATCCCTTCAAGAGAGCTTTCTATTTAGCTCAACAGAAAATAAGGGTTGTTGCGAGTAATCAATATCGCTTACATAAGCGCCATCTTTCATTTCAGTATACCATATAAGCTTCTGAAAAACATAAATTCAGTCGTAAAATGGTCTGTTAGTAAAACGAGTCTGGAAATTAATTTACCAAGAATCAAACCTGAGCTGCCCGCTTGCTTAGTATGAACGCTACTACTTAGACATTTTTTAAATTTAATATAAAAACAGTTATTAACTCATTTTAATCTGCTATACTTATTTTATTTTTAAAAATTATTTTATATACATGATAAAACAAAGTACATCTGACAAACTTCTTCGTATACAGGAATTTATTTATTTTATATACATGATAAAACAAAGTACATCTGACAAACGTCTTCATATACAGAAATGTATTTATTTTATATACATGATAAAACAAAGTACATCTGACAAACTTCTTCGTCTACAGAATTTATTTATTTTATAAACATGATAAAAGAAAGTACATCTAACAAACGTCTTCCTATACAGGAATTTATTTATTTTATATACATGATAAAACAAAGTACATCTGACAAACGTCTTCATATACAGAAATGTATTTATTTTATATACATGATAAAACAAAGTACATCTGACAAACTTCTTAGTAAACAGAAATTTATTTATTTTATATATATGATAAAACAAAATACATCTGACAAACTTTTTCGTATACAGAAATTTCTTCCTACCATTCAGATCATCAAGGAACTTATATATTTTTCTCATTTCATCTAAAATATGAGATGTGACCTACATGAGCTAGGTGTAAACCACTTATTTTCCCATCCGGGGGTTGAGAGATCGATTTTTATTGAGGCCTCATTTATTTATTTAAATGCTCCGTCTGATTTCTTCTTAATACAGGTTTTAAAATTTTCTGGTAGATTGTAATAATATATTACCACATTAGAATAGAGTCGTTGAATTTACCGCATATAACGGAAGTGTTATTCAATACAAATAAATAAACGTTTTTTTTTATAATTAAGTTTATATTTTTTTTGAGTAGTCTTTTTTGAGGTTATCTATTTTTTTTCTTTTTTAATAATCCAACATTTCACTCTCTTTCGTCGAGTTTTTCCTTTCGTACAGTACACTTCAAAATATCTGCACTGGTACATCCTACACATTGAAAAAAATAATCGCAAGACATAATCCCTACAGCCTCATAAATTGAAAGTTCGAGTTTATAGCTACTGTAGTAATGATAATAAAAGGACAATTTATATAGCTGCGTTTAGAGAGAAGACGCTCCTCAAAGGCACTAACTCAGGATTCAAACCCACTATTATTGACACGTTAAAATATTACAAGAAAAACAAGTTGAGTGTAACGATAAGAAGGTGTTATCAACTGCCATTAGATAAGGAACTTCACCGCTTTTGTAAATGTTTAGAAAAACATAGATAAGAAAGCTACAGAAAACTTTTCTATGAAAGACGAACTTTAAATAAACCTTTGTAAATTTTCCGATACGTGAAGACATCCGGCTTCGATGCCTATGTGCAGTGTTCATATAAAAGCATACATTTTGATAAGATTTTCCAAAAATGGCTGCCTTTAAGTGCTTCCTAAAGCAACGTACGCCAGCCATATCTCTTGACAGTTTCAGGCAGACAAAAGTCTATCTAGTTGAAATATTACTCTAGACCAAGAGTTCCTAAAGTGATCGATATCGACCCCCTGGGGTCGATTTGATTTTTCTAGGGGTCGATAGTTACAATAAAAAAAATCGGGGGTCGACAATAGCAAAAATAGACACCCTTACTACTGCTATTTGTTTGTTGAATCAAATAGATACCTAATTAAGAAGTAAATTAATTAAAAAAAACATATTTTTGATACGAGTAACAACGCAAGCTAATTTACATATTTGGTATTATTTTTATAATTCTGATCAATATCGTTCGTTCTTGTAATTTTGTTGATCTTTAATTCTGCCTGAATATGTTAATTTTTTCTCATCATTTTTATGTTTGATAAAGTGATTCCAATATTTGTACTAATTTTGAATTTACATATTTATTTCATAAATATCAAAATTTTTAAATTCTGCTCGTATTTTTTTTATTTCATTTTCATCAGCCCAGATTTCAATATTAAATGTTGCACAAGATAATGCCATAATCCGTAGTCCTTTTATATACTTTTTAATCCTTAGTTAGAAGTGATTAAAATGAAAAGTTTGATATCTAATGAAATATTTAATATCGAGTACTGTACAAACTTATTAAATTGAGTAAGTCAAGTAAAAGACTAGGGGGTCGACGGTTGTAAAAGTTTTTGGTAAAGGGTCTGCGGCCGAAAAAAATTTGGGAATCTTGCTCTAGGCAAACATTTACCAAAAATAGAGGTCTATTTTTCAATTTACCATATATAACGCAATATTTATAACTATAGCAAAATAAACACATTCAAATAACTGAGAATTCCTTGTTATAGACTGAAACAAACAAAAAAGTAGATTATAAATACATTGGATTACTTTTATTAATTTGTTTGTTTTCTCAATATAGGCTTAGCCCAATTATATTGAAAAATACATAAAAATTGTTAACATTTAAAAAAACATACAAATGCATTTATATATAATATATATACACATATATACACAATAAATATTTAAAGTCATCTTAATACGTTGATAAGTGCTCTATTGTCCCAAATCTATTTGCTTTTGTAAATGTGATGGGAAATATGTTGTGCGTCTTTGTCGTTGCTATGCCTCGTAGTCGAGGATCATCTTACCATTCCAACATCAATTCAGTTGGAAAGTGAAGCTGTGCCGTAGAGTTTTTTAACTGAGAGAGCCGTTGCACACCAGCAAACTCATTGGTACTGGATCCGATAGCACACCGAAGTGAAATAGCCAGAGCTCACTGGCATATTATTATTTTCTTTTTGAAGGAATAGATATCACCGAAATCATAGGTATCTTTATTAACTCGAAAAAATGTTTATGTCATTCGAGGGAAGTGGCACAGCGTGGGATTTGAACCAGCATCATTCCACACGGAAGTCCAATGCGTTACCGCGTGGCTATGTACCTCACAAGAATATTGTGCATAAGTTTGTGAATACCCAAACAGCCAAAATCTTGTAATTTACGATACATTTTAAAAATTCAATCACAGTAAAACAAATCATACTGGTAGCTACAATAGCGCTTGAGCACCCGAGTAGACACGTAACTTGCGGTTCATTACAACACGTGTTTGCATAACTACCCCGGACGTGAAGAGGCGACAGTACTTGGACGAATTTCAAGTTTAACACATAAACAACAAATATAGATCGTGACAGAATTTTTACCAGATGAAAGTTTTTTGTCAAGTACCTTTGGAAATCAAACTCGAAACCCCTAGATGAAAGTCAAGCGTACTTACCAACTTGACCACGAATATCATCTTTCAAGGTTTGAAAAAAGATTTTTTACATGATGAAAACACAGTAATTTGTAAAAGAATGATTTTTCTCATTTGGATAAAACAAAAGTAAGTTTTTGTTTGTGATTTTACTAAAATCTGTGACAAAAGAGAGCTAAATCCTCGCCTAGACATTTGGAACACAATGGAGTCTTCTGTATTGAAGAGGTCCTTAGAAAATTTCCTCATGATAAAGTGGGTCCTTGGAAGCTTCTTATTCTCTTGATAGCAGGGTAAATCAAAAAGGGATGTGATAAAAAAACGTTTATTTTACGAAATGGTTTGTGCCAATAGCTTTACTATACAAAAAGAAATTGTCGCCATGTCAAATCTTGAGAACCCCTGAATGAATTTTGATAACGTTTATCATAATTTTATTTATATTTCAGCCCTTCAATATAAAATTATGGGGGTTTATTATCAAATGGCGATCTCTTCCAAGTTATTGGACCAATTGTTTACGAAACTTGTTTCCAACTGATACGGAAAAAAAATTCACTTGAACTTTATAGGCAAAAAATAATATAGATTTATATTAAACAATTTCAATTCCTACGATTTCTCTGACTTTTCACGTTTCCTGTTTTCAAAATAGCCAATTCTTCATTGAATTATAGACTTTTGTTTAATTTATCGGACAATTATTTACCCCATTATGAATTAAGAGTGTTTTTGGCGCTATATTCATAAACTGAGATTTTTAAAGCATCGCCACTCGCAAACGGTATGACCTTGTTAAATTGTTATTTTGATATTAATATCTTCCATATCTCAATGGTTAAATTAATGAATAAACTCCTTTATAAAATTTCTAGGTATAACTGAGCCCCTTCACATGGAGGCATGAGTAACATTGTTCCTGTTGTCATTATACTGTATTTAGGCTTTGTCATTGTTATTTTTTTCTTATTTGATGTAATTGAGTTAGATATGTATGAAATTTAAAATAAAATAATAATAATTAGTTAAATTATCGTCAAAAGAGTCTTGGATAGTTCTTGATTGTAAAAATAGATGTCGCATTATTTTGAAATTTGTTAAAAATACGAGTATATACACGTACTGTTACACTTCAAGAGTGAACGAGTAATTTGAGCTGAAACTGAACGAGTAATGAAGGCTGAAAAAGATCCTGCGGGTTGCCTTATTTATTTGTTCTAACCAGGAAAATTAATGGCAAATGTTATACAGAGATTTTTTACTCAATATTGCGTGTTATAGGATAACTGCTTACAATAAACATTATTTCTTAATGAATAAGGAGTATATCTTATATACAAATACAACACTAAAACTTGAACTCTCAACGCTGACTTGATATTGATGTAGCTGTTAAATTGATAATGATGTAGCTGTTAAATTGATAATGATGTAGCTGTTAAATTAATAATGATGTAGCTGTTAAATACAACCAAAGTGTTATTTTAATTAAAACAACGCATAAAATCATCAAATGTCTTGTTATGGTTTTGATATTTTAGGCATATTGATTTATTTAAGGCAAATTTCGATGCTGTATCATTTATACAAAGTTAAAAGTTAATACACTGATAGAAAACAACACGTTAGGATAGGTCACATCAAAAATATTGATAGGAACGTAGATTTCGAGGTTCTACAAGGGAGCAAATCAGTACAAGTATTATTTATAATTTATATTAATAACCTGTGTGGCTAGTAATTTTATAATATTTAAAAACGATAGTGTTATTCTATTTATAGATAAAAAAAGACCATAGACACGTAAAAAGTCAGACAAGGATTTAAATAAAATGACAATAGTACAGGAAATATACTTTGTGTTAAATGATGAATGCTTATTTTGGCCAAAGGCATCATATTTTTTCAGCACCTGAGATAAATGAAAGTCATTTACTATGTAAAAGCTTAAATAAACACTGAAAATACGCTAAAAGACTCAAATACTCCTTTCTATGGCATTGCTAAATCTGCAAACATATTGTTGCAAATTGAGAAACCAATATATTAATAGTATCTTAATTTATTTTTGTCGATGGATTGTTGCGTAAAAATGAAAAATTATTTGTTCGCCGTATACCAATTTGAGTGTGGTTATTGTTTGTTGTATCTAGATATTGTTGCATTTTTATTGTTTGTGGTATCTAGCTATTGTTACATTTTTATTGTTTGTGGTATCTAGCTATTGTTGCCTTTTTATTGTTTGTGGTATCTAACTATTGTTGCTGTTTTATTGTTTATGGTATCTAGCTATTATTGCATTTTTATTGTTTGTGGTATCTAGCTATTGTTGCCTTTGTATTGTTTGTGATATCTAGCTATTGTTCCTTTTTTGTTGTTTGTGGTATCAATCTATTGTTCCTTTTTTGTTGTTTGTGGTATCTAGCTATTGTTGCCTTTTTATTGTTTGTGGTATCTAGCTATTGTTGCTTTTTTGTTGTTTGTGGTATCAATCTATTGTTGCTTTTTATTTTTTATGGTATCTAGCTATTGTTGCATTTTTATTGTTTGTTGAAACAAAAATTCCTAGTAAATCAGTCAGCAGGCCTACGCTACGGTATCTGAGAAAAATAATTAATCATGATGGGGGAAGAGGAATATATTTTTTATCATTATTGTTACAGGTCTCTTTAAACTCCAGTTTAGTTTTTATTGTATCTTACAGTGTCGTGTAAAAATATACAAGTAAATAAATTACATACAACAAACCAGGGCTCAGAATGTCCGGGGTCGTGTGGTTCTTCATTATAATATTTCAATTAACAAGCTTATGAGTCTCAACATATAATCTTCTATCTTCTTTACATATCATAAATAGCTTTTACAAAAATATATGACTTGTGGTAAAATAATGCTACTGAAGATGAAGGGTTGAGTATATAAGAATGTTATACGACATCTGGTGTAGAGGGTTCGGCGCAAACTAGAGCACAACAGCGAAAGTAACATGCAAAAATGATGAGGTGAATGGGGGAAGTCACTGGTAGAGACATAGTACGAAAGAAGTATATGTTATTAGAAGTAATCTCAAAGTAGTACCCATAAATTATACCTGAGGCGGGCCAGATTGCGGTGGTTCGAACACATCACGAGATGACCCAAAAATATGTTGACCGATTGTTTGGGTTGGAAGTTGGCGAGAAAAGACGTTAAGGTCGTCCAAAGAAAAATTGCAGGGGTAGTTTGGAGGACGACATTTGAGCATTGATGAGGACGAGGAATCTCTTCCACAACTGGCAGGTGTGAAGAAAATGGACTCAAAATGTACTCGTGTAAAAATATAGTTGTAAAGTAAGTCCAAAAGAAAATGACGTTCAAGCGCATAAAGCTCGATCCATTGTCAAAAATGTATTAAAGATGCATACATTTACAACTATCACACCACTTTGTTGTAAGGGTAGGCAGATAGTAGAAAATTCCGGACTTTCCTATCGCGACATACATCTTTCGCCTCTTCTACATCCATACACTTCCTCATGCAACTTCTACAAATCCACATTTAACTCAAGTACTAAAATACTGTCGTGGACTGTAATCAAAGTCGATAATAAAATACCTTTGTGGACTGTCATCAGAGTCAGTACTAAAATATTGTTGTGGACTGTCATCAAAATCTCAGTAGTAAAATACTATTGTAGACTGTCATCAAAGTCAGTTCTAAAATACTGTTGCGGACTTTCATCAAAGTCAGTACTAAAATACTGTTGTAGACTGTCAGCAAATTCAGTACTAAAATACTGTTGCGGACTGTCATCAAAGTCAGTACTAAAATAATGTTGTGGACTGTCAGCAAAGTTAGTACTAAAATACTGTTGCGGACTGTTATCAAAGTCAGTACTAAAATACTGTTATGGACTTCAAGGGTTTCGACATGTTTTAGTAATACCTTATTGACCAATTTTTGTTAAGATATTTGTATTGTGAAATTAAATATTAATTCAATATAATATCTTCATAAAATATTGAAAAAGTTAGCATAAAACTATAATAACAAAAGGAAGAACTTTCAGGAATACGAAGAGTCTGAAAACAAATATTTGTATCGATACAAAATATTTGTACATTCCTTATATTCTGTTGCAGCTTGCATTATTGGAAAAGTTTAGAGAATTTTCTATTATTCAAATAGTATTGGAGAAGGTTTTCATTGTTATTGGAATAATCGAGTTTGGAATGTGTTCATATTTCAAAATATATTTTATTGACCAATTTATAAAGAACAGCAGCAATAAGACCGAAAGTTTGAGAGTCTGCCAAATTTGGAGTAAACAACATTAAACAACAGTGAAATAATTTATGATATTTTGTTAAAGTCAGATAGATATATTCAAACTTTAGTACTTAAAATTTATCACTTAAACTTAAAAGCTGGAATGAAGTTTACCTGATAAAGAAAAACTTTTTAGTAACAAAATTAATGAAGATTGCTTGTACTGAACAAAGCTTAAGTTTTTGTACCAATTATTTTTAATTTAATTTAATGTCTACACTTGGAAGATTACAACGAGCTGAAGAATTATTTCGAAAGTATGTTTTCAGATAACGGAAGGAAAATTACTATTTGGGAAGTATGTTTTAAGATGACGAAAGGGAAATTGTACATGAGCGTGATGCGTTTATTTTTTTTCAGTATTCGCAATACAACGTTTGAATCACCATGACTTAGGATTTTGCAATATTCATTATCTGATATTTTTCTTTTCAAATTCACTTGTCATACGCTGTAGTTAATTTGCACTTTTTGCTAACACTATCATTTTATATTAGCTACAGTCGACAGTTATGTATTATATTGGGATTTTTTTAATGTGATTATCTTTTATTAACTGTGAAGAGTTAAAAGGGCTTTTTTTTATTAAAACACAATTGTAATTTTTTATCTACAAGAGGCATATGTTTTTCTGTGTTGTACGTAAATGTTTTTTGTTTTAATTGTGTGTTCAAATTTTCGTGTTTTTTTTTTCAATTTTGTTCTGATTCCTATTTTTACTTTGGGATATAAATCCGAGTTTTTTATTGCTTTTTATTATAGTTTTAGTTTATTATTTGTGTTTGTTTTTTTTTGTACAGTATGCGGCCGTTGAAAGTTTATAATGAAAAAAATAATAATTTACAATTTATATACTTTTCAAGGAAAGTCCCAAAAAGTACAAAAAACACAATTTCCGGAAAAAAAGAACCATTTCAATAGATAATGCACGTGACACAAACAATATACTATACGAATCTTTAAAAACTAACCCTTTTTCTCATAACTAAGGCTTTAACGTAATTCTTAAGAAATCTGAATTTCACAATTATTAAAACTCGTTTAAAGAAAGTAAACCTAACCTTACCTAATCCTTTTTCTCATGATTTCCCTACGATATATTTTCTCATTCTATCCTATGGCTTAAACACAATATTCAATAAATGAGAATTAACAATTATTAAAATTCATTTCAAGAAAGTAAATCTAATTTAACGTAACCTAACCTAATGTAACCTAACCTAACCTAACCTTACCTTATCTGACCTAATATAACCTTACCTAATTTTTTTCTCACAACTTCTCTACTACAAGATGTATTCACATCCTATCTCATGGCTTTAACGCAATGTTTAATAAATGTGAATTTCACAGTTATTAAAATTCGTTTAAAAAAAGTTAACCTTACCTAACCTAGCCTTACCTAACCAAATCGAACCTAATCTAGACTGAACCTTTTTCTCGTAACTTCTCTACGATATGTTTTTATATCCTGTCCCATGGCTTTGCCGTAATATATAATACTCGTAATTAGGAATTTCACAATTATTATAATTCGTTCAAATAAAGTAAATCTAACCTAACCTCACCTTATTTCCCATAACTTCTTTACTATATGTTTTCGCATCTTGAATGGCTTTAACGTAATGTTTAACAAATGCGAATTTCACAATTATTCAAATTTGTTTAAAGAAAGTAAATTATTTGTATTTTATTTAAGTCATATTTCGTACAACTGAAATGAGACTGTTTTATAACTAGTATATGTATAGTTAAACTAACATGCATTTCAAATTATCACGAAAATCAAGGATTTCAAAAACATGTATGCAAGTTTTCCCCATTCTTGCCCCTGAAACATCTTAAGTTATATCAAGTTTTTAATAAAACTGATGCGTTTAAAATTATTACAGAAATAGAGAGCCTTAAAAACATGGATGTAGGTTTCCTCATTCTTTACCCTTTAAGGATAAAGAAGAGAAACAAAGGTAACGTAGAATGAAAGAATACACTGAGTAATTAAATTTCTTTGAAACTTTAAATTACAGATTATTAAAATAAATTGATAGGTTTACCGTGCTCATTTACAAAGCCTTTCCTTATTTTAAGTGTAATTAGTTTATTTAAAAATAATACTAATTCTTTTTTTGCCACCGAGTAATAAACCCTACAGATTTTACTGACAACGAAAATTTAATACGTATATTGTATAATTTTTGTATGATTCTCGAAACCTTACATGATAGCCTGGTATTGTATTTTGCATAGTATTGAATATCGCCTAGTATCGAATATCGCCTAGTATTGAATATCGCCTAGTATTAAATATCACCTAGTATTGAATTTTGCTTGGTATTGAATATCGCCTGATGTTGAATATTAAACTGAACAGATTATTTGGAAGAATTTTAGCATAAAAATGACAGCTCATGATTTAAAACTTTAGAAAGTTTTCGTATCAGTTGGGTAATGTATTTCAAAGTGTTGTACCGCGTGGTTTGGTTTATGATGCCAACGTTTCGAAAAAGTTGCCCTTTTCATCTTAAGAGCTTAATATTCTTTTATTCACACTTTTCACTTTACCTTCTTTCAAAATCTGCTCCATTTGGTCAAGTTATGTTTTCCTTGGTCTGCCTATTCCACGCAAACTTCGCACCTCTTACTCGTATAATCACTTAGTTATTATTCCATCATTTTCTTCATATTTTCAACCAATCTTAACCGGTTAGGTGTCTAAATCGAAATTACTCGCTCTCTGTTACAGTGCCCGTGTGGCCGGCCATACAAAATAAGATAAGTAAGTTAAATCACTCAACTTTATGCCTGTTTCTAGCTAATGTCTAGTACTAATTCGAATAATCTAAAAAATGGTACATATAGAGACATCTATTGAGATGATGAATAAATACTATAATATTACAGTTTACAGATATTATCGAATTTACAGAGATTTACCTAAAAGTGTTTTATTAAAATAATTAATATTTTCGTGTTACATGTACTTTTAATTCTATCAAATATTTGATTAATGTATGTTTTCGTATTTTTTGTGATAAGTTGTGACAACCCTGACATTTTGATAAAGTTTAAGTTGTATTTTTCTGAGTGAATGGGGGCACAAACGACACATATTGTACATATTTGGTAAGTCTTCATAATATCCTTTGAATATATATACAAAAAAAGATAATTCTATTAGGTTTTATTTTTGCTAAAAAAAATCACAGCCCTCCGGGATCAACCATACTAATACCTTGTGGCACCTAAAGAATTAAAGCTCTTTGGTTCATCTTACATATAACATCAATTTTACATGCATTTATTTCTAATGTCTTCATTCCACCTTCTTTCAAACATTGACATACCATGAATTTCGCAGTAGGCACATCTTTAAAGCGTTGATCTCACCTGATTGGGTCAAATTCAAGTTTCATGACGTTTTTATAAAGACTGAATTTATATAGTTTTTCGTGCACATGTTTATATGTGGTATAATTGCTATAAAACAATTTCTTAAAACCAACTAGATCATATTGGATATATAAATTTATCAAGTGAGTGACGTAAAAAAAATTAATTTAAGGGAAATAATAACTTATCTATAAATAATAATCTACTCCTGAAATGGGGTATTCAGTAATATTTTTTTGAGAAAAAAATCTTAGTAAATTACCTAGTCAATATGCAAAGTAGCATATCACAAAAAGCCCCTGGCTTATAAAAAAAATTATCTACCACCATCAACTACAATATATATAAAAAAAAAGCTAAAACATACCTAAAAACAAACACAATTGCTTGGAAATGTTATTTGATTTATGTTTTGTAAATGTTATTTCAGTTTGTTTACACAAAGAAATCTTTTGGGTTTGTAAAAAAGCAATTTCTCGACAAATACACGAATGTGTACAAATACTGTATTTTAGGATGTCTTTTCAGTACTGAATTGATAAAATGTTTTTGCCTGATATGTAGACATTTCGTTTGTATTTCGAAATATCTCAATCGATGATCGCCTTAACTTAGTTGAGAAGATGCTCATCTTCTACATAACTCGTGAGTTGCAGATTTTATTCCTGTTTAGAATCAAGATTTATATAAAATGATTTCAATCTAATTTTCACTAAAGAATTCAAGCATATATTTTTGATTGATTACAAAAGATTTACACATGGTCATAAACTCAATAAATTGTACTATAAACAACAAAAGTTTAACCCAATAAGACGATTTTTTTTTAAATATTTTGTTCAAAAGCAGTTTTATTGTTAAGATGATAATTTAATATAAGTTGTTGTCTGTTCACGTGTGGTAGTCTTACCAATACATGCAATGACGAACTACGAGTTACGGGCCTATTCAAGCTTTCAGATGTAGAACATCTGAAAGCTTGATTACTGGAGATGAAAACAATACACTTTTCAATTTATCCAAATCACCAATTCGCAAATACTACAATATATCGCCACATGAATGAAATAAGTTCAAATAGTTTTTATGATATAAATAAAAAATAAATCTCGAATACTTCACGGAGGAAACCAGTTTCAATATTTTATTTATTCTTAATATCGTTCAATGCATCTGAATACGTGATTCAGACGTATTGAAGAGCATGGCTGGCAGATAGTATTGTTCAGCTCCATTCATGAAGTCTTCGGACCTTAGAACCACTTGAGTAGACACTTAACTAGTGGTTTATATCATCGCACGAGAAGAAACGATAACACTTATATTCATCTCAGCCCTTAAAAGTACTATTACCAGATGAACTATTTTACTAGACAGAAGCCTTTATTCATTGAACCCTACACCCCTCGATGGAAGCCAAATATTTTACTTCATAAGCCACTGTAAATGATAATTATCGAATTTTGGTCTTGATTAAAAAATAAAATCATGTCCAGTTTTATTCTACAAATAGAAAGCATCTTATGTCAATATCTATAATGAGTGTTTGATAAATATAATATTTTGAGAAAAAACCTATGAATCAACGCTACAAAAATCAAAATGTTTCTCAAAAATCACAAATAAAAAACCCATGTTATTCTAAATTTGTAATCATTGGAAAAATATAATGTTATTTCAGAATACATTAAAATAAAAACTTAACGTTAAATATTTGTTTTCTTTACCTGTCGTTTATCTTTTTCAGCATGTCAAACATTTTAGAATACATATAAAAACACCAACAACACACAAAAAACACTTATTTACAAAAACATTAATTTATTAAGCGGATATTTAAATTCACAAAACACTAACAAAACACTTAATAACATTTCTACATCATGATAACAAAACAATTATTTTTCATAATTTTCAACAAACATTTATTTAACTTTTCAGGAACTTTTTGATAATTTCATTTTTAACATAGTCTTCAACGGAACTTTTAACGCGTATTTTTAACAGTTAAATTAAAAGGTAAACCAAAACGCGTGGGCGACGCGGGAACAAACTGCGACAAACTAAATATTATTACGTCACGGTTATCTAACTGGAGGTTTCAGTCGGTAAGCGAGAAATCTGCTTTATAACCGAAGGCTTCAGGCGGGTAAAAGAGAATTGGTTATTTTCAAAAACTGCCCCTCTGTGTCGAACTATTTGAAGCTGAAATGAAACGGTGCTGAAAGTACCGATTTAAACTGAAACGCAGTATGAGATATTTCATTTGTTCATTATTTTGTGTACAATGCATTTTCTTCTAGCCAACGAGCTATACTTGGATACAAAAAGTGGTTTTAATCCATACAATTTTTACTTTTTCTTATTTTTCTTAACGTTCCTCTCCATATTAAAGGTTGGCAATCATCATGGATATTTTTAATTTTGTCTGCAACTGCTCTGAACAATATCTCCGTGTTATAGTAGAACCACTCTCCTAGCTTCTTCAGTCAAGATTTTCTTCTCCTTTCTACACTTTGTTTTCATGTACCTTCCCCTGCAATATAACTTGAATGATTTCAATATTTGTCTTCTCTCATGAAATATCTTTCTTTTGTAATATTCTTCTCTGAATGCAAGTAAGTACTTTTTTTCGCCTATTTTCATGCGTTTGAGGACCTCTTCGTTATTCACTTTGTCAAATAATACATTTTTAGCATTCTTCAGTAGCGCTACATTTCAAAATTATAATATGTGTTCTGTGTTAGTTGACTTGAATGAGTGTCTTAGTCTCCACGCCATAAAAAAAATTAACGAAAAGATGCAGCTTCGCACAATACGTTTTTTTTAATTTGAGGAAGAAGTTTCTATTACAGAGAATATATTTCATTTTGAAGAAACAGTTCCGTGTCATCTTTACCCTGGTTCTAATTTATTGAGAGTGATCCCACAAATCATTAAAAAAGATTCAGCAGAGTCTTGTTTGTGCTCCCCTGATGATGAGGTGAAATCCTTGAAACCGGTAGGGTCATACTATTACAAAAAGTAGAATAAACAGTGTTTGGTAAAACAAATTACAATGGCTTTAAACCTCCACAATTTTAATGCCTTATGTATAAGAAATATAATAAATTAAGCATATTTTTTTTAAATTTTAATTTAAGAAAAATATGACTTATCTTAAAAAATAGTGGTAAGACTAAAGAAAGGAATTCGTTTATGAATAAGGAATAAAAAACAAACAAAAAATAGGTTGAAAATATATTTTAGATAAGGGAACTTTCAATTCTCTCTTGAAAATGAGTAGAATAGTGCACATCTGATAACTTTTCGAAGTTTGTTTTACAGTCACACCACGTGGATCACAAATCAAGATGTTTAAAATAAGGTAGAATGTTTGTATGTAAAGCAGTCTCTTATCGCCCGATGCCTTATTTTCTTTGATTTCTTTATTTTTCCTTTATCTTTTAGTTTTCCTTTATTTTTTTATTTTCTAGCCTTAAAAAACATGACGCGTTGAAATGAACATATTTCGTGTGAAAGCCCCAAAAAAATTGTGTTTGCCTGTATTGTATTTTATAAAACTTATTTCTGTGCGGTCACCAATAACAAATGCTTCAATGTGAATAAACCTATTTCTGTGTGGTCACCAATAACAAATGCTTCAATGTGAATACACCTATTTCTGTGTGGTCACCAATAACAAATGCCTCAATGTGAATAAACCTATTTCTATGCGGTCACCAATAACAAATGCTTTAATGTAAATAAACCTATTTCTGTGTGGTCACCAATAACAAATGCTTCAATGTGATTAAACCTATTTCTGTGTGGTCACCAATAACAAATGCTTCAATGTGAATAAACCTATTTCTGTGCGGTCACCAATAACAAATGCTTCAATGTGAATAAACCTATTTCTGTGTGGTCACCAATAACAAATGCTTCAATGTGAATACACCTATTTCTGTGTGGTCACCAATAACAAATGCTTCAATGTGAATAAACCTATTTCTATGCGGTCACCAATAACAAATGCTTTAATGTAAATAAACCTATTTCTGTGTGGTCACCAATAACAAATGCTTCAATGTGAATAAACCTATTTCTATGCGGTCACCAATAACAAATGCTTCAATGTGCATAAACTTATTTCTATGCAGTCACCAATAACAAATGCTTCAATGTGAATAAACCTATTTCTGTGTGGTCACCAATAACAAATGCTTCAATGTGAATAAACCTTTTTCTGTGCGGTCACCAATAACAAATGCTTCAATGTGAATAAACTTATTTCTATGCGGTCACCAATAACAAATGCTTCAATGTGAATAAACCTATTTCTGTGTGGTCACCAATAACAAATGCTTCAATGTGAATAAACCTATTTCTGTGCGGTCACCAATAACAAATGCTACAGTGTGAATAAACCAGACTTAAACTTCTTAAGGAATTCTGCGATTTGAGACCGTTAATTTGTCATAAAAGATATATGTTTTTGTGACTAGGTCACGAAAGCTGTTAAAATATGACAAATAAAAATTTCTCAGTGTGCGTTTCATCATAGTTAAGGAATTAAAAATCTATCTTTCGAATGTTTTATTCAACATTAAAGAGCCTGGTCCAAAGACAACATTGTCTTTGGACTCATTTATTAAGCCTTCGGGTTCAAAACCATGGAAGTAGACATGGAATTCTTTGTTCTTAATTGCAAGTATTGTTAGCAATACTACCGTATGTGAAGAAGCGACAACACTTGCTCATATCAAGTGCGTGAGAATTGTAACCAGACAAATTATTTTTACAGATTTGGATCTCTTTTATATTTTTTTCTTAGAAACCATCAGGAATCGAACTTGAAATACCTATGTGGAAGTTAGACGTCTTACCAATAAGGTCACGGATATCGCATTATAATGAAAAAATCATAATGTCGAGAATGTACTAAAAAAAACACTTAAATTGTAAAAACATAAGTGATACATGATTGATTGTCACTAATTTGAGTTTGAGACCCACAGATAAAACGTGTAGACATAGAATTCAAGGAATTGACGAGAATTGTTTAAAGTCGCGACCAGCGTTTATAAGTTATGTGATCAGACAAAGCATTTTGTCAGACTGGAACCGTTTTTTTTTTTGCGCCATTGGAAATCGAACTCAAATCCCTTTAGGTGGAAGATAAAAATCTGGGCAACTAGGACACGGAAGTCATAATTATTTTATATCAAAATAACTTTGTTTTGATTCAGGAGGAAAAAAGCTTTTACGAAGTTCTGAATTTGAACAGTAAAAATATCGATC
Organism: Odontocerum albicorne; assembly: GCA_949825065.1. NCBI lineage: Eukaryota > Metazoa > Arthropoda > Insecta > Trichoptera > Odontoceridae > Odontocerum > Odontocerum albicorne. Next base: position 11,339,645 of record OX463866.1, on the reverse strand, counting down.
AGACCACTGTCTTGTCGGCATTTTTAGTGGGTCTATAGCTATAATTTTAGACTCTGCAAGCCATAAAACCAGCTATCGTGAATTAGATATACCATCCTATAGCTTGGTATAACATATAGAAGCTTACAACTGAGTACAGGGTGTTGGGTACTAAATAAGAAATATTAGACTCAAGTCACAGGGCATTACTTATAGAATTACTTGAATGATTTGTTGGTTGATGACGCTAAGAAAATAAATAAAATTGACATAATTTTTTTTTCTTAAGTTCACACATAAAAACTCTTAAGTCATCATCCTTATGGCTGAGGTTCGTGTTGTTCAAGATTAGAGTGTTAGTTTCTTCTCTCGTCATCATCATCATAGCCGAGGTTCGTAATCTTCAAGATAACAATGACAATTCCTTACCTAGTCATCATCCTCATAGCTTAGCGTGATATTCAAGATGACAATGTAAGTTCCTTCACTAATCGTCATCCTTATAACTGAGGTTTGTAATTTTCAAGAGGAGAATGTTCCTTTTCTAGTCATCGCCCTCATAATTGAGGTTCGTAATCTTCAAGATGATAATATAAATTCCTTCTTTAGTCATCATCTTCATATCTGAGGTTCGTAATCTTCAAGATGAGACCTGTACAATATTTCATCAGCCACTTTTGCCTCTAACTAGATGTGAAACCTCGCAGAGTATAGGTAGGTAGTAACGTCCATGATCTGGTCAATCCAACGCAAGGGGGCCTATCTTTTTTTCTCCTACCAAAAACACTGCCCAGTATGACAAGCATCTTTTTGCAAGCAGAAGCTGTTTCCTAGTCTTCATCATCGTGTTGAAACTTGTATCTTCGTGTCCCCATATATGCTTGTTCGATGAAACGCAATACGCTTTGGTGACAGATTGCTTTGCATTGTTATATATTTCCATTGTATACAGTACACCATGGCAGGCTAATTGACATTTGGCAAGCTTTACTAACCAGAAAGATGTTAAAGAGACCTTGAATGAAAATCAGAATGGAATTCTTTAAAAAAAAAAACTGGGTTCTAACGGGAATCAAACCCGCTGGTCGGGAAACATGCATCATACCAACTATGACAGATTGTGAAGAGACGAGTATTTATATGGAGTTCCAGTAACATAGACTCGTTCGTTCTTCCTTCCATCCAAGATATCGCTGCATTCTTCTCCAGCACCACATATTAAAGACATCGATTATCTTTCGATGTATTTTATTGTCCACATTTCTGCTCCATAAATAAATATAGAGAGGACAGATCCTTTGACGAATCGCATTTTAATCCTATTGCATAAGTGAAGTTTATTGATTTAATATAATTATTGTTAAATGAATTCATGATTATTATTTTAACTAAATAAATAAAGAAAACAAATAATCAAACAAACAATTAACCTAACAAACAAAAAAAAAAGCTACAAACAAATTTGATCTAATTTCAAATTAATAAATTAACATTGTTGTATTTTATATAACTTAATCAAAATGCCTTTTGTAATTAGCAACGCTCTATTGTCTTTAGGGTACACGTCTTAACTCTATAAAGTAGAAATGCCCATTTATGGAACTTAAGTCTATTTGTACTCTTTTGTTTGCTAATAATATTTCACTCAAAGTTTAAGCCATCCTGTACAAATTGCTGATGAAACGGACTAACGTATAAGATGGGGGATTTGTAAATTTATCGAATTCGCCATGCAAAAACTTTCCATGGAGTTTAGTGTATTATTTTAGTGGTTGTTATTTTTTAAAAGGGTTGAGGCTTTTGTTGGTTTAATATTAAGTCTTTCCGAATCTCAATGGAATTATCGTAAAGTTGTTTTCATTTTCTTTTTCAAAAGCAGTTTGGAACATTGAATTCTCTCGTTTCTTTTCATTAAGAAAAGAAAACACATCTCGATACTTTTCTATACAGACTAACTACTTTAATTTTCTCTAAATTCGTACTTATTTTTAAAGTTGATTAAAAAAACGTTTTATAAAAACTACTTGCTTGAATTTGTTTTTAGTGCAGTGACTCTGAATTTAAACTATTATTCTGGCGTGTAGAAGTAAAGCTTGAATTTGGCAGGGGAAGTGTGAAAAAACGGGCACAAAACGCAATTTTTGAAGCGTCAACGTATAAAAGAAAGTTAAATGAATACATAAAAAATGAATGCATGGATAAAATTAACGTTTTTATTTTATATCCATCTATATTTTTTATCCGCGTCAGTACTTTGCGATGAACCTATGGTAAATACATAAATTATTAAGACCTCACCGCTGCTTGCTGAAGTTATCTCCTGCCTCCCCCACCCACAATTTCCAGGCCAAATGTTAACAGTTAGATGCGTGGGTATGTCGATACCAATTCGAGTATAATTTTGTCTTATTTGTGCTCCTTTGATGATAAATTTAAAGCATTAAAATTAGGAGGGTTATATCGTTATGTAAGATAAATCAGTAGGGTTATATCGTTATGTAAGATAAATTTTGTTTTACTAAACAAAATACAAAGTCTTTTTTTATAAAAAAAAAACGATATCCATAGTAAAACCTTCAAATATCTGGAATAGTAGTTAGAAAATAAGGGCGAAAGTAAGCGTGATTTGTCCAGAAGGATAAAGAAAAGGTGTATGTGGTGACAAGTAACTGCAGATAATAATGACGACAAGTAACGATAATAACAGATAATAATAACGAAAATAACATATAAAAATAACGACAAGTAACGATAATAACAGATAATAATAACGACAATAAACGCGATAAAAGAATGACCATCGAATTGAATGGAAAAAATGTTATACCCTTCATAGTTTGGTGGCTAAATATTTAGCTACCAATGGTAATTGTCAGTGCTTAAATGTTACATGTGTCAAATATTAAGGCGTTTATCATGCAAAGTAGTTGATATATAAAATTATGCTTAAAAAAGACAAAAAAAAAACATGTTAAGTCTAACCAGAAACTAATGGCCCTATATTGACCCATTGGCCATTTAGAGCAAGAGTTCCCAAAGGGGTCGATATCAAACCCTTGGGGTAGATTTGATTTTTCTAGGGGTTGGTAGTTTCAATAAAAAAAATTGGGGGTCGACGACAGCAAAAATAGACCCCTTTACTACTGCTTTTTGTTATTAACTTCAAAATATATATGATTCCAATAGCTTAAGAAGTAAAATAATTAAAAAAAAAAACACTTTTTTGATAAAAAAAAACATAGTACGTACCAAACTTGTGAACGAAAAGGTAAAATGTGTCATTAAAAGAATCTATTTTTTGCTTTAATTTTCGTCAGCGCAGATTTGAATATTAAATGGTTGACAAGATAACGCCATAATCCGTAGTCCTTTTGTCTTTTTCAATCCTTAATTACAAGTGATTAAAACGAAAAGTTTGATAACTAGTGAAATATTTAATATCGAGTACTGTACAAACTTATTAATTTGAGTAAGAAAAGTATATGACTAAGGGGTTGACTGTTTTAAAAGTTTTTGGTAAAGGGGTCTGCGGCCGAAAAAAGTTTTGGAACTATTGATTTAGAGCAAAAACAAAAGATAGCTAAATTAAATAACACTTTATTTTTTTTAAGTACATAATTTAAATTTAAAAAAATGGCATGATTACAAAACATAGGAGGCAAACGTTTTATCATTTAAAGTAATATGTTTTATTTTATGTATTTATTTTTTTAATTATTTATAAATGACTGATTAAACATTTTATAAGTACACAATTTGTGAAAAAACAACAGGTAATTTAATGTGGACACAATTTTTAATGGATCTGGGTTTGTTGTCTTTGATTTATCGCGTTCCCAGTAAACTAGGCTTTGCCTGTATCCTTAATGAAGACATTTATAAGGTATTGAATTTTATGAAAAGAGGCAATTATTTTGATGAAAAGAGGCGAGCCATTTCAAAACAGAAGATTTTTTTACATTCTTTGCGTTCAATGATTTTAACCTTCAATGCTTTTCACAATAGATTTTGGTATCCAATAGGAATTCGTCTTGCATTTTCTTTTGATTGGCAATGATTACCAATTATTGATACAGTGCCAATATGATTGACAATTCAACATTAATTCTGATATGCAGTTAAAGGTAACACTCTAAACAACCCTTATTGGGAGGTTTTTTTCAAATGTATGATTATATATAAACACTAAACGCATAACACAACACTACACCTCAAACAGAATTTGTTATTACTACGTATCGGAAAATCTACGAATAATTCTTTATGGTTTATCGTCCTTTGGTAAGCTTTCTGTGGGGGTTTTAGTAAAAATGTTTTTTTAAACGTGTGCAAATGCGAGATAAGTATCTTATTTAATGACCGCAACACATCATGCTTTTTTAGGGATATTTTTATTTACCAATAATAGTGGGTTCGAACCCCTAGTTAAATCACCCTTAAGGAGAGTATGCTATCTAAACAGCACTAAATATATATACTCATTTTATTATTATTAAAATGTTGAAATACTAAACGAAGGACGAATAAATTAAACATCGAGTTATTTTGACTGTTTGGATTTTTGTTTATGAATTCAAAATATAAATTGTTAAATATAGCACTGGAATTTAAAATAACCCTCCATGGACAACCATGACTTAGAACTTACCAAAATAAGAAAAGTTAAAACAATATTTACTACAAAGGGTTCATAAATTGAAATGCTTTGCACATAAATATTTTATAAGCCCCGAACGTCGGGGTCTTTTCCGAATTAATCGCTGTATAAATAATTATTGATATGTATAAATAAGTAATCGCATTGGCGCCGTAGTCCAATGGTTAGCATTCACGCAACACAAGTCGTCACCCATTGTTTTTGTTCTGGCAAATTCAATTCCGGATTTAAAAGCCATTTTATAACTGAATTTACATTTTTTCTGTAGCTAATATACTGCGAACGCTACATTTTTTATCTTAATTAAAAAACAACATAAAAATTATGTGTGTTCGCTTCTCATTTCTTTTTTATATTTTAGAAAATTGAATTTTGATAACGCTTTAACTGGATAGCGAAATTATTTATTGGCCTTCCCAGTTCACCGCTCTTATTTTCTCACGTCGTCCTTTACTGTCTATGCATTGAGACTCTGGAACCAGTTACAAACCAACGTTAGACTTGCTCCATCCTTGGCATGCCTTAAGAAGTAACTGCAAAAACTCATAATTTCTGTTCAGTAATTTGACGTATTTCATTCCTGATTTTTCTTTCCTATCCACCATCACTTTATTTTTCTTTGATGAATTTAATCTCACTTTTACTTTTATTAAAAACGTGTAAAGTTCAAAAATTTCAAAAAGATGAATAATCATCTGGATTTTTCTTTACGATCATCTAATTTTTTTTTTTTAACTTTTGTCTGGTTGATTGGAAGGGATGACCGCTTTTTTGCTGGTTTCGTCTGATTGGTTGGAAGAGATTGACGCAATCTTATCCAACAAACCAGATACATACAATTACTTGTCATGTAAATATTATTGAGAAATAATTCTGATTTGTTATAATATTGTGTAAAAGATTTCTTTATTAATTTTTATAAAAAGTTGCGCAATTTCACTTTTGAAAATAAAGTGGGGCAAATGATTAAGTTATTCAATTATTTATTTTAAATCACTCATTTTTATTCAGGTCTCAGTAGGATGCTGAAATATTCAATTTTAAAAAGAAGATTTTTAGTTTCAGCTGTCAGTTGGTGTGTCAAACGATATTTTAGTGTTTATTGCAATATTTTGGAGGCTATTTTTTCTGTTAACTTTTGTTTTTAAGAATGCATACATACATTGAAGTTTTTTTGTCCTTAAGCATTTTTTTATAATACAACATTTCAGAAAAGCCGGGAACGGTACGGATTATTGTTCAGTTTTTGTAAAAATAATAAATGTCTCAAAAGTGTCGTATGATAAACTTAATTTTCTTTCCATGAAATATGTCTTCTCTCCGAAGCAAAGAAAGCGACGACAGCACGCAAAAAAAAATCTTCCTCATCTACAAAACTTTTTCACGCTCTAATTTAAAGATATGTCAAGGTATATTTCAACTTTTCTCTTCCCATTTCTTCCTATTCATAAATCAAACAGCAAGACCGGAGATTATTATGTTGCTTGGGTCATGAATATCAAATAATACGGGTAAACTAAGATCCAGTTAGAATAAAAAAGATGAAATATTTAGGGTGTAATCTCATAAGAAGGATAATACAATATATCACGTTTCTTACAGCCCCTTATAATTAATATAATAATAATAAAAGTAATTATTTATTCATTCATTCCTATCTTATCCTTCAGCATACCTCAATTACTGATTATGACAGATTTAAGAATAAGGTCAAGAAACCATTTTGGAGGATTTATAGACATCTCTTTTTTCTTATTCTTTTCGAATAATGACCATGAACTCCTTCAAATGTAAGAAATAACCAGAATCAAGTGATGTCAACTTCATATGATATCGTTAGTTCAGTTCAAATAGGCGATATATTGACAAACTTGAGTTCCCATGTCTGTAATCGGTGTTTTGAGTATACTGAAAGCAGCTTGAACCAAAACTGCTGTTATATAATAATAATAATAATAATACTATAGTTCAGAAAATGTAGGATGAGTCCTGTGACAGCTCACAAATTTGCCCCAATACAACCTTGTAACGATGTTCAGTAATTTTAATTATTTTATCAACTTTAATATAAGCCTCAATTCTAATAAATAGCAAGTCATTTAGGTAAATACATTACATAAGCTTGTATTGGGGCAAATTTCTAAGCTGTCACAGGACTCATCCTAGAATTTCCGAACTATAATAATAATAATAAAAATAATAATATTAATAATAATTATATTAATAATAATAATACTAATAATAAAAATAATAATAGTCATAAAAATAATAAAGAAAATTTATGTAGCACTGTTGAAAGAGAAAACTCTCCTCAAGAACGCCCTAACTTAGAATTCGAATCAAGTATTATTGATAAATTTAAATTATTATAATACAAATACACATATACTCGTAAATTGATTGTTAGGAAAGAAAGATAGTAGATGCGGCGATTAGATAATGTTCTTCCCCGCATCAACACATGTTCAGAAAATTATATTTGGTAAGAAAACCGCAGATAATTTACCAAAGGAAAAATTAAATACAAAGTAACCTTTGTAGATCTTCTGATATGTGATAGTTACACATTCGACTTAAGGTTAAATGTAGTGTATTGTGTAGTGTTCATCAAACATCAATTTTTCTTATAAAACCTTCCAATAAGGGATGTTTTCAAGTGATTCCTAAAGCTATACACGCCCCTTATATATTTAATACGAAGAGGTAAACCATTACATGCCAGCGGCAGAACAACAAAAACTCTATAATATATATCAAAAGCTCGTCTTCTATTGGTGGGGGTGTATCTCTGCCGAAAGAATGTTACAAGATGAGCTTTTGACAGCTTCTCTCTCAAATGTGTAGTCTTCGAACATATTTTGAAATACAATATATAAGATATATTACAATACGATTATATATGAGTAAATACATGTCATGTTGCTATCAATAAACTTTTATTTTTTCTAATAATCCCCGCCCAATAAAATCGATTTGGAAAAACCAATTTATTGTATAATGAAAAAATCGACCTTAAAGTTTTACTTCTCTTCAAAGGAAAAATTCTAAGATACAAATTTGAAAGTAACAACGGAGACATCCCATAAAGGGAGAACTTGAATACAAAGATAAAGAGCATGAAATCAATTCGTTCTCTACTGAGTGAAACTTTTTTACAACTAAACAATACAATTAACAACTAAAGAAATATTTGCAATAAGATGAAACTAAGAGATGCAGTAAGTGAGCGAACGATTTCAATTTAAAATAGCGACCCACGATGAGGATGTGCATCTATTATTACAAATAAAGTTAATTTGTTTGATACAGTGTAAAGATCCTTAACCATCGACAGCGAGAAATTGAATCGTCAAGATATACACATACTTGCAAAATTTCAAAAACACATAGTATATGTTTTTGAAATTTTGCAAGAGGCTTTTACATCGCAATCAAACCTGGATGGCTTCAGTGTTTGATATATGTTTCTCCTCTGCTCCAGTTCTTCCTGTCATGGATACAGTGACTTTCAGACACTTGTCATAATCTAATCCTCTTGCTAGAGATCTTCTAAAGTTTTTCCCCTATCTTAGGTAGCCATTCCAACACGTTCTGGGTCCACCTATCATTATCAGAACTTCAGGCAATGTGCCCTGTCCAGTTCCACCTCTGGATGGCAACCATATCTACGATATATTTCCTTTAATTTGTCTTCTATCATAATCATACTATATTTATTGTTAAGGCATTAACATTCTGGAAGTTTAAAAACTTTGTAATTTGGTTTATCAAACACTTTTTATTCCACTTTTTGCCGCAACAAAAAGTGGAATAAACAGTGTTTGATAAAACAAATTACAAATACTACGATATATTTTGTTCTTCTAGCATTATTCTCTCTATTGTCCTCTATGTCTGCCTGAGTTGATGCAGTATTTGTTTCGTTAACCTTTTAACCGCGTTAAAAATCAAATTCGACAACCCCTGTGCGCGGCACAATTTCGGCGTTTTTTAATTCCTAAGTTTAAATGCGTATTTAGTTTAGAACCACTGATATTTAATTACAAAATTAGGTAAACATAACACACAAGTAATTTTCTGATAATAAATAAAAGTCATTACTCTTGAAATAAAGGAGATAAATTAAATATTACGTAAAATAAACAAACGAATGATACGATCATAGAAATTATTATTTCCACACTCCCCCACTCAAGTGCCTATCTGTGTGTGTGTGACGAGTCTGCACTGGGACGGCACGGGATTCAGCGCGTATTGTATGGGCACAAGGATATGAATTATGAAGTGTTTTTTACTTCACAAACACTATAAATCTCACTCTGTTCACACCATATTTATTGGTCTATATTGAAATACTTAACTCAGAATTATTTATTATTATGAAATAAAAGTTAAAATTGTTTATTTTTCAATATTTCTTTTTCTCGTGGTATGCCCTGAAGCATGGTTGGATGATAACATTTATTTTAGTTTTAGCACAGACATGACACCTTCGACGTGGATTTTTGTACTTTGGCGTAGATGGAATGTTTATCTTTTCATGATTTAAATATTTTTTTTGGTATAAATCTTGTAGGGTTGTCAGCAGAAGTAGTGGGGCATTGAACTTTGTTGAGCTTTACTTTTTTCGAATTTTTCTCAATCAATTGCCGAATAACAGCTAGCTGAAATTCAGCCAGACTAACCGATTTAGATGTAACAAGTTTGTACAAAATATGGGCATTGAGCAAATACAAATCTATTACATGGAAAAACACCTTCTTGTACCATTTGACGGACTTTCTCATGCAATTTAATCCACTTAGCATCATGTCCGCTTTGTCTACCAAACCCATACATTTGTTGTAATCGATTACGCACTTGGGTTTTTGTATGGCTTCACCGGTTGACCTGTTTACTTTTCCAGTACAATCTTTTGAATCGTCATGAAGAGTGGTAAGCATGTGCACGTCGCGCCGATCACACCATTTCAGCGCCAGCATTTTTCTATTGTTAAAAGATTCCACTTCTCGCTTTTTCAATTTTTTAAACTTTGGCATGCCTTTTCGGTTTTTACGCACTGTTCCACAAGCATTTGTTTTGTTTTCATATAATCTTTTAAAGAGTTCAGGGCTAGTGTACCAGTTATCACAAAACAAACTGTGTCCTTTTCCGATATAATTATTTAACAGAGTTGTGACCACTGAACCAGATATACCGAGTCCCATTTCATTGTCAATTTCAGTTTGAGATCCTGTATAAATTATGAAATCTAATATATATTCAGTCATCACGTCACAGAGTACAAACATTTTTATTCCAAATCTATGCCGTTTTGCCGGGATATATTGTTTGAAAACCAAGCGCCCTTTGAAAGCAATTATGCTTTCATCTATGCAGAGATTCTGAAGAGGTGTGAAGGTTTCTTTAAATATTTTTCTGGTAAAATCAATCAAAATTTTTATTTTATGCAGTCTATCTGATGATTTTGATGCGTTGTCACTAAAATGTAGCATCTGTAAAATGAGCTCAAATCGGTCCCTAGACATTGTTTGCCCGAAAATAGGACTCAGCAGAAGAGGATCTGTTGACCAGTGCTCCTCGATGGTAAGATGACGATTCCTCGTCATTAACATTGTAACTGCTACAAATATGTACATATCGTAAATAAATGTATCATACCATTTTCTTATCCTTGATTTATCTCCAAAACTTTTATTATTAACTTCATGTTGATAAAAACTATTCGTTTCGTCAACAATTTTGCTAGTTATATCTTCATTGAGAAAATGTTCAAAATAGTCAAGTTCGGTGGAGTTTTCAGAAAACGTAATGTCTGGATTCACTCCTGAAAATGCATTGAAATTATGAATAACCGGAATATGTGAACCCGAAAGCCACGAAGATGAATACGTTTCTGTAGACGATTCACCGCCAAATCCAACATTTTCATCATTATCAGAATCAATAACATCACTAAGGTTCGAAATATTATCGTCTTCACTAACACTTGATCCGTAATTTGACCCAAGTTCACATACGTAATCGCCAATTTCTTCTTCACTTAGACCACGTTTAGTCATAATGAATATAACGTGTTAAAAATAATAAAACAGAAAATTTAAAATTTATTGATTTCAAATACAAATATCAAATTTGAAATCAAAACACTAAAAACTGACAATAACTAAACAAACCATACACAATTATATAGTCACTAATTAAAAATATTTGAAAAGAAATAAAAAAAATCAGATTGAATGCTGCTCGTATATAAAATATTTAGTAATGTTTAAGTAAGCGAGAGACGCGCCAGGTATCACTGGACCGCGCCAGTGTCGTGTGTCACATACTGTTCACACATATTGTCATGCGTCACACATACGACGCGATAGTAGGAAATAAATATTTGAGAAACAATCTGCGCTCTGTTTATTCAAAAATATTTCATAAACTAATACATTATTTGACAAGGTTTCGAGATATGTCGCTAGAATAAAGATTATTTTAAATTTTAGTTTAGTTTTTATCCCGGTTTTGTGTCATTCTTTATAAGTATTTGTCGTTTCAAATTTGAGTTGTCGTCAGATCACAGACGTCTGTGCGCTTAGCGGGCTAATGTTGTCAAATCAAATCACAGGCGTTTGTGCGCGCCGCGGGGAAAGAGTTAAAGTGGCTGTTATCAGTCCATGTATCATTGTTGGATGAATGCATGAACTGAGATGCATAGTTGCGTGGTAAGACACTAGACTTTCTAACGGAATATCGCCGATTCGAACCCCACGCTGTACTACGCCCCTTGAATTCGGAGGTATAATGATATCTATTATATAAAAAAAAGAGAAAAAAAAGAAAGCTGGTGTGCTTCGATCGTCTCACTTTAGTTTGCCATCAGAGTATTTTACAGATATTACAGAGGTGTGGTCGGTGAGTTTGTTGGTGTGCAGCAGCTTACTTACTAAAAAAAACAAAAAAAACACTATGGTTTCGCTTTCAAATTGTATTGACGTTGTAGTGGCGAAGGGACCTCGACTACGAGGCCCAGTAATGACGATGACTTGAATCAAATAGATCTTGATTTCTAGTGCTTATTTTTTAAATGTTTTTTTAGAGCCGAGTGCCACATTTGATTTAAATTAAGGAGCAAATCATATGTGCCACGTTAAATTTGCCACATACGATTTGCTCCTTAATTTAAAACAAGAATTTCACAATAGTCAGCCAGCAGGTCTACGATTTCTAAGCATAACCATTAAGTATGATGGGGAAAAGGATTATAATTTAAAATGCTTATTGATTATATAACTAGCATAACCACTCAACTGTTTGAATAGTCAAACAGTTGAGTGGTTATACTTATAGTTACTTTGTTATAAAATATTAAATAAATACATTGTTTATTTGATTATGTCGCGTAGCTCATGACTAAGTAAAGTGACTTCCATGATGCCCTCTGATGACTAAAAATGCTCATACTCATCCCCTCCTGCACTCCGTGGCTTAAAGGGTAGTTGTTAAGGGTAGTCTTGTTGCATTTCTCACTTGATCAGTCCAACGCATTGGGATTTTTCTTCTTGTGCGTCGTCCTTCCTTACTTCCAGTAACCACAAACCTCTCAAAGCTGTCTCCTTGGCCACGAGCAATGTGACCAAAGGATTGGAGGACTCGTCGAAGGCACATTGTCGACAATCTGTTGGGGATTCTTAGTTTTTCGAGAATGAAGGCGTTAGTTTGACTTGCTGTCCATGGAATTTGTGACATCGTTCTCCAGCACAACATTTCAAACGCAAGTATTCTACGTAAATATTAGTACTATTATTAAATATGTACATATATACTATTCTACCGTTTATTTGTCATGCAACGGGTAGGTAGAGATGACAGTGCACAACAATTCCAAGAATCACAAAACTTTCAGGAATCACAAAACTTTCAGGAATCATCAAACTTTCAGGAATCACAAAATACATTTTTCGCCAATTTTACATCTATATACCTTCTTGAATAGCTCCTACGATTTATCTGTATCTCAACATTGCCTTCTTTCAAGTAGTATCCTTGATTTACGTCTACCACGACTCCAACTCATTTTGCACTATATATTTGTTTTATTTATGTATTTATTTAACACTTTTATTGCAAATACAATCTAGTGGGATTATTGCCAGGCGGCAATCTCTTCCAACCAATCAGACAAAAGTAAATTAAGCAAGTTACGTGGTCGCATAAATCATTCAAATAACTATCCATCGTCACGAAATTCATAAACATATACGTGAGCACATGCCCACGAACCCCAGAAAGACGGACAATCAGCCGAGCATTATTTTTCATATAAAGTGAGATATCATCAATCAAAAGGAAAGGAAGGGATGGTGGAGAGGAAAGGAAAAGAAAAATCAGGAATGAAACACGTCATTTTACTGACTAGAAATAAAGAGGTTATTCAGTCGCTTCTTAAAGCATGCCAAGGACGGAGCGAGTCTTATATTGGTTTGTAACTGATTCCAGAGTCTTACTGTTTTGTTTATTTTTCTTCATTTATTCGTTCAAATTTCATACCACTCTTATAGACCTAACTTAATACCACAGCCTTAAGTTCAAGTTCATCCCTAACCACTAATATAAATATACATATTTTAAACGTAAAAAAATAAACAGTTAATACAAATTTATGCAACATTTTATCGACAGTTAAATTGAAAATCCCAAGTTTTAAAGTATTAAAAGTTTTTTCGATACAAAATCATTTTAACTTCTAAAATTTTCGTTTTATCTTTGATATAAAAGTTTTATGATTTTGTACGTTTTAGCAAGGGGGAAATTTTCTGTCTTGGGAAATTATTAGGTTTTGTTTTCCACGTGTTTTTTTCTTTCTTCTTGTGTTGTGGTTTTTGTAAGTTACATTCAATTAATATTTTTATATATTTTTATGCATTTTTAATTTTTTTGTACGGTAAATGGACCTTTTTGAAACGAAAAATGACAAACCAACTTTGAAATCTAAACAGTGTTATTTTATATAATACAAAAACCTGTATAAAACGAGCCAACGACAAGAAAAACGAATCCATACACTTTAACAAATAATTTATCAAAGTATAAATGGGCCAAAACCCATACGACGGCTGTCGCCAAAGAAAGAATACGAGAATTGACTTTTGAATACAAGAGAGCGAGAGAGGAATACTTGGATTCTCTCCGAAAGTAATTCGAAATTTGAATCTCGGTGAGTCCGTGATAAATGAAAAGATGGAAACTATACTGAACGAATTTTAAATACCTAACTTAAAAGGGGACGATGTATAAATGATATACTATATAGTATATTAACGAATTCTACATTTATGAATAAATATTTTCATAAATGTAGAATTTGTTTTACTTCCGTGAATATTACACGGGTTGCAACTAGTTATATTTATTTGCTACATTTTGTGTTATCGTGTGTAATTTTTTTTAAATAAAATACTTATTTTAATTTTGTAATTACCACTGTTTTATTTGAAGGCACTACCAGTTTCGAACCTTCCATCTTCCTTGTCAGATAAAATTGTACTTAATTATGTATAAAAAAAAAAAATTCTAATTGTAGTATGTACAGTAGAGGAGAAGAGAAAAAATGGTTAATAAGGGAGTGGAGGAAGGAATATTTAGGAGTTAAAAGGATGGCTTTTGAACGGGAAACATATTTATCACAGGACTATTATTGAAATAAACTTTATTCACAGCTTTTTTAATCTCCAGAATTTCCTAGTTGTCCAGTTGCAATCCCCTTCGGCTCGTGCAGAATCCGCAAACCACAATCGATATCAAACGAATGTTTTTTTTCCCCGTTAAGTGGTTGGCGAACTCTGAGAATTTATTGCTGTTAAGACATTTCAAATATTTATTATAATGGGCTTGTCTTATATGGCTTTTTTCGTATCGTATAAAATAACGCGGTTCAGATGTCAATATTGATTAATCATTCGGGCAAAGAGTTTTTTTACTCACTTGAAAGTTATTTGATTCATATTAAATTCCACAAAATTTTCATATATCCAATCTAGGCGAAAGTTTTGTGCTGGCTTTAAACAAATAACTGGGTATAACAATATCACTGTAGAATTAAAAAAAACGGGTGAGTACAAAAAAACGAGACGTCTAAGAAATTAAATTAACATCGGACTGTTGAAGTATGAGCAAACAATTTTGTGTAATGTTGTGAGGAAAAACATTTTTCTTCTGTCTGGCGAGGATGTAAGATACTATATATAATTTCATCAAGAGACTATAGTCGAACTGATCTCTTGCGATTAGCAGTTTGAAATTTATAGAACACAAAAACTTTCGCTTTATGAGTTTAATTTTTTAACATGGACATACTAGTGGGGGGACCAAAGTATCAAAATGTTAACCAACATTGTGTATTATTCATAGCCAAGGTATTACAATAACATTGTGGAGGTTTACAGACATTGTAATTTGTTTTATCAAACACTGTTTATTCCACTAAATGTAACAATATAACCCTACCGCTTTCAAGGTTTTCACCTTAATATAAGGGAAGCATAAACAAGACTTAATTCTGCTCGAACTGGTACCAACATAAACGCTTCTTATGGTAAAAGTTTGGGTTAAGGATTGTGGGTGGAGGGAGGGAGGAGACAACTTCAGCGGACAGTAGTGAGATCTTGGGAATATATGTGTTTGCCAGATGTTCACCTCGATGCACTGACTTAGAAATTTCTAGGGCCTCTAATCTATCCAATTAAGTTCCGTTACTGCTGATGTGAAAATCATACATTTTCTATCGATAATGCCAAATTCTCACATATCGGTAATCACGGAAATAAATTGGATAGATTAGAGGCCTTAGAAATATCAAAGTCAGTGCATCGGGATGAACATGTGGCAAACATATATATTCCCAAGATCTTACCACTGCTCGCTGAAGTTGTCTCATACCTCCCTCCACCCGCAATCCCCAGCCCAAACATAATTCAGTCTTGTTTGTGCTCTCCTGATGATGGGAAAACCTTGAAACCGGTAGGGGTATACCGTTACATAAAGTGTAATAAACAGTGTTTGATAAAATAAATAACGATATGCTTAAAACTTTCTTTAACACTTAGTAGTCATTATTTGTTAATTTATTTTTATTTTTTTACAAATAAAATTACTAATAATATAATAGGTCCAGTTTTTTTGGATATATTATAATTCGACTAGTTTTATTTTGGCCACCGACGCGTAACGCTTTATACATTTACAAGTACAGTGAATAATCTACAGAAAATGCATATTTGTATAACCTTCCCCTTCCTGTGCTAAAAAAAACGGCGCGTTCCGGTGCTGTGTATTCAAAACACATGTAAAAATGAGCTATTAAAATTCGTAAAAATAAGAATATTCATAGCCAATCGCTTAAATTAATTAAATTTGAAGTCAAAAGAGATAATTTTTGAAATTTTATTGTTGAAAACATGAAAAAAACATCGGCCGACGTTTACAAAATGGGCGAAGAGACCACCTCAAATGGATGCCCCAGAGTTACTGAGAACTGAGACGGGAGTCGGTCTCGGACCTCGATACCTCGAAGGAAGAAACACAATTACGAACGTAGTAGATTGAGAGTGAGACGTGAATAGCGTCGCTTCCTCACCCATGGCGGTTTTTTAGAATGAATATACCTACGTCACACACTAGCACACGTTTGATTGTATTGGTGAATTTACTCCCGATTTTCACAAAATATATCTGATGTGGCCGATAAATGCTAATTATTATTAATATTATTTTTTCATTCAATGTGTAAATGTATTACGGAAGAATACCTAAAATCTGAACCCAGTATTTATTATACGAGTATTTATAGAGATGTGGCGGTTGCACACTCGGTCAATGACCGATGAAATGACCTTTGCATTCCTTAGCAATGCAAAACAAACAAGTACCAAGTCCACGCGCCGGTCATTCAACTCATTGCCGGGAGCGACGCGCATTCCATGCTAGAGCGAGAACGCACCACATTTGTCTCGCCAGTTCCGTAAATAAATTATCACCTACATACGACATTAATCGTTTTGCGGACGCAGAAACGAGACGGCGAGATATCTTGCTCGCATTCCCGCACACACGTGAGAATAGTATAAATACCTACGTTACCAATAAAATACCTCTTTCCGCATTGCGATCGAAAACGTGTTTTATTTATCAACAAATCATCATCATCTCCTCCCTCTGCAGAACCACACCTAAAGAGATATTAAAGTTTTTTAGAAGCAGTGTGTACTAGTTACACATCACAGGGAGGGCAGGGTTAAACAGGCTCAATATTAACGTTAAAGGGACGAGAGAATCATCAACTACGAGTTCAAGCAATGATGATGGTGAAATTATTTTTATTAAATATATATGGACTTTTAAACCACGCTAGAATGATTTTTAATTAAATGTTGTGGGTAAATAAAAATGCATTGTTAAGGGAGTCAATGAAATAAATGAAAATGTCTAGTACAACGAGGGTCTGCTATTTATAAGGATATCTAAATTGGGTACCATGGGGAATCAAATCCACAACCAAAACCTGGGGTTGTATGTTTGATTTTTTTTGTACCCAATTCCGTTATCCTGGCTAACCTCGATGGAGATAAGGTGTTTTTATTGACCGCTTTGCAAGGATTTTTCCTGTTACACAAATTGGATGGTTTTCATTTTATTTTTAAGGAAGAATATCAGTCAGGATTTTTCTCATTCTGCTAGACAATGCCGAGAATATATCCACAGTGTGAATATACGAGTATGTTCGACATCGCTCAGCAGTAGATGGTTCAAAATCTCTATACCACGCGTAACTGAGCGTTTTACCATGATATGTTATTTGTTCTGTAAATTAGTATGTAGAAACAGAAGGGGATAACTACAATAAATTTATCGGGTTCGTATAAACACAGTGTTTTCATTATTGCAAGACAGTTTAAAGTATGTTTAAAAACCTTAACCTTGTGAAATAAAAACTATTTATAAACGACGTTAAACTTCCGCTTATTATAAATAAATAAAAAAATATATGATTTATAGTGAAGGCATTAACATTCTGGAGGTTTAAAAACATTGAAATTTGTTTTATAAAACACTGTTTATTCCACTTTTTGTAACGGTATAACCCTACCCGTTTCAAGGCGTTCACCTCATCATCAGGGGAGCACAAATAAGATTGAATTATGTTCGAACTGGTACCGACGTACACATTTCTAACGGTAAACATTCGGATTGGGGACTGAGGGTGGAGGGAGGGAGGGAGGAGACAACCTCAGTAAGCAGCGGCGAGATTCTTGGAATATATGTGCTTGCCAGATGTTCACCCCGATGTACTGACTTGGATATTTTTAGAGCCTCTAATCCATCTAATTTATTTCCGTTACTACTGATATGTAAGAATTTGGCATCATAGATAGAGAATGTGTGGTTTTCATGGTGACAATGATTAGCCATTTTAGAATAAATTTGTGGATTTGTTGAGGCGGATTTGTGTTCACGAAATCTTTTTTTCAAATGATCTTCCTGTCTTTCCTATATAGAAATTATCGCAGTCAGCACATAAAAGTGTATACACACCACTGTTGCTAAGTATTCCATGTTTGCCTCGCCCGTTAAATAAGAGTTTCCGGAGATAAAAAAATGTATGAAAAGCTGGCTTTATGTGACTTGGTATTTTTTTTGGTTTTAATGTGATATATTTTTTTATAAATAGGGCTATACTCCATTTATAGGTATGCTTAAAGGTGCCATCTCAATATGTGATATTTTATGAGTTTTTTGTTTTTTTTTAAGGGAATAACAGGTTAGCTATTTTTCATTTGTAGCAATTTTTTAATGGTTATTAATTCCATTTTAAAAAAGTCGTCAGTTAAGGGGACACTGAGCAATAAATGAAGGATACTTGTGCTTGGACGGGTACCGATAGACAATTACACCAATTTCTAAAATATTTAAATTATATAGAGAGTTTTATTAAATTCACTCTAGATTTTATTAATACAGCGATTTAAAAACGTTTCGAAAAATTTCTTGAAAACTAATACAAAGTTATTTTCCGAAAACTCAAAATTAAGAATTTAGGATCAAAAAGGAATGACATTTGTCATCATTAAAAATTACAATATACATATATCGACTTTAATTTTTGAGATTTTATAATTGTATTTTTAATGGTTATGTATAAAAACATATAATATGCATAATTTTTACTATTTTCGTATAGTTTGATACATTAATTGCACATACAGCACAATCTGGCGGACTTATTGTTTTGTGTCAAAAAATCCAACGAACCAAAAAGTTGTCAAAGATGTCTTAAATATAAACAAGACTGATATATATTATTCAATAAATCTGAGATCCGACGGAAATCATGACGGCCAAGCTGAAAGCCAGGCAACTTATCAACTAGGTCACAAAGGTCGGCATTAGACGACATAGGTCATAGGTCGACTATTTTTAATTGCATTTCATTATTAATTTAGTCTTCAATTAAAAATACTTTGAATTCTGCCGAAGTAGATAAAGAGAACAATGAGCCAGATTTTCTTATCTCAACACAAACATTTTGCGTTTGCCACATTCATACACTATCAAATACAGCTCCTACGATTTCTATTACTCCTTACGTTTTCCTATTTCTAAATATCATTAACTTCATCCAACCATACTACAGGGTCATTCAAATTAAGCGGTTTTTTTAAATGTATTTTTTTAACTCTTGAATAAAACACAATTTGTTTTGATTACAATTTTTTTTTATTGGTCATTAAAGTATTATGTTTGCCATTTAAATACAATAAACATTATCCGCCAAATGTCTACCCCTCGCAGTTCCACAGATGTCCAGTCTTTTGTCAAAATTTTCGATGACATTTTGGCATAATTGCGGTTCTTGCTCACCAATTACGCGAATAATTTCGTCTTTCAGCTCAGGAAATTGTTAGAGGTCATTCTTATAGATCTGGATATTCACGTAATCCCAGAGAAAATAGTTCAACGGTGTCAGATCACACGATCTTGGTGGCCAATTAAGACCACCGTTTCCGGAGATTACAATATATACAATAATTCTTAATTTGAACGCGTTGTTATACTGTATACGACTCCATTTTTATAAATGCCACACATTACACTTCTCAAATGTCATAAGACCCAAGCAAGTTCACGACGCCATCTGTGTTTTATTCAAGAATTAAAAAAAAACGCTCAATTTGAAAGACTATAGACAATGATTTTATTTTATTTTATAAAAATATTGCTTCTGGTAGATTGGAATATAGAACACTAGTCTACGATCCCAGCAAATTTGAAAAACACTGTTGAATTATAATAATTTCTGTTTGAAATGGAAAAACTAGTCGAATAACATAAACAGTTTGAGAAATACGGCTCTACAATACCCATTTCGTAAAACTGACTAGTTACCACGCAGTGTGCCATCCGCAAGTGACACAAGACTGACACTTCCATCTTATTAATTATGTTAAACTATTGTTGTAAAGGGACAGATTGTTGGATTGGATTGTCACTGAAACTTTTATTAAAGGCAGTCATATTGTACAGAATCGGTACAAATACTGTAGAATAGATGAATGGTTGCCTGTCAATTCTCGGAGATTCCGACTTGACTTCAACGAGTCTCGGTGAAGAGCTGTGTGATAAGAAGCGATTCGTTGTTAGCTAACAGAACTTTGTAGAAATAAAAACACAATAAGACATTTTAGAAGACGAGAATATATTTGGCTCATTTTGCATCCCTTATTTTTAGTCCATCGCACATTGTAAGCACCTCAATCGAACCGCTTATGTTATCAGCCTGTGCTAATTGAACGATTTTTACGCGGTTTTTGAACGGTTTTTGACCGAACGGTTTTTGCACGCAAGGGCCGTCTGATCATGTGTGTATGGTATGTTGCGATAATGCGAGGCCCACACAAAGAGATTTTTTATTACAATACAATATATGACAACAATTTTTAAATAATTTTTCAAGCCATTATTTAATAATGTTTACAAGTAATATAAAATAAGAATGACTTATCTATGTGACGCATACGTTTGATTCACATATGTTTCAATCCAAAATTCATTGGTAGCTCACAATATATACAACATGTATACATTTTTTTTAAAGAATATATATGACCAAAATCATAGGATATCCTTAATACCCTCGAACACTAGGCGGAAAAAAAATACCTGTGCCGTTCGAGGGGAGTAGCATAGCGCGGGGTTACGAACCGACGACCTTCCGCACAGAAGTCCAGCGCGTTATCGCTCGGCCATGCACCTCACCATAAATTCTTATCACATTTTTTATTATACTTTTGCTGTATGCAATACAATCTGGAGAGCTTATGACTGAAACCCATTAAAAAAATCTGGGTTCTAACGGGAATCGAACCCACCACCTCTAGGCTGGAAGACAAACATCCTACCAACTAGGTCACGGAGATCATCATCTATTGCGGTGTGGAAGACAATAGAAAACCATCGCTTTATTTTTCCCAAGAAATCACATGAATTTGCACAAGAATTTGTGGATCGCACTTTTATTAGCGTTGTGGTCACGAAGGAAAAAAAAATAATATTACTTTTAATTCATATAACCTTAAACAAAAATAGAATAACTCCTTCGTTAGTTAATATTTTAAGACAACCCTTATTTTTGAACTAAATTAAAATAGTTAGAATGAAAAACGGGTATTACAGAAAGTGAAGACTGCCAAGTTATATATTTAATACCAAACTTTTTCAACAGATATTTTATCAAAGGAACAAAGTTGCCGGTTTTAATATATTAACGTTACGCACGAACTTAATGTATTTTCGGATTCTTATTTACAAGAGGAATCCAAGACACAATTTATGTTCAATTTGATTCATTCATTCATACGTATGGTACTCTTCATGCATACATACGTACATACCATCGTGCCATTTTACTGTCGAGGTAGTTTGAGAGAAGGATGAAAGACTTTTCCCATATCTAAACACATTCATCACCTCTCCTTTATACGTACATCTTCTCAAACAAATTTTTTGACTTGTCTGACTTAATACATATCATTTTTTAAATATAATTTGCTTAATCTAACCATACTTTTATTGTTTCTTTTTTACCACGCTTTTGACTCACATTTGTATTGTATATTTGTTTTGTTTTTATTTGTTTTTGTCAGTTTTTCTACATGTCCAAACCATGTAAGTGTTATCTCCTTAATCTTATTTAATACATCAGCTTTTCATAATTCTAGAGCTTTATCGTTAAAGCTTTGGATATTTATGTTTATTCAAATATAATTTCTTTGAATAACTTGAAAATATTTATTTAACCCAACTAATTTCAAATCATATTTGATTCATTATCGCGGGTATTCGTAAGTTTTTTTATTTATTATTTATTCAACACTTTTATTGCAAATACAATCTGGCGGGTTTATTGCCAGACGGTAATCTCTTCCAGCCAACCAGACAAAAGTGAATGAAGCAAGTTACGTGGTCGCATAAATCATTCAAACGACTATCCATCCCCACGAAATCCATAAACATATGCGTGAGCATATGCCCACGAACCCCACAAAGACGGACAATCACCCGAACATTATTTTTCATATAAAGTGAGTTATCATCAATCAAAAGGAAAGGAAAAGAAAAATCAGGAATGAAACACGTTATTTTACTAACTAGAAACTAAGAGGTTTTTGAGTCACTTCTTAAAGCATGCCAAGGATGGAGCGAATCTTATATTGGTTTGTAACTGATTCCAGAGTCTCACTGCATGGGCAGTAAAGGACGGGGTAAAAAAAGAGGAGCGATTAACTGGAAAAGTCAATAAGTTGGGAATACCTATGAAGAAGAATCATATATACAGTACCCGGCGGTAAGTAATACACATGGCTTTATAGACCGATCGTCTTTGTCGCACGATGCGCTAACAGTCCGGAACGTGACGACGCGACGGAACACGTGTATGAATGACAGAAAGGACGCTCTACAAAACCGAAGTCAGCCGATTATGGTCAACAGTCTCTTTCTTAGCCCGATGCATATTACTTACCGCCGGGTACTGTAATTTGAAACTTGTTGGATTAAATATATATTTTCAAGTGGAGTTTCCCTTAATTATAATTGAATAAATATCAGCTTTAAATCCTCAATCATTCTTAATCCCTTCATTCTGTAGTCTGTCATGCATTTTCACTCCGTGTATCCTTCTCAGTAGACGCATTTTGATAGAAATTATTCGGCTCTTATCAGTCGTTTTCCACGTCCATGTTTCACTTACAGACATCAAAGTTGGTACTATAATGCTATTGTGAATCATCTTAGCAGATTTTAATACTCTCCGGTTCGAGTATATATTGAATTGACCAGAAAATGACCAACTTATATGGTATACAGAGTTGAGAATTGTGAAGATTTGCAACTTAATTTGAAAATATGATTCCTCTAACTCAAAATTCATTAACAAAGTAATTGTAACTTATTTTTATCCAACACTGTTTATTCCACTTTTTTGTGACGGTATAACCCTACCGGTTTTAAGGTTTTCACCTCATCTTCAGGGGAGCGCAAACAGTTTTCAGATCAATCTCAGATCAATTTCAGATCTTAACAAATCGATAATACAATATCATATTACCATTGTTAAAGTAAAGTTTTATAAAATATGTCGTAATAAGAAAGCTAAATACAAACTGCTGAAATGCGCATGCTAAGATGGTCAGCAGGTGTGTCCCTAAGAGACAAAATAAGAAGTTCACGCATTCGTGGAAGCCTGGGTGTTACAGACATCAACAGCAAGATGGAGGAGAGGCGATTGAGATGATGTGGGCACGTTGGACGCAGAGCACCCGATCACATTGTGAACCAGGCAATCTTCATGGATCTTCCTCGAATAACAACCAGAGGAAGACCAAAGAATTCATGGGTGGTGCAAAAAGATAACCTGATGCAGAGGCACGGCCTGGGGGACGTAGTCCGGGACAGAAGAGCATACAACCTGAGGACGAGGAGAGCTGACCCCAACAGTCTTCGCAGACAATGAGTTGGGGTGGAGCCAGGGTGAGAGAGAGAAGAAAGCTAAACACATTGTCCGTATCTGTATTGCTAAATGTTTTAAAATATTTGTTTGGATTTATTTTTTACGTCAAGCAAAATTCTTGGTTTGAACTCGGGTTAAACAGTTCTGTAACTTGATTTTCGTTTGCTTATATCGCTTCATGTATTCCACGTTCCAGTCAAGACCACGTGAATGAGCACGTGCGATAGTATACGAGTTGCTTGCGTGTAAAAACCTCCCATCATTTATTCAGAAGCAATTATATTGGTTGGTATCTACGTGATTATCGAAAGGAGTTTTTCAGAAATTCAGGTAACGCAATCGAGGTATTTCATAAAAATAGAAAAAAAATTGGAAATGATGAAAAAATACATCGTAGCATAGCATTAATATTTAATTAGATAAACGAAAAGGGACAACGAGACAATTAAATATATTTATGATACCACAGTCAAATAAAATAATAAATTTTTAGAACTCTGTCATAAAAAGATTTCCCCGCCTTTAAAATAAGTTTACAATAATTGTATGTGTTTTCCCTCTATGCTTATATACTTTTATAACTTAGTTGTGGAGGCATTTTTATTGAGCCTTGTCGCTGAAACATTGTTTAATTCACATATATTCATCAGTCGCGAAAATATAAAAAGTGAGTAACTCCATGTCTGGTTTTATGGGTATTTTTATTGTAGATGTAGCCAATTTTAAAGGAGTCCTTCTTCAACATTTTTTCAATGAAATATTGACTGAAATGCTGTTATTTTTATGTATTACTTTCGCGTATTTTTTTCATTTGTAATTTGTCCTTCAAAATCTACTTGAGTGTTTTATATTTTACAAGTCACGCATTGTTGATAGCTTTTGTTCATATATTGATATGTTAAACTAGTGGTTCCCAAATTGTATCGATTGAAAGCTCTCTAAGTATATAGGGATTTTTCCAGGACGTTCAAAATCATGACATACCTAACAGTTGAACTTATGTTGGTGCGGTAAGGTTAGTTTAAAAATAAATAAGACACTTATTTAAAAGACACAAAAAAGTTTTTTTAATAGTTAGGTTAGGTTAAAAATAAATAAGACACGTTTTTAAAAGTCCCAAAAAAGTTTTTTAATAGTTATGTTAGGTTAAAAACAAACAGGAGACATATTAAAAAGTCTGAATTTTTTTTAATAGTCGCGTTAGGTTAAAAATAAATAATACCCGTATTTAAAAATCACAAAAACGTTTTTTAATATTTAAGTTAAAAACAAATAAGAAACGTATTTAAAAGTCAGAAAAAGTTTTTTTTATAGTTAGGTTAGTTTAAAAATAAATAAGACACGTATTTAAAAGTCACGAGAAAGTTTCAAATAGTTACATAGGTTAGGTTAAAAATAAATCACGCATTTGAAAGTTAGAAAAAAGGTTTTTGATTTTCAAGCTAGAATAAAAATAAATACACGTATTTAAAAGTCAGATTAAAGGTTTTTATTGGTAAGCTAGGTTAAATATAAATAAGACACGTATTTAAAAGTCACAAAAAAGTTTTTAATAAGTACATTGAATAAATAAAATCATAATTAGTAGGACAAGTGAACCTGTTGTTCACCACGTATTTTCTCAAATCTTGAAATCAAACTGGATACACTCACCATCATTGTCTGTTCCATATTGATTTACAGCATTTGTTGATAGGTTGTAGTTATTTAAACATTAGAATGGTTGAAGTAAAATAGGCACTAAGTATAAAAAAAAAACACTAAATATGCAGTTTCGTTCTACAATATATGACGTACTATATATAACAAAATTGCATATATATATATTTTTTTTTTGGTACTTTGTGCCTATTTTACTTCAACCATTCAATAAACGTTTCAATATGTTGGAAAAATGAATGAATGCAGCAAGTGACATGGTCGCAAAAAGCATTCAAATAAATATCAATCCCCACGAAATCCATAAACACATACATGAGCATATGCCCACAAAGACGGATAATCACCCGAACATTCCTTTTCAAATAGAGTGAGACATCATTAATCAAAGGAAAGGATAGTGGAGAGGAAAGGAAAAGAAAAATCAAGAATAAAACACGTTCCTTTACTTACTAGAAATTAAGAGTTTTTTCAGTCGCTTTTTAAAGCATGCCAAGGACGGAGCGAGTTTTATATTGATTTGTAACTGATTCCAGAGTCTCACTACCTGGACAGTAAAGAATGACGTAAAAAAAAGGAGCGGTGAAATGGAAAGCCCAATAAAAAATATATGTTTGAGCATAGCGCTAATTCATGATTGGAAAGACGGGGAAATTTTTCGGCGAGATAAGAGGGGGTGGCGGGACAGTTAAGTATATTATACAATAGAGACAGTATGTAAATTTGGCGTCTATTTCTAACACTCAACCAGTTCAATGCCTTCTGGTATGAAGTCATATGATCGTACTTTCATAGGTTGAAAATAAATCTTAGACAAACATTTTAATGTCTAACCTTTTAATGTCAGATATGAATGCCTTTGTTTTCATCCTTGAAATATATTATTTCCGTTTTGCGGAAGACCTTCAACGCGAAGTTCGCAATATATTGGGATCAGTGCGGTGCTTTCGCCATCTGGAGCCAAAGAAAACTTATGAAATAAAGATAAATAATCTTTTGCGCAGATCAAATGTCACATGTCTCAAAATTGTATGAAGGCTTCGTTTAACATTTAATTTTTAATTATTTTTCTAATGTTACAGGCATAGATTTTAGTAGGCTAATAAAAGTGAAACTTTTCAGATTACAAATATAACATCCAAATTCAATTTACATTACTTTGGAAAAAATAAACCTTAATAACAAAGTAAAAGCCTTTTGATTCTAGACATTTTCGTCAATGAATAACAAGCTTATTTATGCCCATGAAATAAAACTTTAGGAAATTAGAACCCAAGAATTAATTCAGGGCATATAATACTGCTTTTCTGTTGAATTTCTCTGCCGTAAATACTATGCGTATCCAGAAACTAAGTGTACTGAGGCTCTCACGACCGGATGGATTTTATTTTCGACATGTTGGCTACACCTCCATGTAGCCTGATCCTTCCCCTCCGCAACGAGACCGGTTCGAGGTCAGTACGTTGAGAAGTGTCGACGCGACAATACGTTTCGTGAAAAATGTAAATCGAATCTCCCGCCAAGTGCGAAATACGCGGCGTCATCCGTTATCTCGTTTGGAAGAGAAAACCTCCGGTTGAGGTTTATAATGAGGTGAAAACTGCATATGGTGATAAAGCTATGAATCGTACGAGTGTGTACAAGTGGTGTCGCGAGTTAAAAAACGGTTGTACGTCTGTGCATGATGATCCGAGGGGCGGAAGACCTTCAATTGTGACTGACAAAATTGTGGAAAAAATCGAAAATGCGCTCCGTGACGATCGCAGATTGACTGTGGATGAACTTTCTGCGATGTTTCCGCAAATCTCCAGATCTCTTATACACGAAACCATCACAGAAACCCTCGGATATCGGAAACTGTCCACGAGGTGGGTCCCAAAACAGCTGATAGACCAACACAACTTAAATCGAGTGGAGGCCGGGCAAGAGTTTTTGAGGCGCTGTAAACTCCATGGAGATGAATTTCTCCGCTCCATCGTTACTGGAGATGAAACTTAGGTTGCACACTACACGCCTGAAACCACAAGGCTGTCTCAACAGTGGAGTCACATCTCTTCACCCTCTGCCAAAAAGTTTAAAACCACAATTTAAGCCAAGAAAATCATGGCGTCCGTGTTTTGGGACTGTCAAGGCATAATTTTAATTGAATATTTGCCTCAAGGGGAGACCATCAACTCTGCAAGATACTGTGAGACCCTAAAAAAATTGTGGAGGGCGATTCAGTACAAGAAAAGAGGCATGCTGACAAAGGGAGTCTGCCAGCTGCACGACCATGCCAGACCACACACGGCCAACGCCACGAAGGAACTGCTCGACTCGTTTAAATGGGATGTCCTGAACCATCCCGCGATTTCCCCTGACCTAGCACCTTCAGATTACTATCTCTTTACCTCCCTGAAGCTGCACATGGGTGGAAAAAGGTTTTCAACTGACGAGGAGGTAAAGGAGGAGGGGGAAAAGTGGACGGAGGGGTTGGCGGGAAACTACTTCGAGGAAGGCATCAAAAAGTTGATACCCCGCTTCACCACCTGCATTGAGAGGAATGGCGACTATGTCGAAAAATAGCTTACATATGTATTACGGTAACCACGTAATGTTTTTGTTTCAATAAAAAAAATTGTAACCTACAAAAATTCAGTATACTTACTTTCTGGATATGCCTCGTAGTTATCGAGGTGCTTGAAAAAGTGAAAATCGGTTGGCGATAAATCGGGTGAGTAAGGCGGATATGGTAAGAATTGAGATCAATATGGTTGAGAAATTGATTATTACGGTTACGCAACAGCAATGAAGAAGACACATTGAAGCGACAATGTTTCTGGTTATTATTATGTGCTAATTAAATTCCGATTTGCTTTAAATGTACCAAAATTGTCGCAGAACCATTATCTACTTATTGTGCCATTTTCCGTACCGTTTATTACATGTTGCATTCCAACAAAGTTACTTCATCGTTTTCAACAGTAGCAGGACGTCCTCGATCCTCTTTATCGTTAAGACTTACGTATCCGTTTTTAAACATTTCGAACCTACTCCACGCTATTTATTTAGAATCAGTTCCTTCACTCCGTGTTTGGTTAATATTGCGTGCTTTTTATAATGTATATTACCCAAGTTTTCATTAATGCAAAAACAAATGCACGTCATCCTTTTTTTTTTTAGTAAATAAATATTCTTCCTTGAATTTATAATTAATAAATAATCCTTGCTTAAATTTATGACGAAATAAATAAATATATCAATACAACACATCTTATTTATTTATTTATTATTTAACACTTTTATTGCAAATACAATCTGGTGGGCTTATTGCTAGGCGGCAATCTCTTCCCACTAACCAGACAAAAGTAAATGAAGCAAGTTACGTGGTCGCATAAAACATTCAAATGACTATCCATCCCCACGAAATCCATACGTGAGCACATACCCACGAACCCCACAAAGACGGGTAGTCACCCGAACATTATTTTTCATATAAAGTGAGATATCATCAATCAAAAAGAAAGGAAGGGATGGTGGAGAGAAAAGGAAAAGAAAAATCAGGAATGAAACACGTTACTGTACTGACTAGAAATTAAGAGGTTTTTCAGTCGCTTCTTAAAGCATGCCAAGGATGGAGTGAGTCTTATATTGGTTTTAACTGTTTCCAGAGTCTCACTGCATGGACAGTAAAGGACGACGTAAATAAAGAGGAGCGGTGAACTGGAAATCCAACAAACAATCTCTGTTTGAGCGTAGCGCTAATCCATGATTGGAAAGAGGTTGAAAATTCTCGGCGAGATAAGAGGGGGTGGCGGGACAGTTAAGGATATTATACAATATAGTCAGTAGGCTTTTCATAATCCCACAAATAACTTAGTATAACTGGTCTAAATAAGGGTTTAAGATATAAACCAATCCAACAATATTTCCCTTTAAAACCATGATTTAATATAATTCCTTCGAAAATTATCGTCTCAATTATTGTTGTAGTACCACGAGAAGTGAAATGAAAATGTATTTATTTAGTACAATAAAATGTAAAGTATTTTTCAACGATTGAAAAATACCAAATTAGACTAAGAATAATCAAACTCAGCTTAGAATTTAGAGTACGCATGAATACAAAATCAACGTCTAACAAAAAGTATAAACATCAGCTAAAAGCCTGATGTGATTGGACTCATTATTTTGGAAGTGAGTTAACTTTCTATGGTGAAAAGTCGCAAGTTGTTTTTATATAACGGACAAAAAAAGTGAATTAACCCCAACATAACATTTCTAGTTTTTCCTCCTCTAAATGTTTTCAGGGTCTATCTTCTACAGTTTATTAGTGATATTGTTCTCGTTTTAAAATTAAGTTTGTTAGGGAAACTCCTAAAGATTAGTCGTATATGACTAAAAGCTAATTGAGTTTAAATAACATATTTACACATATTCAAGAGGTTTAAACAAGCTTTAAATTTTTAGTTCTATTTGAAGTAACGAAACGTTAATGTTAACATACATTATTATCTGTAAATTACAGATTAATTCTGGAGTGATGAAGTGTGAGAAGTTTGATTTCGCGTGATGTATACATGTGTTATTGAGTGTCACTGTTAGTCAGGTTGATGAGAATGTGCAACGGGGTTTTATATAATCGAAAATTGGAAAGAAGTATCAATTTATTTTTTCATGTCCTCAGTGAGATACAGGTAAAAACCTAGTTTACTAGGGATACGACAACTGAAAGGCAACAAACCTACATTCATTAAAATTGTGTCCAAATTATATTACCTGTTGTTTTTTCACAAATGATGTATATTTCTTGTCATGTGTAAAATAAATAAATAAAAAAGTGTAAAAAAAAATAAAAAGATTGTTGTAGACTTTTTTTAAACTTATGATTTCTAATTTTTAATACTTATTTTTTATGTAAATTATTTTATACTTATATTTAATAACTGTTTATTTAATTTTTAATTTTGTGTTCACTTTTATATTTTATGTCTGCTTTAGAACGAATATACGCTTAGTTAAGAAGGATAATTATTTTCATATTAAATTGTAAAAAAATATTAATCAATTATAAATAAATGAAACCAAATTGAACAACCGTTCCATTGCATCAGCTTTTTTGTTATTAAATGTACGTTTTGTATTTTTTTAGTAAGTTTGTTGCCTGAAGAATATGCGTTTAAAGATTGACATGCAATGTTGTTTCTTTCTTTCGATGGTCTTACAGCCTATATCGAGCTTTGACCTCCGTCAATCTTCGCCTCCAACTCCTCCTGTTTTCCGCCACGACCCTTAAATCCTGCGCCTGCAGCAGCCGGGTTGCGTCCCTCTCAACTTCGTCCTCCCATCGCAGCCTTGGCCTGTCCACTCTTCTTCTCCCACCCGGGTGTCCTTCCAGGATTCCTTTAAGTGCTCGTGATGACGGCATTCTCTGCACATGTCCAGCCTATCTCAATCTGCTCAGTCTGACATGTACAGATAGCCTGGGAGCTTTGTAGATATTATAAAGCTCGTCGTTGTATCGCATTCGCCAGGTTTCACCGTCATTCACGGGGCCCAGGACCCTACGTAGTACTCTTCTCTCGAAGGCATCCAGCAACTCTGCGGATTTAACTGTCAGTGTCCATACTTCGCATCCATATGCCACCACTGTTTTAATAATTGTTATGTACAGTGTGACTTTGGTTTTTCTATGGAAACTTCTGGGCTTGAACACCGGTACAATACAGTAGGGAGAACACAGTAGGGAGAATTATGTTTTGTTCCCTGTTGTGATTATTCTCTTAATATCAGCATGCTCCTCGTTTTCCTTCGTTATAATTGAAGCAATGTTGTTTATGTGTATCTATTTTTGTATTTTTTACATTGCACTTAATATTATGATATCTTATAATCATGTCAAATATGATTATATGTTAAGATTTAAAATAACGATTACAATGATTATCAATACGAGGTAAAATGGGTACAATATTACAATGCAATGTCAAATATGATTATATGTTAAGATTTAAAATAACGATTACAATGATTATCAATATGAGGTTAAATGGGTACAATGCAATACAACAGTAACTATGCCAGCAAAACGGTTAAAAATACCTCGCTTTTTTAGATAGTAAAAAAAAAACAAACTAGGAATCAATTTGTAGCGGAAAATATATCACGCAATCCTCCTATGATCATTTATTATGGCAAAAACTGTTAAAGCCCCTCCTCACACTATCATTTTGTTACCTGAAATAAATTAAAACTTCAGCGTGGAAATTATTACCTGAAAATTATGAAAATCAACCCTTAGGAATTCCAATTGGTGCCTGCAGTAGCCTAACGAGCGAACAAATTTCACAGAATCACCATTAGCATCCCCTTGCCCCGGCATGAAAGTGAAATAAATCACACGGCACTTACTGGCTCTAATCGGGGGTAAGATTAGGCTTTTATGTGGGGAAGGTGTGTCAATGGAGATTTTCCGAAATCCATAATGTGTAATATTTAATAAATAAGCAAAACGTAAAAATTAAAATATTTACAATGTTGAACATCTGTTTGAAATGAAAAAAAAATTAATTCTTATAGTGACATGTTATTAATTTTTTTATATGACCTCGTAGTTGGTATAACGCCCGTTTTCCGACTCAAGGGTTGGGGGATGGAATCCTATTTGAACTCATGTTTGTCAATGCTTTCAGTCTGGCCTTACTTTAGAATTCTGAACCATATTTTTGTCTGGTTAAAGTAGATTGTCACATAAAATTAAGGCCTGTAGGTTGTTATGTATAAAATGAAGGAGTAATTTATTATGTGGTTGAAAATAAGTGGGGCAGATTTACTATTTGACCAGTTGAAGATATTTTTTTATAACTTAATATTTACTCTTCGATATATCCACATTAACACATTGAAGAGGGTGGCCGGGAGATAATATTGTATTTGACGCCAATTATCAAGCCTTTGGGTAAAGAATCTTTGTGGCAAGCACGGAAGTCACGGATTGTAATCGAACGTGTTGTTTACTGCATCGGCATAATACACTGTACATATATATTTAGTTTTTTTTTTCTCTATTTGTTTAACATTTTTATTGCAAATACAATCTGGTGGTCTTACGGCCAGTCGGCAATCTCTTCGAAC
Organism: Odontocerum albicorne; assembly: GCA_949825065.1. NCBI lineage: Eukaryota > Metazoa > Arthropoda > Insecta > Trichoptera > Odontoceridae > Odontocerum > Odontocerum albicorne. Next base: position 11,307,183 of record OX463866.1, on the reverse strand, counting down.
CAACCAGACAAAGGTAAATGAAGCAAGTTACATAGTTGCATAAATCATTCAAATGACTATCAATCCTCACGAAATCCATGAATACATACGTGAGCATATGCCCACGGACCCCACAAAGACGGATCATTGACTTGAACATTATTTTTCACATAAAATGAGATATAATCAATCAAAAAAAAGGAAGGGATGGTGGAGAGGAAAGAAAAAGAAAAATCGGGAATAAAACACGTTATTTTACTGGCTAGAAATTAAGAGTTTATTCAGTCACTTCTTAAAGCATGCCAAGGATGGAGCGAGTCTTATATTAGTTTATAACTGATTCCAGAGTCTCACTGCATGGACAGTAAATTACGACGTAAAGAAAGAGGAGCGGTGAACTGGAAAGGCCAATAAACAGTCTCTGTTTGAGCGTAGCGCTAATCCATGATTGGAAAACGCTGAAAAATTTCGGCGACATAAGAGGGGGTTGCGGGACAATATTATACAATAGAGACAGTATGTGAATTTGGCGTCTATTTCTAATATTTTTTTCTGGTTACAAAAAGCATCAAGCATTTGAAAAAATATTTTTTTTTTATTTTATCTGCAAAACAACGTCAAAAAACTTGATTACACAATCGCTTAAAAATACGCAAAACTTTATCTTTCAGAATAATATACATTCAGCTTGTTTAGAATGACGTAAGCAATAGAAAAGTTGGCGTCATGATATATATATATATTCGAGAAGAATGAAATTAATTTCCTTAGACTACGTAACATAAAATAATGTTATGATTTTGGTAAGACGCTTGAATTCTAACCGATGGTTTCGGATTCGATTCTTGGTGGTACTAAAAAAATAACAAGGTACCAATCTGGTGAAGAATTCGTTTTGTTGTAATATGGACACGTACTTGACGTGGGAGTATTGTTACATCTATACCTGTGAATTGCTCATATGTGCAATGAGCAAACACGCCTTATGTAGTTATTTCAGTTGTTCGTAATCCGAAGGCATTGTCAGTCTTACGTCACCCATAGGTAACCCAATTAAATCAAACAGGATAATAGAATTTTAATATTGAATTCGATGTTTGGTAGTGAAACATGAACTTGGATCAGGACTGAAAAATTAGCCAAACCAATGTTGTAGAAATACGTGTACTTAGCATAATATAAAAAGAAACAATGCGTGTACTTAGCAAAATGCAAGGAACAAAAATGTGTTTACTTAGTACAATACAAGGAGAAACAATGCGTGTGCTTACCAGTATACGATGAAAAACAATGCGTGTGCTTAGCAATATACAAGGAAAAACAATGCGTGTACTTAGCAGAATACAAGGAGAAACAATGCGTGTATTTAGCAGAATACAAGGAGTAACAATGCGTGTACTTAGCAGTATACAAAGAGAAACAGTGCTTATACTTAGCAGAATCCAAGGAGAAACAATGCGTGTACTTAACAGAATACAGGGAGAAACAATGCGTGTACTTAGCAGAATACAAGGAGAAACAATGCGTGTATTTAGCAGAATACAAGGAGTAACAATGCGTGTGCTTAGCAGAATACAAGGAGAAACAATGAATGACAGAATGCGGAATTAAGTTATTCAGAATAAGCGTTAACTTAAGGTGAACGCGTTAAGTATGATGAAGAACACTTATCTGAGATGGTTTGTGCATGTGGAACGAATGTCTGAAGAAATACTAACAAAACAAATATAAATTGTAAATGTGAATAGAGCGTGGGGTAGAGGAAGACCAAGGTAAGTATGCTTGGATAAAGAATACAATATTTTGAAAGAAAGAAATATAAAAAGTCATAGGAGTCGTAGGAGCTGTAGTAGCAGGTGTTTGGATGTAGAGGAAGCAATATACATGCATCGTGATAGGAATGTTTAGTGTTCTATCCTTTCTGCCTACCACGATAGGGAGATGGCATGATGGTATGTATGTATGTACATAAAATAAAGTGCCTAACAAAAATGAAGTCCATAAAAGTCTAAGGACAAGAACACCAAACCTTATAATATAAGTCATATTTCCCCGTGAACTGACTTAGTTGTGCTTAAAAAGTTTAATCCTCAATTAACCCATCTAAATATGGAGAATATATGTCCAAAGCACCTCATTTCACTGATTTTCACCCTACTTAATACATTATTTTAAGCTCAGTTATCAATTTATCCACCCAAAAGTTTCAATACTAGCGGAAAAAAACTACTCCAATAAGAGGGAGTATTACAGTTTTGGCTTAGAAAAGGTATTTCAAAAGGTTTTATTTATTTATTCATACAAAAAAATTTAGCAGATTTGTGCCTTTGAAGCGATTTCTTCCAATCAAACAGCTTTTGTTTCGTAACAGATTATTACCGACCTCCAATACTTTAGCAATAGAATTGAGAAAATACATATATACGAATATAAATACAAATTAAAGGACGAGAAAAAATCTAAGACTTATTTCATGGAAAGTAGATGGAACAACAAAATGAGTTATGGGAGAGAAATACTCGTTATTTTAGATATTGATATTTTTTGATAATTATACGTACACAAAATTAAAAAAAATTCAAGCACAGTAAAAAAATGCACATTGAATCATATTTTGACTGACAATGTGTAGTAGTGCTTGAAGGATGATTGATAAGGGTCGTGTTCCAGATTTTAATGCATTTCTGAGTCAACGCATATGGACAATAATTTTAGAAAAGTTCTTATTACAGAAATGTCATGAAATTGATGCAATCGTCGTTGTCGTTGCTAGGCCTCGTAGTCGAGGATCCCCTCGCCAAGTCAGTGAGAAAGAAAAGCTGTGTTGTGGAGTTTTTTTTTTAGTGAGTGGTCTATTGCATACCAGCAAACTCACAGGCTACATGAGACGATCGGTGCACACCAACATGCTTTTTTTTCTTGAAGTATAGATATTACCGAAATCATAGGCATCCGTATACCCTCGAATACTAGACGGAAAAAATACCTGTGCCATTCTAGGAGAGTAGCACAGTAAGGGATTGAACCGACAACCTTCCGCACGGAAGTTCAGTGCGTTACCGTGCAGCCATGCACCTCACAAAAATATGTGATAGAAAAGAAATAAGAGACAATAAACTACCAATAGAAATTAAAAAACCGAAGTTACTCTAACAGTGCTTCCGTAGCATCTCTCTTAAATTGTCAACTAAATAAGTCTCGCTAAATCATCCATCATAACTATTATCCAATATATCCCAACTGATAACGCGACAATTTTAAAAACTGTGGCCACGAGATAATGTTACTTCGGACCACATTAATTGAACCTTAGAATTTAGAACCGCTTGAGTACGCTCAAAACTCGCACGTGAAAGATCAACAACACACCTAGCACATCAGAGTATTATGAAAACGAACGAACGAAACGAGGTCTATGGATTATATTGAGTTTTTAAAACATGTGCATTTTACTGCACGTAGATCTCTTGTCAGTGATTTGAGGGAATACCTTTTCCACTGTTGAAGAGTATTATGAAATAGGAACCCTTTACAATTATTTTTTTCATGTACTATTGGGAGTCGGACAATGTTTTCTTTACTCCAGAAAAAGTCTATAATGTGTCGTTTATTTATTGTTATAACATAATTGATGACGCCGATAACACTAGTTAACAAGGCTTTGTAACCAGGGTGAAAACGGCCATTTTAGGTCAATTTTTGTGTGCTGATAACGAATATGACAAATATAACGAATGTTCCATCACGTACCTTTTAAGAGAAAAACTTGAAATTAGTTTTTGACTGAAACTGAAACATTTGAAAGATGAAAAGTTCAAACAAGGGTAAAAACGGAATGTAACAAAGGTGAAACTGGTCATTTTAGGTCAATTTTTATGAGTTAATAACGAATATGAACTTGAAAATGTTTCATTACGTACTTTTTAAGAGAAAACCCTGAAATTAGTTTTTGACTGAAACTAAAACTTTTGAAAGATGAAAAGTTCGAAAAAAAAATTAAGTGCTGAAGAACTAGAAGATTGGAAAGCCTTTAGAAGAGTTGTTAGTGGTTTCCTAGGTAATAATAAAGCTGACAATTACGAGAACTCTTGCAGTTGTACAAGAACTCTTGCAGTTACCAGAATCTAGAATGTCGAATGTCACTGAAAATACACGTCCCGCGTTTATTCTTAATTTTTTTATTTTCCTGTGTAACAACATTATATTCTGTGTTTAAATTTATGATAGTATTTTAGGAATTTATTTATTTTCATTGTTGTAATTACGACTTTTGAAATTCGCAAAAACGTACTTATTTTATTAAAACACTCCCCCTTCTGTTCCACAAAAATGTTACGTGTTACAAAGTTTTCACTGCGATTTTCGTAATCAGCAGGATTGATTTAATACGAATCAGCTAATTTAATCTCTGTTATAGACAAAAAGTTAAAACTTGTTAACTAGTGTAATTAGTACACGAATAAATTAATCACTTTCAGGTATAATGCAAACTTACTTTCCTTGAGGCGGCGTCTTCTATCAAAGGTTAGGTTAAGTTAGGTTAGGTTAGGTTAAGTTAGGTTAGGTTAAGTTAAGTTAGGTTAGGTTAGGTAAGCCCCCATCATATAGTATATAGTTATGTCTCTGTATCCAAAGATACCTCCGTAGTACTCGTACTGCACCTTAACTTCCCCCAAAAGTTATGAAGCCAAAAGATGAAGCATTGTCATCTACATTATTTATCATTTATGAGTCATATAATAAATCTTGTACCTTTCATTATGTTATCAAGGTTTTGTTACTTACAAATCTTTCAAATTTTAAGCGATTATAGGTCTTTTAAAATTCGAACTAGCTGAAAACCCCGTCCAAGGAGGGCGAAAACAATAACTAAATTATTGTTAAGTATAACACATAAAAAACAAACTGGAATAAAAATATTTAAATGTATAGTACTATAATTCTTTGTATCCAACATAGAATAGGATTCTTCCAGTTATTTTACTTGAGTAGCCCTGGAACAATTTATTTTTATATCAGCGTATTTTTGAGCTCTTGAGAAAGTGGTAAAAAGTTTTTTGTTTAATAGGCAAACCACCCATGTCTTATATTAAAATTGAGTGGTGGGGTGCCTATCGGTGGGACAGGATGATATATCCGTCGAAGTTTTGAAGATTCATTTTTCCGTGTTGGTTAGTTGATTTTTTATTTAAATATACCATAGATGTCGTCGGTGTCTCTTCAACGGATGTTATTATTGTTGAAGCAGAAATAAGTTATCTGGTGCGACGGGAAAGTATTTTTGAAACTGTCGTGGGGAGGTTGTTTTCCCATCGAAAGGGCTCGCTGCCATTTAACAGAGAGAGGTAAACTCAAGATTGTTTATTGGCCTTTCCAGTTCACCGTTCCTCTTTCTTTATGTTGTCTTTTTACTGTCCATGCAGTGAGACTCTGGAATCAGTTGCAAACCAATATAAGAAACGCTTCGTCCTTGGCATGCTTTAAGAAGCGACTGAAAAAACTCTTAATTTCTAATCAGTAAAATAATGTGTTTCATTCCTGATTTTTCTTTTCCTTTCTTCTCCACCATCCTTTCCTTTACTTTTGATTGATGATATCTCACTTTATACGAAAAATAATGTTCAGGTGATTGCCCGTCTTTGTGGGGTTCGTGGGCATGTTCTCACGTATATATGTTTATGGATTTCGTGAGGATAGATAGTCATTTGAATGATTTATGCGACCACGTAACTTGCTTCATTTACTTTTGTCTGGGTGGTTGGAAGAGATTGCCACCTGGCAATAATCTCGTTAGATTGTATTGCAATAAAAGTGTTAAATATTGGGAGAAATGTACGAACCTGACAATAAAGATGATATTTCCATTCCATAAATTATTATTTAAAAAATAAATATTAGGCTTAACTCAGAAATATTTTGCCTTGATATAGTTGCTTATTGCTAAATACTGGTGAAGGTGTACACATCAACTTTACCCGAAGTATATCCTTGAGACTTGTTAATTGTAATGATTATTTTATAAATAGCAATTTATGGCATAGAAATACGATCCTTATTACGAAGATCGTATTTATCTTATATTACAAAGAGAAAATGTTAAAAATCCTTGTTCATCGCATACAATAACTTTTTGTTTTAATAATAACACCACCCAGTAACGAGACGCAGGCTGTGCTTCTATAAATTCAAAAATGAACCACCTAACAATGAAAAAGGTTCTTCAAACCTTCAATTAAAACATGAACCCATCCCTCCAATAAGCGCCCGCATCTTGATTAAAAAGCATTAATTGTGATCACAATGAACAATTACAGCAAATCGATTTTCATTTGATTGTTAAACGTTTTACTTTGACAGCATAATATATTTGAAAATTCGAACAATGCTTTAGCATGTACTTCTAAATGTTTTGTTTCATTTTCACATTACTATCACAATATGTTTTGTTTTACTTTCGACTTTATGGCATAAGACAAACTATATAATATATAAGCTTTTCCAAATTTGTAATGAGATATATCCGGGGAATCTTGAGAATACGTCAGTGGAGCGACAGACAAACAATTAATTAGAATTATTGCAAGCGGACGATTTATGTTGCGCCTCTGGAAAATACGATTTAATACAAGATAAATATTGTCACAATAAATCAAATGTCTGAAAAGAAAATTTATCTGATATTTTTTGTTTTAATTGTTGTTTGGTTTCATTTGTTTTATCTTAAAAAATATTGTTTGTATAAAAAAATGTTTTGTATTATATTGCACACTTTTGTACATTCGCTGGAATAAATAATTTATTGTAAAAGGCTTTCATTGCACATAATATAATTAAGTAAGTACATTAATATAAGGTAATCTTTTTAAACCAACCTGAAGTATGCTTAAAAGGCCTGAAGAGAAAACCAAAGTAATACAATATTCTAAAAGGTAGGTAACCACGAAAACCGAACCTGTAACCTCCAGATCTGAATACACAGGTATCTTGTAAACTAAATCATGTTTATGGTCGTCATTAAATTATTTGATTTTAAGATTTTTTATTATCAATTTAAAAATATATGTTCAACATAAATGATTTAGTGGTTCGTAAAATCACTGTTCCTTTTTGTATTCAATGTTTTATAATTAGACGACATCATTTTTTAATATTGTATTGTATAAAACTTGCATTGTACTCGTATATAATGGCCACGGACGTCATTACTATTTTAAGTCGGCCGTCATATTCACGGTCGTCGTTACTGTATATTATCATCACTTTCGTTACCGTAATTATACCCATAATCATTATCACAAATACCATCAACATTGTTATCATTACCATAAACATCACCATCATCGTTATCATCATGATTGTCATAGTAATAAATAAATATAGCTTTATTGATAGCAACATAGTACATACATACGAATTTATATAATAAATACATTCCAACATGTGGTCTGGATGATGAAAGTATAGACAATGTATTTTTCGTAAGTTCATTAAGTTGAAACTTTGAATTGTCTAAAATTGCCATTTTCTAAAATTGGTTTTCTGATTGTACATTGACTCATATAATTCAATTGGTTTTCTTATTGTACATTGACTCATATAATTCAATTGGTTTTCTTATTGTACATTGACTCATATAATTCAATTGGTTTTCTTATTGTACATTGACTCATATAATTCAATTGGTTTTCTTATTGTACATTGACTCATATAATTTAAATGGTTTTCTTATTGTACATTGACTCATATAATTTAATTGGTTTTCTTATTGTACATTGACTCATATAATTTAATTGGTTTTCTTATTGTACATTGACTCATATAATTTAATTGGTTTTCTTATTGTACATTGACTCATATAATTTAATTGGTTTTCTTATTGTACATTGACTCATATAATTTAATTGGTTTTCTTATTGTACATTGACTCATATAATTCAATTGGTTTTCTTATTGTACATTGACTCATATAATTCAATTGGTTTTCTTATTGTACATTGACTCATATAATTTAAATGGTTTTCTTATTGTACATTGACTCATATAATTTAATTGGTTTTCTTATTGTACATTGACTCATATAATTTAATTGGTTTTCTTATTGTACATTGACTCATATAATTTAATTGGTTTTCTTATTGTACATTGACTCATATAATTCAATTGGTTTTCTTATTGAACATTGACTCATATAATTCAATTGGTTTTCTTATTGTACATTGACTCATATAATTTAATTGGTTTTCTTATTGTACATTGACTCATATAATTTAATTGGTTTTCTTATTGTACATTGACTCATATAATTTAATTGGTTTTCTTATTGTACATTGACTCATATAATTTAATTGGTTTTCTTATTGTGCATTGACTCATATAATTTCAAAACGTCTTTAATTTGGCGACACAAAACATCCTAGTGTGGGTGGATTGCCTATAAAAAAATACATTCCAAAACCGCACATATACGAGTACCTCAAGATAAATAGCAGAAAACACACTTTAAAGGAGAAGTTATCAAAAGGTCTGGGATCATCTCATAGCACCCCCCCGGCTGAGATGCACATGTTTTTCAGCCCACAGCATTTTTTTTAATGTATCATCACCAACATCGTTATAATCGTCATTTTCAATATCATCCTCATTATCGCTACCATCACCGTTATCTTAATTTTCATTACCATCGTAATCATAATCATCATCATCACCATTAGCATTATTATCTTCATCATCAACCTTCTCAACATCGTTGTCATAATCATAACCATCATCAGTATCTTAGTCATTACCATAGTCGTTCTCATTATCATTTACACTTTCATCACCATTATCATCATTGTCGTTATCAACATTATTATCATAATTATCATAGTTATCATCATCATTATCATGAGCATCACCATCATCGTCATCGTTATCATTATCATTGTCATAATGATCAACATCCTTATTATAACCATCATTATAATAACCATCATGGTTATTATAAGTATCTTTGTAGTTATTATAATCATCAGCATCTTCGTTATATCTTTACTGAGCTGAAGAAGATCGTTAAAAAATGAGCTAGATGAATCGCAAAAAATGGCACGTGATGTGTTAATAAACGGAAAATTCCCCGTTCCCTTTGACGATTTGCTAGAACTTTGAGATTTCTTCATGGTGTTATTTTAAGATGTTGAAGTTTGGCCCAATATTTGGATACATAATCATATTTTTTTAGGTTCAAAATAAACAGAATAGCAATACGTTTGATTCTCTCTTGTCTATTCAGTAACTCTTCGCTAGCATTGAGATAAGACATATTCTCATAGTTTGTAAGAGAAAAGAAAGGGTTTGAGCCAACTAAGTCCTTGTTAAGATAAAAAGACTAATGGAGAAGGTTTCGAAAGAATGAAGACTTGAAAATATATAGTGGTTCAAAATGAATAAAGATTGTGCAAATTCAAATACTTAACAACAAGGATTCTAAGTTCCTACAACGTTCCATTTTACAAGAGTCCGAAATATTTAGCTTTAAAATAAAACATTAAAAACCTTGTTTGTTATCAGTAACAATATTGCTGTGATAGTCTTAAAAATATCTCAACCTATTTCGTACCCATTTAGGTATTCAAATATAATAAATTTTTTTACTAAAAAACACATTCACTATGGCGATAAACCGATAAAGAATATGGAATATTTTGTAGTGCCCAGAAAGGATGTGTAATTAATGTCTTTGTAGATTTTTAATACTTAATTACATGTTTGACAAGGTGTATAGACATGGATGAGGCGAGAGCTCTTTGTGCGGATAGAAAGGCGAAGACACTTGTCTTTACTGTCTTTATTATTGCTTATCTTTTCTTTTTCCTAAAACTCATTCACTTTTTATTTTCAATAATTATTAGGTGTTAACATAAGTTGTGTCCGTTTTTTTTCCAAATTTATAAATGAGCACCAAAAGTAAAACAAAATGGTTAAGGTTATACGTCATTCGAAAGAAAATTTTCTGTTCTACAAGATATTGTGATTGCTTGTACGTTACACATATTATTTTATTTGATTACAAGCCTGCGTTCTGGACGACCAGTGGACTTCGATGAGGACCGCTTAAACCATATCATTCATGAAGATCTCCTTCCAACTACCGTAGAATTCGCTGAGAAGATGAATTGTAGTCACATGACTATATACCGCCATCTTAAATCAATGAGAAAAGTCCAGAAGTTCGGCGCTTGGGTTCCACATTTTTTGAGTGAAAACAACAAAAATCAACGTTCGACAATTTATGCTGGTTTGCTCGCGCGTCATCGAGCTATGTATGGCCACAAGCAAAGGTTCCTTTACCGCATCATTAGTGGTGATGAAAAATGGTACCTTTATGTGTATATGAAGAAACGGGAAGAATGGGTGAGTTATGGTCAACAAGCAACGCCAAGAGCGAAACAAGGGTTGCATCCGCGCAAGACGATGATTTGCAACTGGTGGGATTGACAAGGCGTCATCCACTACGAGATACTTGAACGCAATCAGACAGTCAACGCGGAACTATACATTCTGCAATGCAGTGGCTCAACACTGCAATTCAACAAAAAAGGTCGGATTGGTAATATGGCGTTATTCTGCAACACGATAACGCCCGCCCTCATATAGCCAACATTACGAAAAATGCCATTCAAACGCTTAGTTGGGAAGTCTTGCCGCACCTTGTATGTTCTCCAGACCTCGCGCCGTCGGTTTCCACCTTTTCCGTTCGCTTTCGAACAATTTGCGCTGCGTTTCCTTCAATAATGACGTCGAATTGCGGACATGGTTGGATGAATTCCTCGAGTCAAGACCGGATGGTTTTATCGCACAGGCATTGAAAAACTTGTAGAATGTTGGCAAGAAGTAGTAAATGATGAAGTAGAATATAATATTGACTAATTTGTTGTAAAATAATAAAGGAGAATACATTATTGACTAATTTGTTGTAATTTTTTTTGTTGTGTCCTCTTGTTCTTTTCATTTGGAAAAAAACGGGCACAAATTATGTTAACACCCAATACATTTCTCATTTTATCTTACATCAATACACTATGTATTGTAATTTGTTTTATCAAACACTGTTTATTCCATTTTATATAACGGTGTAACCCTACCAGTTTCAAGGTTTTTACCTCATCTTCAGGGGAGCACAAACAAGTCTTCTATTTATATAATTTGTAATTTGTGTAGAATAAACAATGTTTGATAAAACAAATCACAATATCTTTAAACCTCCACAGTGTTAATGCCTTAACTATAAATAATGTACATTATATTATACATTATTCTCAATGAAATCATTTACACTGTATTAAATATCCTTCATTTTTTTATCTCCTCGTTTTATTCTCATACATGAATGCTGTATCTAATTATAAGTAGTATGAAGGTTGCAATTTTATCTAAAAAAATAACATAAAGAAAAACAACGAAAGGATCGTTTTGATCCAATTTGAATATGAGTATATTTTGAAAGACGTAAATGTAAAAAGTCAGACGAATTGTACGAATTTTGTAAATGCAGAGGAGAGTTAAATTAAGACTGATGTGTAGAGGAAGATGAAGAAGAACACTTTAGGATGGTTTAGGTACGTGGAACGATAAAAAATGTAAAGGTCGAATTTATGTTAAGTAGAAGCCAGAACTACTATATAAAACCATACAGGAAGCCTGCATGGTTAAATCTCGTGAATAGTATTTGAATTGTAATCTAGTTATAGGTAGTATGTAGATGTTAACTATTTCTTAGAAATTTCATATGAAGTAAGTTTAATATGAAGTAATAAAATTAAGTAAGTTTATAGTTATAAATTAATCTAATTCTTAAGACATGAATTTGTATAATTATTTTTAATATTTTTATTTTATTTATACATGACAAGTTATCTAGAAAATGCACAATTTGCGAAAAAAACCAGTTAGTTTAATTTGAATACACAATTTTAATGGATTTGAGTTTGTTGTCTCTCTTCCTGGCTCGTTTTCCGAAGCCGACAACAATATTTCATTTATTTATTTATTTTACACATAGCAAAAAATAAACATAATTTGCAAAAAAACAACAGGTAATTTAATTTGGACACATAATTTTAATGAATCTGGGTTTGTTGTCTTTCATTTGTCTTGTCCCCAGTAAACTAGGCTTTGTCTGTATCTCACTGAAAACATATACCATGAAAAACTTAATCGATATTTATTTCCGATTTTTTATTATATAAAACCCCGTTGCACATTCTCATCGACCTGACAAACAGTGACACTCAATTACATATGTATACATCACACAAATCAAACCCCTCACAGTTTATCACTCCAGACAGACCAAAACGTTCATCCCACAATATACCGCACATAATCATAAAAAAAGCACGACACCCAAGAGTTCATACAAACCCTTGCTACAAACTATTCCTCTTGCAAGCCCAAGTATTCAACCTCTTGTCGCAATAACTACCACACTCCGATCGACTGTCTACATTATAATTTATAGGTATCGCATTTAGCAAATGTTAGTGCTATAGATCACTTTATTAAACAAATCAAATTTTTTTACCTTTAACAATGTGTTAATACATTTTCTTTAGTGCTTCATAAACGGAATTGGTGTCCTATTGCAACTCGCATATTCAATATGATTCCGTATGATTCGAAATGTGCTCAGTGAAAATATTCTTAAAAGTATATACTTCGCCTTATGTCAGTGAGCACTTTCTTACGGTATATCAGTTTGGGGGGGATGCACCTTAACCCAAAAACACATATTACAGGTTTCCCAAAAATTGATTGTGAAAATAATCAATAAACTTTCTGCTCGGTATCCCACGGCGGAGCTTTTCAGAGAGTATCAGGTCCTGAACATAGCCAATTTACATCTCAAATCCATTCTCTGGCACTACCATCGAGAGGAGGGGAAGATGCAAACTCAGCAGACACACATGACACGCATGGCAACTAATGGAATGTTCACCATCCCTAGAGTTAAAACCTCTTTTACCCAAAGGCAATATGCTTATTTGGCTCCCATTACATACAATGGCGTGCCGACTTCAATAAAAGTAAAGGTAGGAAAACCATTTAGACAGTCGATCGGAGCGTGGTTGTTATTGCGACAGGATTTTGAGTACTTGGGCTTTCAGGATGAATGACGAGTGGAAAGGATTTATGTGAGCTCGTGAGTGTGGGTCTCTTCTTGTTGTTTTAATTTTGGTTGTTTTTGTGTTTCTGTGTGTTTTTCTTTTTTTCTTCTTTTTTTTGTTTTGGATTTGTTTTGATTTTTATTCTTATGATTGTGTGCGGTATATTGTGGGATGAATATTTTTGGTCTTTCTGGAGTGATAATGTGTGAGGAGTTGAGTTTCGCAAGATGTTTCCAGTTGTAGTTGAGTGTCACTGTTTGTCAGGTTTATGAGAGCGTGCAACGGGGTTTTTTGTGTTATCAAAAATCGGAAAGAAGTATCGATTTATTTTTTCATGCTAAATATCCTCAGTGAGATACAGGCAAAAGCCTAGTTTACTGGGGATACGACAAATGAAAGGCAACAAACCCAGATCCATTAAAATTATATGTCCAAATCAAATTACCTGTTGTTTTTTCTCAAATTGTGTATATTTCTTGTCATGTGTAATAATAAATAAATAAATAAAAAATATCTCGCCCCTCTTTCTTTCATCTGATAACATATTATACTTCCCAAATAGTATAATTCTTCAGCAACTTGTTTCAATACTTCATTGTTCACCTGAATATCTGACGAGAAACGTGATTAGATGAAAACTGTGTGTTGATATATTGTATTGCTCAGAAAGTTAAACTTAATTTGTTTTATCAAAATTAACAAACGCCACACACAACAAATGTCGACAAAATAGGTTTAACTCTCAACAGAGACAGCGAAATTCTTGTATTGCAGATAGCGATGGTCTGATAAATTGAGTCACATTCATATTCTTGTAGAGTAAGAAAAGTTTACTTCTTCCAGTCTTAAGTTTTCTGTTATGTTCGCTGAAATATCATCTTTGAGAAACTTTAATCGTATAATCTTGGAATAAATTTTGAGTATAAACAGTTGAATTTCCATTTGCACGATTTCAATAGCTAACTTATTTCACACGGAGAGATAAGACTTACTTTCTCCAATATAAATCGATGGTTTTATCATACCATTGAATAAAACCGAAAAAAAAACTAGGAGTATTATCGGATAAGACTCTCTTATGGCGAGATCAAATGGAGTATGTAAACCGAAGGATCTTCTTCAGAATTTATTTCCTTAAAGTGTTGCAAAGATTCCTGCCTACTGAAACCAAAAGTTTACTCCTACAATCTCTGTTCTTTCCGATTTTGGACTAGGCGGCGTCTGTTATTTCGAAATTATGAAGAAACAGCTGAAAAAACTACAGCGTTTTCAAAGTGTTCATATCAGAAGGTGCTGGACTGGTTTAACGTCAGAAATAGACACGAAATGCACATAATATCTCTATTGTATAATATACCTAACTTTTCTGCAATCCGCTCTGAACTCGCGGAAAATTTTCAGCGTCTTTACGATCATGGATTTGCACCACGCTCAAACAGAATTTTTTTGGTCTTTCCAGTTAACCATTCTTATTTTGGTACGTCGTCCTTAACTGTATATGCAATGAGACTCTGGAACCAGTTACAAACCAATATAAGACTCGCTCCGTTCTTGGCATGCTTTAAAAAGCGATTGATTTCTAGTAAGTAATATAACGTGTTACAGTCCTGATTTTTCTTTCCTCTCCACCATTCCTTCTTTTGATTGATGATATCTAACTTTAAATTTTATTATTATATTAATATTTCAAAAATACGAATAATCGTTTGATTTTTTTTGCAACCATTTAACTTCCTTTATTTACTTTTGTCTGGTTGGTTTAGAAAAGATTGCCGCCTGGCAATAAGCCCTCGAGATTTTACAATGAAGTGTTCAACTAATAAATAAGACCAGTTTATTGTCTGCCGAAAGTGAGACTGAAGGTATTAAAAGTAAGTTTGAATCAAGACAAATTGGTCAAGATCAAATCAGTATTAGAGATGCATTACCCTTATATGTAACACGTTGAAGACTGAATCGAAAAAATATTTCATTACTTATAACATTCTCTCATTCTTATTTCCTTTGTTTCCTTCCTTATCCTAGAACGAATTATTTTCCTCTAATTCCACCATTCTTGTTTAGAGATTGGACATTCATTTGTTTTTTTTTACTTAAATTTAAAAATAATGATTTATTTAAAAAAATCCATGGATCCAAATAACTCAACATATCCAAGATTCACCGTGAATAACCATGTCAATAAAATAATAAATAAATGCTCCAGCAAATTAAATCGGCTGATCTTCTATAAACTGTGATTTCTAGGACAAAGGAACTTTTTTTTTTAATTTTGTATCCACTTTGCACGGATTTCTCCTGTTGCACAAAGAGGGTCTGCTTCTACATTTAACATATCCGTTAGGAAGAATATCAGCCAAGATTCTTCTCATACTGCTAGGCGGTGCCGAGAATATATCCACAGTGTCATTCAGTTGGTTCAATATCTTTATACCATATTTAGGTTTGAACTTTTAGGATATGTGTCCTAGAGGGAAGAGATGATGATGATTTGTTGATAAATAAAACATGTTTTGGATCGCAATGCGGAAGAAGAATTTTTATTAGTAAACGTAGGTATTTATACTATTTCCGCGTGTGTGCGGGAATGCGAGCAAGATATCCTTCGTCTCGTTTCTGCATTAGCAAAACGATTAATGTCGTATGTAGGTGATAATTTATTTACGGAACTAGCGCGACAGACGTGGTGCGTTCACGCTGCGGCATGGAATGCGGTTCACTCCCGGCTACGGGTTGAATGGCCAGCGCGTGGACTTTGTAATTGTTTGTTTCGCATTGCTAAGGAATGCAAAGGTCATTTCATCGGTCATTGCCCGTGTGTATGGACGCCCACAGTGTTCCGAGTGTGCGACCGCCACAAACTCTTACGACTGGGTGTATGCTGAAGTACAATAGTTTCTACAAAGTAAAATAATTCAACCATATGAGTCTTCCATTCACAGAAAGGTTAAAAGTCTTACTGTATCATGAAGGATTACCTATTAAACAAAAAAAATATGGCCATTAGAAGAAAGTAACGACTACTAAATTAGCCTAGTTGGTAAGACGCTTGTCTTTCGACCCGGAGGTTACGTTTTCGATTACCTTTGATACCCCATTTTATTTGACCAGGATTCAGTCTAGTTTTCATTTGAGTAATTTTAAACATATTTATTGTTGGTTCTATGAGATTGCCTCATTGCAATAAAATCGATAGGTTTTATTGTGTTATATTGTATTACACTTTCGATGTATACCGCACAACCTGGCAGATTTATTGTCACGTGGCAATATCTTCCAACCAACCAGAAAGGCATTAAAAAGATCTTAAGTAAAACACAGACTGGAATATTTTTGAAAAAAAAAAGAAATTCCAACGGGAATCGTACCCGTAATATCCGGGTTGGGAGACAAGCGTTTTACCAACTAGACCACGGATGCCGTCTATCATTGAGGTTGTGATATAGACAATGAAAGTAGAATGATCGAAACATTAAGCTTATATTCGATAATGAAGACGTAAAACACAAATTCGTTCAAATCGAGGCAGTTGCTTCCGCGTAGCGCGCCAAAATTTCGCGTGAAAAGCGTACGCAATAATTAACCGTGTAACAATTTCTCTAGATTATTTGACAAGGATATTAATTCAATCTTGATTAATTCTCCTCGTTATCAAAGAGAAAGCAACTGTGTTGTGTCTGAAGATGTCAAATTGAGTAGAAACTTGTGTGATTTATAATAATTATATGAAACGTTTCGATTAATTCGAAGATATTTGACGAATAAAAATTTTAAATACACTATTTTGAGGTTAAAATATTTTTCTAGGATTATTTTTTATTTAACATATAGTATATTAAAAAAAATGTTATTTACTATTTTTTACCCAATTTAATTACATTCATTTTCAACCTGACCATTTAATTCAACAAATGTGTTTCACTTCAACAATACTTAAATCCATGGTAAACATACAACACATATTGACAACTCAAAAGCTGGATGCTCTCGACTATTTAAATACTTTTTGACATTTCCTTGAAAATTTCGAAACATTTGTAGTACAAGTTATTTCAACTTTTGTCATTTTTTTTTCAAGCTTAATGTCACTTGAGTACACCTGATTTATCGTTTGTTTTTATTTTTTAGTTTTACTGATGAGTTTAAGAATTCAAAACTCTGGTATCAAAATCTTCACCAGAAATATTTTTTTCAATAAAAAATCTTTAAATGTCAGTTTTATAACAAATACAAAAGCAGCGCACCCTGAATTGTTGAAATCATTTGTCCACATTTAAATATTGTTTTTTGACAAATTATTTAATAAAAAAATTCTTGTCACATACAAATAAAAAACATCCCGAACTGTCTTGCTACCCCTAATATGTCGCTAAAAATATTCAGATCACGGGCAACGCTGAAGGAGAGATTGCCTTTTACCTTTCCAGTTAATCCCTTCTCCCTTTTTACATCTGTCCATACCTTTAGACTCTGGAACCTGTTAACGGTTGATGTTAGACAGCCACCGTCGTTGACAAGCTTCAAAAACCGACTTAAAAATGTTATGTCTGTTTTCAATTACGAAATATGTTTCTCCATAGATCCTATTTTCCTGCACTTTCTTATCTTCTTTCTTCTTTAACAATCTAATTAATGCCCTCGAAATTTTGTGCTATAGGCGGCTTTTGTTTATTCCATGGGTTACCAAAAGAAACAGTAAACCAATTAATGAAGAACTCTGGATTGAGAGGCATCTTTGTGTGATGTGCGTAAGAATAAGCTTACGGTACTTTTAAGACTAAACGCAGGAGGAAAACAGTCTTAAACTGTCCATGTTGGTGATAAGTATGTAAAGCATAAGGAATACAAAGCCACGCATCCATACGATGGAGTGGCCAGGAGAAAACAGCAGTGGTATACTCATTTAAAGAGATGCTTCATAGGGAAATAAGTCACTTGTGCTGGAGAAGAATAAAAGATAAACATATTGATCACGATTCAGAGAATTGAGAGAATTATAAAGAAAAAGTCAAACATAGTTTCCTTACACCGATTAATTGGCACTTATCTGCAGAAATCTTGGAAGCGATCGCAGATTTATTAGAAGAAATTGTCATATGGCCAAAAAGTCACGATTTCCATACGTTATATTACATGCATACCATCATGCGAACTCTCTGTCGGGGATGACAGAGAAAACAAAACGCCAGACTTTCCTATCTGGGCACACATCCGTAGCCTTTTCTACATCTACACACCTTCTCATACCTTCGATTTCTTGGACTGTCTATGTCTCGTTCTTTCAAAATTATATTCACTTGATCCAACCATTCTTTCCTTGGGTTTTCTTTAACACGCCTTCCACTCACATTTGCACTATATATTGTTTTGTTTTAGTCTTTCTTTTTTCATTTGTTCTACATGCCCAAACCATATCAGCGTGGTCTTTTTCTTCTAACTCAACATATCAATCTTAAGTTCACATTCATCCCCAGTCACTTAATTCCGTATCCTGTCAAATAGTGTCACCCCGTGGATTATACCCGATTTACGCATTTTAACAGCATTTAATCCGCTCCTATCAATCATTTCTACGTCCACGTTTCTCTCCCATACATTTTTAGCACCAAAAAACTATTATGGACTATATTATTTTAGCAGATTTTGATACTTTCCGATTCAAAGTATCATAAAAAATAATTCAATGATTCCAAATAGAGACAAACGGTAAAAAAGCTAAACACAATAAAATAGTTTCTTGTGAAAAATAAGTTGTAATCACTTGGCCCGGTTTCATGAAATTTCAGCATCGATTTTTCGCGGGAGGGTTTCAGGTACCCGCAAATTGGATTTGAAATTTAAATTTAACACCCGCGAAATTGAAAATTCTTCGCGCGGGCAATTGAATCGTGGTATGCAAAACGTATGTTCACACCTTACCATCCTCAGTAAATTTATGACTATATACATTGATCAAAACTAAGGATAGGTATTTTAAAGTTTCAAGGGTATGAAAGTTTCAGGAAGCTGAAATATATGCATCATTATCATTATCATGCCATATCCTCATTGGGTTAGATCATTGTATCTCAACCTTTTTTAGCTTTGCAGTCTCTCAAAAGAAGAAAAAAAAACTTTGAAACTTCAGAACCGCCTGACAAAACCTTAAAGTCTTGTAGGTGTAGGTTAAGGCTTGCCTAAACGAAGTGAATAAAGAAGTTCAACAAAAGCCTGAAAAATCTTTGGTTTGCTACTTAATACCTTTGTTAAAAAGACCTTTCAGTCTATGTAGCATTGAAAATCATTTACAGGAATCATATGTTATCTCTTGAAAATATTTTTTTTTTGTATTTTTTTAACGTAGACCAGGGGTGGGCATGCATGAGGTCAACGAGAGCCACATTCTTGATTTTCATATATATATAAAGAGCCACACCATAGTCACGTTCTCACGTAGTATTAAATATACTAATTCTTATTTATAACGTATTCTACATAAATCTTTATTGGTACATAAAGTATAAAAAACACACATATAAGAAAATATAAAAGTGAAAAGAAAACGCAAAATAATAAGTTCAAAATTTATTTCATAAAAATAAAATACGAGTATATTGTAATACTCGTATAATGAAAAGTTTATTTATCATTTTTAGCAAAATCTCTCAAACTTTGTGTAAAATTTGTTACAACCGTTTGCAGCAATTCTGTCAAATGCTCGTTTGTTAGCTGCGAACGATGTTTTGATTTTACAAACTTCGGTTTGATTTTAAAATTTTACAAACGGTTTGCGTGGTTTGCGCATATTATGGGATGGGATGGGATGCGCGCGCACCCTACACATTGAAATCACAGCACACACGTATACACCAATACTTGCGTCTTTGCGCAGTCATACATGCGCATCTTGTCACTTACAACATTTTGAAAGGAAAATCGCGAAAATACAAGTATCATGGGGTAATTAAGTATCTATATTTTTATAAGAGACATTGGGGGCCGCACTTAACCCAACGTAGAGCCGCATGTGGCTCTCGGAGCCGCATTTACCCACGTCTGACGTAGACCCACACATTGATGAACTTTTAAATGAAAAACAATATGTAATTAATTTATATTTTCTTAAACAAAATGTTGCTCTGTAAAACCAGTTCATAATCAAGTTACTGTAGTTCTTAACACAGACTTCAAATGTGTTTTTTTTTTCAGATAATGTGATATTTTCCTTTTGCAGAAGAAAGTAATTTTTTATTATGCAAACCCATTTGATATTACACGGCGAATCTCCTGGGTAACATGACCCACAGATTTAGAAACAATGGGTTAGATAAAAACAACAGATCTCCGTTTCATTTTATGCTTGCACACAACTTTCGCTTATGCAGCGTTCATACAATACGTCATATCCGTGATATTAAAAATTCTCCACTCCACTAATTGTATTGGGCAAGGTAAAAGCATGCAAAACGTATGCCTCTCCTTTCCTCATTGAATATATTTACTTTGATCAAAACAAGGGTTGAAAGATTGTGAAGTTTCTAGGTCAGTGATTTTCAGCATTTCATGGTGATTTCAGTGTGTAAAGATTTTTCAAGAAAACTTTAAACATTAAAATCACCATGAAAAGCAGTATTTTATTTTAATTACATTGACACAGAGATTTACTGAGATAAGTCATCGAAAATAGAATAGGAATTTGCTGAGCTTTAGCCCTCAGCAAAGTATGTTTATTCTTAGGAAACTAAAAAACAGCAGAGTGATTCGTCACGTATCATGTGGATGTTGGTTTTATCCTAATGATCGTGGACCTGGTAACTGGGCAGTCATTAAGGGGTAATTTAAAGTGAGGTTGCATACTTTCAGGAGTAAAGTGAAGAAGTTGTTTTTGCTGGGATGAATTAATTGAATTGTATGTATTGATTTGCTATGTTGTGTTGTTTGACTTGAAACATTTTAATCTTCTGTATAACTCTGCTAAAATGCCAATATAAAATTATATATATATTATTTTTTTTAAACTTGGAATTAAAAAGGACGTTTCACCGTTGAATTTTTGTAATTTGTTTTATCAAACATTGTTTATTCCACTTTTTGTAACGGTATAACCCTATCGGTTTCAAGGCTTTTGCCTCATCTTCAGGGGAGCACAAACAAGACTGAATTATGTTCGAACTGGTACCGAGATACACGCTTCTAACGGTTGGGGACATTCAGGTTGGGGACTTGGGCCTGAGGGAGGCATGGGACGACCTCGGCGAGCAGCGGAGAGATCTTGGTATATATGTATTTGCCAGATGTTAACCTCGATGCACTGACTAAGAAATTTCTAGGGCCTCTAATCTGTCCAATTTATTTCCATTACTACTGATATGTAAGAATTTGGCATCATCGATAGAAAACGTGTACTCGTAATTGAACTTTTTTTAAAGAAGACGCGTAATTGTTATACTAAAATTAATAAATGGTAAAAATAACGGTTGCATATTAGTCTTTATTCGATAACTATAATTTAAGAAAAATGGTACTCAATCAAGAATTTGCCAAGGTCGCCGAAAACCTAGCCCTGTCGTTGTCTTGAATCATTCAAATTTTCGAATTATTCGTGGTGCTCAAAGACGCTGAGGCACACAATTTAAAAATCTCTGTTTTACATTTTTGATTTCAAGAAATATAAAATACACAGAAAATTAGAATTGTAAACTAAAAATAAGCGAGAAATTATTTGACGTTTTAAGTACAATATAATAATTTGAGCAACGGTTAAGAGATAACATGAGAAATTGAGAAGACGTTATGCCACTGAAAATATGTATGATTCTCTGTTTGAAACACATAAACGACGAAGGGAGATTTATGTTAGTTGACAGCTGGTTTCAGAACCCATAAAAGATTCAAGCAACTGAAATTTGAAATACGTATATCATCATTAGTTCTCGTACCATCACGTCATATAACATATCTAATAATAATTAACTAAATCTCATGGGTAAGTTGACTAAATTTAACAGTAACATCACAAAGCACTTACCAGTTAGCAAAAATATTTAATCAATTCAGGAAAAGCTATACATATCCTATTGGATTAATTGCTAGATTAATATTTTATTAGAATTTGACATGAATATTCATGACTAAAATAATATATAATAATATATCACGGTGAAGAAAAAAATATTGCAGCAAGTTAAGTAATTCTGTTATTTAGGTGGTATATTCTTAGATGGTGGGAGAGTTAAGAGAGACATCGAATGGCGTGTAGCGTAATGAAACAAACTCAATGGGGTATTAAAAATAAATACTCAAATTCGGACAGTATCAAAATCTGCTAAGACGATAATCCACAATAGTACTTTGGTGCCCACTTTAATGTTAAGGAATGAAACGTGGACGTGGAAACAGTCTGAGAAAAGCAGAATAAATTAAGGACTCAGCAGTAAACAATGGTAAGCGACAAAATTACAAAAGACGAGTTTCAAAAGTACAAATTAGATAGTTAAGGGTATAATTAAAAAATCTAATACTCAAACAGAATAGTCATAAAGTCTCATACTTTTTAAAATTACATTATTTATTAATGAAACTTTCATAAATAAATTTTAAGAGTTTATAAAGACTTGTTTTCTTAATATCTCAAAATCTGATACATGTCGTTTACCATTATTTACTGCCGAGCCCTTTAAATACTGCAGAGATCCGTGCACAGAGAAGAAAACATGAAGTGACAATGTATGATAGATTACGGAACGAAGTAATGAGAGATGAATGTGAACTTAACGCTAATGTGTTAAGTAAGAGGAATGAGGGTATGTTGAGATGGTTTGGGCATGTAGAACGAATGAATGAAGAGAGGCTAAAAAAACAGATATACAGTGCAGATGTGAGCGGAAGGTGAATAAAAGGAGATCAAGTGAAATACGGTTGGATTAAGAAAATGACATTCTGAAAGAAGGTAAAGTAGAGAGTCAAAAAATTGTAGAGGTTCTATGAGAAAGTTTATGGATGTTGAAGAGGATAAGGATGTGTGTCGAGCTAGAAGACCAAGGAAAGTATAGTTGGATCAAGTGATTGCTAACGAAACAGGCAGTGTACCAAATTATTAAATAAAGGTTTTTCTCTCTACCCTCTCTCTATCTCTCTCTCCTTCTCCATCTCCTTCCCCATCTCCCTTTCCCTCTCCATCTCCCTCACCCTCTCCATCTCCATCTACATCTACATCTCCATCTCCATCTCCATATCCATTTCTATCTCCCTCTTCATCTCCCTCTCCCGCTCTCTCCCTCTTACACTCCTCCCTTTCACTCTCCCTCTCTATCTCCCTCATCCTCACCCTCTCTTTCTCCCTCTTCCTTCTCCCGCGCTTTCCTAAAAAATGTTGAAGATCGAACACAGACCATCCTTAATTCTTACACACAACATGTGGCAAAATATAACGCAACTAAGAGTGAATGTAAACTGTGAGCTTGTAACAAGTGATCAATAAGGATGAAAGATAAACATTCGGGTTCGATCGATCCCGTTGATATAAATGTTTTTTTTTTAAATAATTCCTCTCTACCTTTGTAACATGTAATATTTATAGTTTATCGGAAGAGATTATTCCATATTTTTATATACTACGAAATTGTAACAGAAAACACTAAATGTATATAAATATTATAAGAATAAATTAATCGGTATGAATTACTGTTTTGAGAGATCGAGATTTAATTTCGTGAATCTGGTGATGACAGGTCTCAAGTATGAAACACAGCGATATGAATAGCTATAGTATAGAAATACAGTTTGGCCCTAGGCAAAGTAATTGAGAAATCCTTCTTGAAATAATTTACATCTTTGAATATTTAAAACTGTCAGATACAACAAGGATATATTTAAATGTGTATAACTTACTCATTTTATTTTTATATTATACATTTTAGTTAAAAATAAATAAAAGTTTTCTTGTATTTGTCTTCTTAAAGTTCCTCTCCACGTTGTAAGTAGGCAATCATCGTGGATATTTTTGTCAGCAGCTGCTCTTAACATTTAGTTTTATTAAACTCCATTTATTTTTATTTCTTTTAGTTCTATTGCACATTACAAGTTTCCCTAATTCGTACAAAGACCAAACATAACAAGTACAAAAAAAATATATATAAAACAATTCAACATTTTAAGAATTATAAAAACAATTGTAAAACTATTGGCATTTGTTTTTTTCAAACACTATTTATTCCACTTTATGTAACAGTAAAAATTATAAAAAATATTGTGAAAATATTGTCATTTTTTTTTCAAACACTTTTTATTCCACTTTATGTAACAGTAAGAATTATAAAAACCATTGTAAAAGTATTGTCATTTTTTTTCAAACACTATTTATTCGACTTTATGTAACAGTGGGAATTATAAAAACAATTGAAAAAATATTGTGATTTGTTTTTTCAAACACTATTTATTCCACTTTATGTAAAAGTAAGAATTATAAAAATTATTGTAAAAATATTGTCATTTGTTTTTTCAAACACTATTTATTGCACTTTATCTAACAGTAAGAATTATTGTATAAAAAAATATGTTAAAATATAATCATTTGTTTTTTAAAACACTATGTATTCCACTTTATGTAACGGTATAATCCAACCAGTTTCAAGGTTTTTTACCTCATCATTAGATGAGCACAAACAAGACTGAATTATGCTCGAACTGGTAGCGATATACTCGTACATACTTCTGACGGTAAAAAATCGGGTTGGGAATTGTGGGTAAAGAGAGGCAGGATATAACTTTAGCAAGCAGCAGCGAGGTCTTAGGAATATATGTGTTTACCAGATGTTCATCCCGATACACTGACTTGGACATTTCTGGAGCCTTTAATCTGTCAAATTTATTTCCGTTACTACTGATATGTAAGAATTTGGCATCATCGAAAGAAAACGTTTGATTAAACCAATTACATTGTCTGTAAACCTTCATAACGTTAATGCCTTAACTATAAATACAATATATAATTGTTAAAGTGTATATGTTACAATACAACATTATGACATATAAAATAATATAAAAAAATCAATTGTTTCAAGTACTACGCAAAATTTAAGATATTTTTCCTGAAGGAGCTGAGTGACACATGAAATAAGTCTATATGACACACACAGTTAAACAGTGTGATTGCTCTACCTACCGGCATCTCCAAAGCAGGTTGGTTTGACTTATGGGTTGATAGAACAATCTATGGGAGCGTTGTCTCAAATAATTATTCGGAACATACAAACACCAAATGTTCAGGACGGATGGGTTAACAAAATTACCCCTGAGCAAACAAAAAAGTGGACACCCAATCGAAGAGATCTTCCACTCTGTAATGATCTGTAACTAAGCATCTCCAGTAAGAAGACACTTGGATAAAGTCACTCATGTAGAGACAACGGAGAAATCATTTCTGAATCCTTTCTAGCGTGATATGGCACAATATCTCTTTGCTACAGTGAAACCACTTATTTAAGTTCTTCAGTCAGGAGGGTTTTTTCTTGATTCTCTTCATATTCCTTGTGTCTTAATTTCTTAAATTCATTTAATAAGATTAATTCTTTTAGGGTGAAATATAAGTTTCAATATTTTTTTCTATCCATAATACTTCATTTCAGTTCACGCCATCTTAATATACACCACCTTTCTATCGTAAAACCTTTAATTTGTCAATAGTTATGGATTCGAATCGTCAATTTTAATAACTCAGAGTACTATCGAAGAGAATCTGCTCTCTAAACGGTAATACATACAGTTTAGTGTCCTTTTTTTTGTATTATGAACGGCAAGGTAAATTTAAGACTCTTTTGTCGAAGAACTGAGTCATTGATTTTTTTAAATATCCTCAGAAAGATACAGGCAGAAGCCTAGTTTACTGGAGGCATGATAAATTAAATGCAATAAATTCAGATCCATATAAGCTGTGTTAACATTTAAAATCCATTTATTGATTCATAAATCATATATTTATGAAAACAAATCTATGAGAGTTGATACTTTAATTTAAAAAAAAGGAAATCATTCAGTTTTCTTCTTTTACTTTGTTAATTAATGTAATATTCATTCGAGATAAGTTTAACCCTATAGTGCGCAATGATGCACATATGAATCAACCAAAGTTTTTCTAAATATTTTTGTGTTGAGTGGTATAAACAACGACTTATGCGCTGTTACAAATGTGATACAATAATCTCCACGCTTTGAAACCACATAAGTTTAATAGAAAACTGTTTTACCGGTCAATTTGGCAGTTGAAGTTTGACATGTTGCGCGTAGATGACTTTTGTGATTTGTTCCAATTGGAAATCAAATTACTTTATTATTGGTGATCAAGGTAATCTTATTTTTTTTTCTTTTATTCTTTAGAACATATGTGTAAAATAAGTGAAGTTAAATATATAATTTCATTTATATCATATAATTAACTTACGAATGCGCAGTTATTCATATATGAACCTCACTCTTTCTTTTTTTTAATATAAATATATAAAAACAAAAAAAAAATTAATTAAATTGGTAATTCCTATAATATCGAATAAAGGAATTACCAATTTAAGGATTATAAATATTAAAAACGTATGTTTTACTCTTCCAGCCTCCCTTATACGAACATTATATTACAAAAGCAAGGAGACCAAATAGTGAACTTATATTCAAACTGTCTACGTACCAGAAAAGAAAACAATAGTGTAAAATGTCTATATTGAAGGAAAATCCTTGAATATCTTCAAAGTAAATCCAAACACTCTCATTACCTTATCACACGCTCTATTTTCTATGTGATGTTTTTTTATCGTTATTAAAGTAGAAGTCACAGTTTAACTTAAGAAAAATATATTAATAGTTCAGGAACCAGAAGTAGATAAGCCCTGGCATATGAGAATCAGTTTTTCTAGAGTGTGCCATACGACAGAAGACATATGTGTGACGGTCAACCCACGAAAATAGATTTATGACTCCAGAAAGGTCTCAAGGGCGTTTCATCACTTTACATTCATTTTGTATTCTTCGTAGAAAGCACTTTTATCAGGTGCCGAAAGAAAGATCTACTGTTTCGAATGATTCTGAAAAAAAAATATTCGTAAAAGAACGAATATAAAATTTTATTTCATATATTTATTAACATCCACGACATTTAAAAAAATACAACTTATTTTCAGAGTGTACCTACAAGTAGAAACATAAGATGTAATATTAAAGATAAAAATATCAATGATAAAATGTGAAGTGAAAAACAAATACATACGTCCTACACGACGTGTACACGACGCAAAATCAGGAAGCTTGATTAGTGTATCTCGACCACGCTCTTCAGCGTGTCCTATGATAATTATCAATTATAATATGGTGAAGGGTACTATATGAAATACGAATGAGGCATTGTTTAAAATAAAGAGATTCCACAATTTTAACTCTAGATTTTATATTTTTTACAAAATACAATTAAAATTTGGAGAGCTTTTGAAATATGCTGCACTTATTTGGGGTAGGATGAGGAACATGTATCATTTTAAGATTTAACGAGTGCAGAACAAAACGTTCAAGATCTCTTTTAATACCCTTCCCAGAACAAACCTCTCCTAACTCCACACTGAACAGGATAAAGAAACCCTCCAACATCACATCCTCACTTGTACCCTGAAGTTCTATAAAAGCCCACAGAACCATAACAATTGTCTTATCGCTGTTCTAAGGGTTTACGAGAGTGAACTAACCTACTTTTCCGTTATCAATTTTGCCTGATTTTATCATTTTTCCGTTATCACTACATTATTAACAGGAAGGACTAAGATCTATGTGAATATGATGAATTATAAGTAGTTTGAACGCGTAGGCATGTACATATGTATAAAAATCAATCAAAAAAATAATTAATTAGTTGTAAGAATTGTTATCTAGTTATAAGTTAGCATGTAGGTATCATGCTGTAATTGTTTGAAATATATTATATAAGTATAAAAACACTAACATGATTCATATAATTTGCAATGAAAAAAAGTACAAAGGTACTACTGCACACAATAAGCTAAAGCTAAGGCAACCCAGAGCCGTGCAAATAACCAATTATTATGAAACATTTCAATTTACATCTTTATGAACCTCAATACATATATTCTTCCTCCTCAACAGTTGAAAAATAGTTTCAATAAACATAAAAACATAATCACAATTCAATGAATGTAAATCTTAATAACGAAAAAATATCTAAAAATGTTTGGTAATATGAAAGAATGAAACTCTATACTCAATTAAGAAAATCAAAATTCAATGCTTTGATAGTTCCATATCCTTTATTTATTTACTCAGTGACAGGTGTTTCGCCATATATTGGCAATATCAAACTGTGATTTGAACTCATAAAAATTACATAATGTATATATACATGTTAGATAAATAAAGTCATATTTTAATTTCTGAATGAATATTTAGATGAACATATTCCACATTGACTGTGAATGAATTTGTATTTCTTTTTTTTTGTATGGTACTCTGAAATATATCCGAATAAGCGTTTAAGGCATATCAAAGAATGAGGTCAATTTTGTTCTCAGCCCCACAAATCGAGCCTTCTGATTTAAAACCTCTGGAATAGGCACAGGATTCGCGATTCGCCATTCAACGTGTTGATTATACTCGTACTACCGTTCAACGCGTGCGAATATTGTTACCAGACGAACACTTTTACCAACCTAGTACCTTATTTTTGGTAACATCGATAAATGAACTCAACATCCCCTGGTGGAATTTCATAACTTTATTAATTAACAACGAAGGTCATAGTTCATATTAAAATTGCCTTAAATTATATAGAACATGAACAAAGAATGAATTCTTTAAAATCCTTTCGACAGAGACGAGATATTTCGTCCCATACATATGTGCGCGCCACGCCATTGACGACATATCTCGCCAATACTTTGGTACCTAAAATCACAAGTAAATATTATTGACAAATTAATAATCAGCACACCCACGGACATCTATCTAAATCATATAGAAACATTTTATATTATCTTAAATCATCTTTGGACCACTTATCGACATATTTCGAAGTTAGTTTCACTTGGCAGTTGTAGATGTCACCGTTCAGGGCTGTCCGTTTTTAAAGTTGTAACCGAAATTCTTCATTTATAAAGTTCACAAAGTTCTTTTTTCAAATTTTTTTGGTAATTTAACGCAAATTTTTTTACCTCGCTTGGAAACTATACTACTCGTATTATAATTTTTTAGTGATTTTGCGTATTTTTTATCTTTATTTTATATCGAAATCCGACTATTTTATGTTCAATAGTGAACAAAAACTAGGTACTCGTACATATTTCATACTTTGTTTCTTGCTGTGTAGTGAAATATTTTTTGCATATTGATATTGGTTCCGTTGAAGTATGAGCGTGTGACAACCCTGAATAAATAATTAATTTGAATTTTTATTTATAAAAAACTGTTTTATGTGTTATATTTCATAATATATGGTAAGTCAATAATAAGTTCTATATAATTTTAAGAAAAATAATGAAAATTGATTGAATATTTATTTCCAAATTATTTTCGGGCTGACGGGATTCACCATATTTTTTTATGGCAAAGAAAAGGTTGAAGATGGCAATTAAACACATTTTAAAATTAAAACAAGAAGAAAAAAACTACATGTATATATATTACATTATATGAGAATAATCAGGTTTACAAAAATAATGTTATTTAAAGTGAAAACTCGAATAATATATATCATGGTTTGTTGTTGATTATTTTTCGTAATCCTAGTACTAATATGGGGTGTATATGCTTGCTTATCTGAAAATAAAGTTCTGAGATTTGTGATTAAAGTCTCTAGGGCATTTGATGGTGGCATTGTTATGAGAAACTCACTGGTTCACAATAGTTTAGAGTGCGGTCCAATTACTAAAAGCCCGAGAGTAATCCAGAAGTTTCTAATTGTTGAGTGATTCCAAAAGAGGTTTCTACAACATAACGGTAAGCATTTTATCCATGGATTATCCCACATTTTTCCTAAAATGTTTGTATATAACTGCTTAAGCGTTCGAAGAGATTTAATATACATGCAAATTTCTAACAGAAAACATTGCAAACCTTTCATTGATTAATTAACTTTTTTTTTATCCACTGGATAATAATTTATACCATCGTGAATTAATATTATTTTCCTCCTAAATGTCGACATCGCGAATGTGATAGGGGAGAACATACAAATTTAAAACTACATCTCTGGTTGGTTGGAATAGTTTACATCATGTCAATAAGTTCACAGAACAATTTGGCAGGTTGTACTATGAACAATTTATTTTATTTATTTTAAACACAAGTAATACACACAATTTGCGAAAAAACAACAGGTAATTGAATTTGGACACACAATTTTAATGGATCTGGGTTTGTTGCCTTTCATTTGTCGTGTCCTCAGTAAACTAGACTTTTTCCTGTATCTCACTGAGGGCCTAAAGCATGAAAAAATAAATCGAAAATTCTTTCCGATTTTTGATTATATAAAACCTCGTTGCACATTCTCATCAATCTGACAAACAGTGACACTCAATTACATATGTATAAATCACGTAAAATCAAACTCCTCACACTTCATCACTCCAGACATACCAAAACGTTCATCTTATAATATACCACAAATAATCATAAAAAAAATACCACACTCAAAAGCAAACACAACGCTTTGATACAAGTCATTCATCTTGCATGCACTCAAACTTCTTATACTTACACAATGATTACCTTATGCTTAAAAAATACTAGGTATTCTTGGTTTGTGCTGTATTACACTTTAAGGTTTTCGAAGCTTTGATAATAATTTAAAGACCACCGTTTTAGAGTGGTTATACAATACATTTTTTTATTTTATTTTATCGTATATCAAGACCATGCATATATACCAGAAAACACCTGAAACCGAATATGTTATTATCAGGTATCGGAAGATTTGTCTTTTCCGCAGTTTTCATCCCAAATAGGTTTTTCTGAACATATGCAGATACGAGAAAGTATCTAACTGTTGTAACTGTAAATCTAACTGTTGTAGTCACTACTTTCCTACCCTTACATTATATTTATGATTTAATATTTTTTAACTTTGAATATAAGTTTTTCGTGTCCCATATTGTAGCACTCTTGAGGAGAGCTTACTTCCTAAATGGCGCTTTATAAATTACATTTTTATTGTTAGTAGCGTTATTTTTGTTGCGTACAGTAAAGCCTGATGATTTAATTGCTATATGTTTCAACCAACCAGAAATGTGTCAAAAAATGTGGGCACCTACATTCCACGCATGTATTTTTTGTTGAACAAAACAGAGAGAAGATCTACAAAAAGAAAAATAAAAGAATATAAACTTTCTTCAATCCTTAAAGAGACAAGAATAATAAATTTTAATAAAAAAAAAGCCATTTCGTCAACCATTAATAAAAAAAGAAATGCGAACTCTCTCTTTTCTTCGATTCGAAACTGTTGATTTTAACCGTGTCTCTCATAAATCATTTTAAATAAGTGGGTTACTCAATATTCCTTGAGCACCTCTGAAATATCCTGCTGAAATATGAAAAATATTCCCTAAGTTTGATTTATAGTTTCCCGTTTCGAATCCCTAATGTGACAGGAGTAATCCATTTCTGGTTCTAGAGCTCAAAGTATATTCTTCTCAAAGTATATTATTTCATTGTGAAAATCACAACCTATTTTCATACTGGAGCATTTCAGTGGATGATAAACTGGCTGCTCATCATTAAATCTCGATCCTTATTTAGGATGCGGAAATGATTTTGTTTACATTTATTGCAAAAAAGTGATGATATTAAGAAAAGAGTGAAAAAATTAAGAAAATACGTGTGTGAAATATGATGAATGTCAACAGTAGAAATGAAGATATTAGGAAAGAGGTCGAATTGAAAAAAGATGCAATGTTTAAGATAAAAACTTAAAAATAAGATGATTCGGTCATGTAGATCGATTCCAGTCTGATTTTCACTTAGGGCCCATTAACCTGTACACCGCGTTAAAAATCAAATTCAACGAATCCTGTGCGCGGCACAATTTCGGCGTGGTTTTTAATTTCTAAGTTTAAACGCGTATTTTGTTTAGAGCCACTGATATTTGATTACAACACCAAGTAAACGTGACATTCAAGTAATTTTCTGATAATAAATAATATTCATTACTCTTAAGGAGACTCATTAAATAAAGGAGATAAACTAAACATTACGTAAAATACACAAAGGAATGCTACAGATCAGATCACAGGCGTTTGTGCTTCCCGCGACGAACACGTTAAAACATATTTCTGGTGTGATGGAAGAGATTGCCATTTGGTAATAAACTCACCAGGCTAAATAAAATAAAAAAAGATATAATGAAAGAATGAATAATGAAATATTTCCAAAACAAATTTCTATACGAGAAGTAAAAAAATAACGAGGAGTTTGGATTCCTGTGAAACGTGACCGTCTGTTTTTTTAGAATTCAGCTTAATGAATTGAACTCCAAGAGTTAAAAGGTTTAATAAACGGATGTAAATGGTTTCATAAAAGGTTGTAAAAGGCTTAATAATAAGCTTAATAATGAATCGAACTCCAAGAGTAAAAAGGTTTAATAATAGCAGTACGCGTGATGTACCAGAATTGAATTAAAGGAGACTTCTGTTCTCTCTTCCTACTCCAAAAGGGACTTGGTGTAATGGTGACAAAGATGTTAACATTTTCAATCACTTATCTATTTATTTATGTTGATCAAAACTACTCGTATTTAACCGTTAAGTTAAACATTTAAAAGGCTTTCTAATGTAAGAATTGCCTTATTTTGTAGTTATCTAGGAATCGATGAATTTCAAAAGCGTTTTGAGCAGGATTTGGTTTTCAAAGAAATTCTCTTCATAAATCTTGGAATCTACAATACCTGATTTATGCGCTTAAATAATTTAATAACAGATTCAAGTATTTTTGAAGAGAAAAAAATAATTTCTCGGGCATAAAAAGATAGATGTAAGATAATTAGATTCAACTAAGTATATAATTAATTATTAAACTAAATAAATACTCAAATTAGATGAATCATGGACCCTCAAAGTTAGTAGTATGAATGTGGATACACCGGAGAATGCTACGGATACCCTGGACGGATATCGTCAGCAGCACAAGGGTTCTTCAAAGAGCCAAAGTTGATAGAGAGTTGCTCACTAATATTAAAATCCGAAAGGTGTCCTACTTGGGTCATGTACTTAGAGGAGAAAAGTACAAATTACTGCACCTGATCATCCATGACAAAATAGGAGGTCGAAGAGGTGGTGGCAGGAGGCAAATCTCCTGACTCCGCAATACACGTGATTGGGCTGGTATAAGGAGCGTTGGGGATCTTTTTCGGGCTGCCGGGAACAAAGATGCCTACTATCAGCTGATAGTTAACGTTGGGGAGACCTAATATGACACTAGGAAGAAGAAAAGGATGTAAATATCTATAATATAATTAACAACAATTAATTACTTTGGTATTCCACTAATTATATTAATCCTCGCTACACGTATTTCCACCCCCTATCTAGAGGATCTCTTTAGGCGAAATGATCATGGAATTTATATTATTAGTGGACATGGTTTATTATTAAAAATTATAATATAAATTTCCATAAAGTCAAAGTTGAAACCTTTGATAAAAAGGTGGGGTTTAGATCTTAGTTTTCACAAACGAGAAAAAAATATCTGATAAATTGCCATGTTACAATAAGCTCGTTAGTTTGTACTAAGTAACTTAGTTGGCAAGACGGTTATCTTCCAAGAAAAGGATTGCTAGTTCGATTACCGTAAGTACATAGATTAAAAAATTACCGTAAGTACATAGATTTAAAAATTACCGTAAGTACATAGGATTCTAGCATCTTAAACAGCTGTCTAATTGGTCTAAATAAATGTCCGCATCTTAATAGCCACGTCATGTTGTATTATATAAAACTAGCAGAAAAACCTATCCAAGAATGTACGAAAGTAGTAACTAAATACTTGTCAATTGCCACCACAACTACCTGATTCTATTCCATCACGCCATGTCGACAGAGGAACAAGCGCAACACATTCCAGTCCGTACAGACATACATCGCCTCTACATAATATGTATTTTAATACAATATTTATTTTAAACACTGAGTTAAATCCAACCATTTAGTTGTCTTAATAAGGATCAACTAAAATTCTCCCTTTGGCGTTGAAATATTGTCACATTCTTGACATTGCGACATATAATTTTGCTTCTGAACCGGTTAGGTGTCTTAAACGAATTTACTCGCTCTCTATTACTGTGCCCGTGGGGCCGCCATACAAAATAAGCAAGTTAAATCGCTCAGCTTCATGCCTGTTTCTAGTCAATGTCTAGTACTAATTCGAATAATCTAAAATACGGAACATATAGAGACATCTATTGAGATGATGAATAAATACTATAATATTACAGTTTACATACATAATCGAATTTATAGAGAAAAAAATCTTCGCATGACAGTCGACATGTATCTCGAACAAACGGTTGTTAGTTTTGCGTTTTACTTTTAATTATACCGTTAAAATTTGAAATGATTTTATTGTCAAATTATTTACTTTCCAAGCGTTCTCTCTCCCTGGCTCCATCCCAACTCATTGTCTGCGAAGACTGTTGGGGTCAGCTCTCCTCGTCCTCAGGTTGTATGCTCTTCTGTCCCGTACTACGTCCCCCAGGCCGTGCCTCTGCATCAGGTTATCTCTTTGCACCACCCATGAATTCCTTGGTCTTCCTCTGGTTGTTATTCGAGGAAGATCCATGAAGATTGCCTGGTTCACAATGTGATCGGGTGCTCTGCGTCCAACGTGCCCATACCATCTCAATCGCCTCTCCTCCATCTTGCTGTTGATGTCTGTAACACCCAGGCTTCCACGAATGTGTCAGCTTCTTATTTTGTCTCTTAGGGACACACCTGCTGACCATCTTAGCATGCGCATTTCAGCAGTTTCTAGTTGCCTAGAGTAAGAGGTATACATCGTCCAGCATTCGGAGCCATAGAGGAGTGCGGGTCTGACAATTGTTTGTCTGACAATTTACTTTCCGTGCGTTATTAAAATAATAAATATTTTCATGTTACATATACTTTTAACTATATCAAATATTTTATTAATGTACGTTTCCGTATTTTCTGTGATAAATTGTGACAATCCTGACATTTTGTTAAAGTTTTAGTTGTATTTTTCTGAGTGAACGGTGGCACAAACGACACATATTGTACATATTTGGTCTTACAAGTCTTCATAATATGCTTTGAGTATACCTATATGTACAAAAAAAGATAATTCTATTATGTTGTTTATAGTAAAGGCATTAACGTTGTGGAGGTTTAAAGACATTGTTATTTATTTTTAACAAACACTGTTTATTCCACTGTTTTGTAACGGTATAACCCTACCGGTTTCAAAACTTTCACCTCATCTTCAGGAGAGCACAAACAAGACTAATTTTGTTCGAACTGGTACCGATACCTCAGCCCTCAACCGTTCAAGCGTGTATATCGGTACCAGTTCGAACAGAATTTAGTCTTGTTTGTTCTCCCCTGAAGATGAGGTGGAAGCCTTGAAACCGGTAGGGTTATACCATTAGAAAAAAGTGGAATAAACAGTGTTTGATAAAAATAAATTACAAATAATACTATTAGGTTTTATTTTTGCTAAAAGATTCACGACCCTCCGGGATCAGCCATACCTTGCGGCACTTAAAGAAGTAAGAGCGTTCTAAACACATGTTAAGTTTAAAAAATATTGCAAGTAAATACCATCAAATTGCCGACTTGTTTGATTTTAATAGCGTGTGTTTCGAAATTGGAATACTCATGTAACGCAGTAGCTTTTGCCATTATGTTTTCTTTCATTTTCAGCTTCATGGTATTAGACGAATAATAATACATAATAGATAATATCCTTATTATACTAATATATAAACAACAATAGTTACAACGAAATACAATTGTCGAATAATTTCATTTAGAATATTAGGATAGTAAGCAAGCAAACCACATAAAACATATACGTATTTAAATAAAATTAAAGACAATTGTTTTCACATCATGGCCTAGTTCCAATATAATAACGACATCTATGGCCTAGTTCAACCAATCAATTTAATAACGACATCTATGGCCTAGTTCGTAAGACATTTATGTCTTAAGTCCCAGTAGTAGGTTCAGGTTCCTTTGAAGTCTATTGAATCACACTGTTGAACACAGTGTGATTCAATAGAATTTCTCTTCCAACGAAGAAGAAATGTGTTAGCCAAATCTTAAGTAAAAACCAGACAGAAAGTATTATTTCAATCAAACAGGAATCGAATCTTGAACCACCGGATTGAAAAAGAAATGTCTTACAAATAAGGTCAAAGAGGTAATATTTTCATGAAGAGTATTAATCTTGTTTTCACTTAAGGTATCTTAAAAATCTTTCTGCTTGGTTGGAAGAGATCGCCACATGATCAAATAACACAAGACTATACGTTATATAATGAAAGTTTGATAAAATACGATACAACATGTATGAAATAAATTATTTGGATTTAAAAAATATAAGGGAAATTTATTCATAAAATAATAAGGAAATAAAAATATATTTTTAAATTCTTTTAAAAGTTAATAACAAATAAAATTAAAAGTTATTTATACCTTGTATATTTCTCGAAATTCTCGGAAAAAATTATATCCAAATGGGATTTTCTAATTTTCTCCGAAAGAATATTATACTGCCATCTATATAAATTTTCAGGAACTAATGAATTTCCCAACATTTCCGTTGGTGCTTTCTGCTTTACTTTGATAATATTTACTCGGATGGAAAAAGGTGGAAAAGTTTATTAAAAGAAATTTTATCAATTATTTAATGAAGAACATAATTGTTTTTTTTTTTTTTCTAAATAAAATTTCAATTCAAGTCAATATTTTTGTTTGTGTTTTTTTTTCAAAGGAAGCAAATAATGCTTACCAATATTTGAGAAACTGACAAAAGGGGAAAAATAAAATGGCGTCTGATTTAAGTATTGCTCGTATAATGAGGAGTTAGAGAATATACTCTTGATGTGGTTGTTGATATTATGAATTGTGATAGTTTGAGATATAAGATGTGATACAATTATAGAAAAAATTGCCGACCTTAACCTGGGATACAAGATGGGCGACAATATGCTTAACATCATATGCTATGCTGACGATGCCACCATTATAGCCAAATCAGAGGAAGACCTGCAACAAACGCTACATCGATTCCACACTGCTTCCAAAAAATACAACATGTCTACTCGTATCTCCATCAGCAAGACTACATGCATGACTCTAGCCAGAGAGCAAGCTGGATGCAGTGTGGCGATCAACGATACAACAATTGAACAAGTAATAAAATTTTAATACTTGGGTGCTAGCATAATGCGCAATAATGACCTCTATAGGGAAGTGCTTGAACAATCACAAAAGGCCGCAGCCATTTCCAGATGTTTAAAGAACACTATCTGGAAAAACAAGCATATGAACATCCAAAGCAAGGTGAGGATATACAAGACATGTGTCCGCTGCATAATGACATACAGCATAGAGTCCAGAGCCGACACTGTCAGTACCAAAAATCTCCTTCGGACCAGCGAAATGAAGGTACTCAGGAGTATCGCTGGCAAAACCCTTCGTGATGGAGTACGAAACATAAAAATCCGAAGGACGTGCGAAGTTGGAGATATTGTCAGATGGGGACGACAGAGAAGAAGATTTTGGAACGAACATGTATCCAGAATGGTGGAACCAAGAGCCGTAAGAATGGCCAGGGACAGTATCCCCTAAGCAAGCAGTCCTCCAAGACGACCTCCCAAAATATGGAAAGACAGCTGGCAGTTGACGTCACAATAGGTAAACAATGATACAGGACCATAACAGGCCAACAGACCTAAAATAAGATGAAGAAGAAGTAGATGTAAGACTGTTAATGCAGAATTTAAATGTATGATGAATGTTTCAGGTATGTATTTAATATTATACTAATATACAATACATCTTATTAAGAATAAAGACCATTTCTTCTCAGATCTTGCATAGTAAAGCGGTTTTCTATTTGCACAAAATGAAGGGTTTTAGCATTGTAATGTACTTATACCTTACTTCTCGCCCTTGCATTAAAATGATGTTTAGTGTAAATGTTATATTTCAAATAATACAAATTAATAAAGACCACTAGGATTTTAAAAAAATTGGCCTATCAGAGATCTTACAATCAAAATTTTATTCTTTTTTTTCTCTATTATATGACAACTACAGCAAAAAGAAAATATGTTGTTTCGTTATGTTCAGAAATGTTAAAAATCAATGCCTATCGGGTTTTTTTTATAGGAAGGGAAAAGGCAAACAGAAATAATTTGACGTTTAGATGCTGTCTAAAAAGAATTGTCTCTGTGAAACATCACAGTGAAATATTACATTACACAATTTCATTTTGGTAGAGAATCGATTTAAGATATCTAAAAAAAACATATTAATTTGTGTTGAAGCAAGTGTTACAAGAAACAAGTGCAAAATTACAAGAAACAAGTGCAAATAGTAGCCAAGTGTAGTATTTTTAAAACTATGGTGAAATTTCTATCATCTTTGCATGAATATGGTGAATGCAAGATAGATACGATTTTTTTAAATTCCAATACAGAAGTAATGAACTGTTAAATGTTACAATGTTGTTAAATAAAAAATGTAATCAATTATAACTGAGGATGAACTATGATTTTGTGTTGAAAATGGGACAATGGAGGGGTGCGATCTGGGATCACCACGGCCCAAAAAAACCAAGGTGATATAAGATTATTGAAACATTTTTTGAGATTATCAGAGAATTCCGCTAATTGACTTTGAAGAGAAAAAAACTAAGATTTTTGGGGATTATTATGTGTCGTTAATATACAAATTTATAGATGCTATAATAAACAAGATGTTTAAGAAAGTTGTTACAAGGCATAACAATGCTTTAGTGTCGACTTTTTTTGCTGCAAAAGTTGTCATTCATCAGTTTGACTTTCAAAATATATTAATTTATTCATATATTATTTATATAAACTGTTACTTTGATCTCGTAGTCTAGTTGGTAGGACAACCGGTTCAGTTCATGTTAACAACACCTTTCGTCACATTTTCTTCTTTGGTAGTAGTTTTTTTTTTGTACTTTTATAGTAGTTTTATTATCCTAGTAGTGTACATTTATTCACTCTGTAAAGATCCAAGTTTCGTCAGAGTAGATAATAAAAAAATAGGTTTATGGATACTGGAGAACAAACTCGTCTCCTCTGAATAAAACTTGAGATTTGTTTTACTAAGTAACATAAGAGAAATATTCGGAAAGCGTAAATATTTTAGATATGAAAACTTGAAACTAAAAAGGTAAAAATCTCCTATTAAAATGTCTGGCGTCTTAATGTCTCCGATTTTAGCTCAAAATGATCGTTTCACATAAAACTTTTATCTGTTCAGTACCTCCCTCAGTATTTGATATTATTTCAAATAAAAACATGCAATTTTTTTTTATTTGTGTAAATAATGGCAGATTGATTTGAAGGTTACTTTTAAAATTTGAAGCTTTTAAAGTTTTAAGAATATTGAGTGAAAGTGATTCATATATACATATCATCAAATGAGG
Source organism: Odontocerum albicorne (assembly GCA_949825065.1). Classification (NCBI taxonomy): domain Eukaryota; kingdom Metazoa; phylum Arthropoda; class Insecta; order Trichoptera; family Odontoceridae; genus Odontocerum; species Odontocerum albicorne. The sequence continues at coordinate 11,267,398 of OX463866.1, read as the reverse complement.
GGTAGGCAGAGACAACATGTCTTCAAACTTTTCTATCGAACCACACAACTTTCGCTTCCTCCACAACAAAACATCTTGTCATGCACAATATTTTATTATTAATACTTCTCACCAGCGGTGGCTGGTCTCGGGGTGTGTGGGCGCGCTGAGCCAGAGAAATAATTCGCAATAATTAAATTATGTATTCGCAAACCAAAAATATTAAAGACTTCCAAAAATATTAAATATTTATATAGATTAAATATGTATAAGAATACTGACAAATAATACGAGCATTTTTATTTAAGTGAAAATTCAATAAAATTTAAAGTAAATTTAAAAAAATATTCCTTTCAAATTGACCGGCCAAGTTTGCCAATTCATACTGGAGCGATCTCGAGTATGCACCGGACGGAAACGCATATTCATATACAATAGGGCCGACAGAGACATGCAGTAAACAGTGAGACAATATCCCTATATTTCGAATTGTTTCTCTGGTTCGGCGCGTCAGCGCACCTCGGAACCGGCCGCTGCTGCTTCTCACTTTACTTTATTTCCAAATCTGATCAATTTTGGTCTAGCAACATTTTCCCCAGTCTACCTCTTCCACGCACACCTTGCACTTCTGATTGTATACTCGCTTAGTCATTCTTTTATCATTTATTCTTTCCATATGTCCACACCATCTTAGAGCTATTTTCGTCATCTAATTATTAAATAAAACACACAATTCGCTTCGATTTCAAAAAACTTTTAATTGGTGATCGAAGTAAAATGTATGAGATTTAAACACAAAAAAACAATATCCGCCAAATGTTCACCTCTTGCAGCTCCACAGATGTCCACTCTTTTGTCAAAAAATTCGATGACATTTAGGCAAAATTGCGGTTCTAACTCACCAATACCGCGAATAATTTCATCCTTCAGCTCAGAAATTGATTGGGGGTCATTTTTATAGACCTGGCTTTTCACGTAACCCCAGAGGAAATAGTCCAACGGTATGAGATCACATGATCTTGGTGGCCAATTAACATCACCGTTTCCGGAGATTACAATACATAAATATAATTCAACAATTTGAACGCGTTGTTGTATTGTATACGACTCAATTTTTATAAATTTCATACATTATACTTCTCAAATGTCACAAGACCCAGGCAAGTTCGTGACGCCATCTGTGTTTTATCCGAGAAATTAAAAAACGCTCAATTTGAAAGACCATTTATATTTTCAGCAAACATAACCATATCATCTGCATACAGAAGTCCACATACATTAACATGAATAAAACTGGTGAGCGAAAAAAAAATGATGTACTAATTTAATCGTACGGAAAGTACACGTGTACTTACTTACCTGCAAATATTAACATGAATATGTATTGTTACGTGATTTTTCATTGTATATACAATAGAATACAGCCTTGCGGGTTTATTACCAATTATGGCATGTCATTCACTTGATCTAACCATACAATATTCTTTGGTCTTTCTCTACCACGACGTGCACTCACATTTGCACAATATATGTTATTAGTCTTTCTTCAGTCATTCGTTTTACATATTCAAATCATCTGAGAGTGCTTTTTTCGATCTAACTTAATACATCTTAAGTTTACATTAATCTTTTATTACTTTAAGTTAATGTTCATCCTCGTGTTGTTTAACCTTTTAAAACCTTTTTCAATTTATATATTGCGAATATATATTCCGATTTATATTTTTATATTCCCCCTGGACCCAAGTTGAATAAAAAAGATGATAAAAAGTTGTTTAAGTATATTGGACAGTTAACTTTTCTCCTCTGATTTAAACTTTGAAATTTTTACTGACTAATTTTAGAGAATGAGTCTACAAGTGCTATTATTTTATCAAATACCAAAAACCTCACACTGATTGCCTTGGTTGGCGTCGGTCGTTACATTTTCGATATCTTGAAAATAATTCTGTTCGACCTAAAACTTTTTTCCACACTGAAGACATTATTTATATCACACGTAAGTTAATTAATTCATTTTAGTCGTTTTGATCAAGTTTAAGCATAAAAGACAAAGCATCGTTACTGTACTTGCTTTAATAGTAAACCTTTCGGCCTAGAAACTTGACGATGTCCTCACAACCTTTTTGTAGTCTTATGGTAGTCATATCTGATCGAGAGGTTCATTTATAATAAGCAATGGCCTTTTGATGAGATCTTATTTATACATTGTTGTATATATTGTCCTTTTATTGCTTTGTATTCGCTATAATTAAACTATATTATTACATTAAAAAAAAATTAAACTTTTAATATGCTGCAAGTCAATTACTTCATATTCCATTGAGATATATTTTTTTTGTTAATTCATTTTGATGAGGCTGATATCTGATTATAATCTTTAACGAGGTAAGAAAAATGAATAGCCTAGGATCAATATCTAGTTCTAACTTATCCTCGAAACACTTGTTGTAGATCGGTGAATAATTTTCATCATCATCCTTACTTGTAGTGCCTTTGTAATTTAGCATCGTGACTTCCATGATAGCCTCCGATGATTCTTCTCCACCAATTCTTGCAGTCCGCAGCTCGAAAGGCAGTTATAAAGGGAAGTCTAATAGCGTATCTCATTCGATCAACGCATTTGGATACTTTCTTGTATGTTGTACTTTTACGCCTTCAGTAACCACAAACTTATCTAAACTTTCTGTTCGGCCACGAGTAATATGCTCAAAGAATCAGACGGCTCGTCAAAGACAGAAGACAGTTACTTTAATTTAAAAGTGTGCAAATATTACTCACATCGACATGTTGATTGCTCGCGATTTTGATTAAACCTGATAAAACGAACGATTTCCATAAAAAATTATTGACAAGATCGTTGAACAATTAAACAGCACAAAATAAGGTAGTCGAAAAATAAACAGATTTAAGGATCAGGACTCAGAAGGAACTTATAAAAAAGTGATGGTATACTAAGAAACATACATTTTTTATCATCCAATGAAGTGAGCTTGTGAGTGATAAACGGTCTTGAAAGGAGTGACGTTCATCATCAGACACAAGTTCTGAAAGGGCGATAAAGGCAGAAATCATGAAAAATGTACTCACCTTACGCCACAGTCATCGGTGTCATCATCATTGAGAACGCCACGCTTACGTCTCTTCTCTCTAGCACGGCGCACAAGCACGAAGCTAAGTGCGAGCAATGCGAGTAGAGCAAGCGTGCCCAGCACTGAGGCTATAATCACGTCGCGCCGGTGCATGGCCACCTGAAATGGAGAGAAGAAAAAGTAAAAACACTTGTTACAACAGTATGAACCACATCTGCTACAATCATTCAAGTCATAGGAGATATACAGCGAACACGATACGATGACTTACCTGTAACTTACAGCTCGAAAGATTCTGGAAAATATATTAAGGTAGCTGGAAATCAAAATTTATATGTTACAGGTTAGATACGAGTCCAGTATGAAAAAAAAAGCAATAATTTAAAGATACGAGTATGTTGAAAAGCGGTAATTTGTAAATAAACATCACCTAAAATGCAATGTTTTTAAATTTATAATGCCAGTTCTAAATTTCTTGCTGAGCACGACGCATACGGTTTAAAATGGTTGTTGAGTAAGACGCATATACTTATGGTAAAAGGGGCTGTAGGATACCTACGTTCCTAACTAAATAAAATTGAATTGTCAAACATACTTTATTGTTAAAATTGTAAACATACAGGGTCAACGACCGATGAATTATTTACAATTGTCACATTCTATAAATGTCAACAGTATTCACACGTGAACACTATTTTACACTGCATACCAAGGTAGAAAGAGAACACATCGCTTCCGACGTGATAGCACGCGCAGGAGTGAGATGGGGATACGGCGGACGCATTGACGCGGCCCGCTCCGAATATCTATAAATACCTACCTATCAATAAATAAAGATTATTATTTTATTATTCATTCAACTGTCAAGACTTGTTATTATTTACCCGGCCATTCACTCTCACTTTCGTTTCATCCGCATTCCTGAGGTTTATATTTAAAATAAATATAAATCAAAATCATCACGACGTATCAAGATAAGCAACTCGCTACATTGATGACCCTGAACGAAAAGGAACGCAGAATTCGACTAAAACGAATATAGCGATGTCAACATCAACATCATCAGCACGTCCTAATAGAACACATGCTACATTGATAACGACCATCGCTACAGGGCTATTCAGCACGTTGCATATACTTTGACCGGGTTGTTGAGTACGATGTATTTATTTGAAAGGGGTTGTTGAGTACGTGGCATACGCATATCTTCGAAAGAGATCGTAGAACACAATGCATATTCTTTAAAGTGGTCTTAAGTATAAAGTACATGTTTAGAAGGAGTTGTTGAGCGTGCCACATATCATATACTTAGAAAATATTGTTGAGCATGACGCATATACTCTTCTTTTAACCTAAAATTGAGACATTTAGGCTAATGATCGGGATGCGTTAGCTTTAAAAACATTTTTATTAGACACGTTTCAGTTCCATACACTTTCTCATACGACTTCTACAATTTCTCAGATTTTTTATGTTTCCTTCCTTCAAAATGTCACTCACTTGATTCAATTATACTTCCCCTTCTTCTCACACGCCTTTCATTCACATTAGAACTTTATATCTGTTTTGTTTTTCTTTCATTATTCATTAATTCCACATGCGCAAACTATCTTAGCGTGTTATTTGTCTTATCAAACACTGTTTATTCCACTTTTTGTAATGATATAACCCTACCAGTTTCAAGGCTTTCATATCATCTTCAGGAGAGCACAAACAAGTCTTGTTTGTTTATGCTCCCCTGAAGATAAGGTGAAAGCCTTGAAACCGGTAGGGTTATACCGTTACAAAAAGTGGAATAAACAGTATTTGATAAAACAAATTACAATGTCTTTAAACCTCTACAGTGTTAATGTCTTAACTATAAATAATATATCTTAGCATTTTCATTTTCTTTTTGGGCACTGTTATGACAACAGAAAATCGTTAAGCTAGACGATATGTTTAGTAAATTATTTTTCTCAGGTACCGTTCCGTATAGTACCTGAAACCCCTGGTTGGTAGCTTAGTATATTACCATTTAGGATATAAAGATCGCCATAGATGTGATTTATTGTTGTGAAAACGGTTGGCCTCGGTGTTTCTGTTACTATTGTAGCTTAATTCTTCATTGTTAGTATACACAATGGAAACCCTCACAGAGTATTTATTTTTATACATAAAAGATGTTTCAATCGCAGGATACATTAAGGCTAGAGTACAACAGGAGATTGTGGAAGAATGGAGAAAACCTCCTCTAAGAAAAGAATTCACGCGAAGGGTGAATTCAATTTCCATTTTAATATCAGTAAGCGCCTCTCAACGCGACATGCCTGAACATGAAAATGACGAGGAAAAACTTTCCTGAAAAATAAACTGATATTATCGCTAGCTGAAAATTTAGTTCCTGAAAGTAAAAAAAATACGTGACAATTTTTTTTTCTCAGTGACTTGATTATATTTTAAAGTCAGTTAAAATTTTAAGTATTTCACTATCAAATTTGCTTTCTTTTCACCACCATTTCTTTTTATTTTGATTCATGATATAGAACTTTTATTTTTATTATTTATACTGTCCATATTTATTGTACAAGTTATTTTTATTTACTTTTTTTAATAAACTGCAGCCTGGCAATAACTCTGCAATATTGCTTGATAATGAAGAGTTAAATAAATAAATACAGTTTTATATTATATATTGTTTATAGTTACAATTATTGCCGCCTGGCAATAAACCCGCCAGATTGCGTTTGCAATAAAAGTGTTAAATAAAAATAAATAAATAAAAATATATTGTTTATAGTTAAGGAATTAACATTGTGGGGGTTTAAAGACATTGTAATTTGTTTTTATCAAACACTGTTTATTTCACTTTTTGTAACGGTATAACCCTGCCGGTTTCAAGGCTTTCACCTTATCGTCAGGGGAACGCAAACAAACCTATTTTAGCCTCTTTATTTTTGTTTTAAATAATTAATAATATCAAGATTTCTTCAATGGTTGGGAAAAATTATTAGAAAATATTCAGAATTACAGAATTCAATCTAAGATAAAGCTTTATTTTCTTTCTTAAACACTTAACTTCAAAATAAAGGAAGTAACGTGGTTGTGAAAATATTCAAATGATTATCCATCTTAATGAAGTTTATGAACATAGAGAAAATAAAAGTAAAAGTGAGATATCATCAATCAAAGGAAACGGAAGGAATGGTGGAGAAGAAAGAAAAATCAGGAATGAGACACGTTGTATTATAGACTAGAAAATAAGTTTTTTTTTCATTCGCGTCTTAAAGCATGCTAAGGAGACGGAACGAGTCTTATATTGGTTTGTAACTGGTTTCAGAGTCACACTGCAGAGATAGTAGAGGATGACGTAAAAAATATACAGATGAATCATCATCAGACCATCCAAAGTCCGGGATAAGCAAAGAAGACAAATTTTTAACTCTTTCATTATAATTCCGGTCAAGATAATTTTACAATATTTGGAGTACATAGGTGACTGTAAATAAGGTGCTGGCACTAAGTGGGCAGACAATCATATTTAGTGTTGTCATCTCGATAATTTTCTGAGTTGAAGTAATCAACCCTTGATTCACTCAACAGATTACGCATGTTTTTTTTAAACCAAGCAAGCTTATTGCCATATGGCAATCTCTTTCAAGCAACCATAAAGTTATTTTAATGGGCCCTTAGTGAAAACCAGACTGGAATCCCATTTTTTTTTTAATTTGGGTTCCAGCGGGAATCGAACCCGCAACCTCCGGATCGACAGACAAGCCTCTTACCACCAGGCTACGAAAGCCATCTGATGTTTTTCTTTATTCAAAGCAGAACCTTTTTTATCTTAAGCCCTGTTTTGCCCTTAATTGTCTATGGGGTTGTTTTTTTATCTTGATGCTTATAAAATTTTGTGAAATTTGATCTCGACTCCAATGGGTTCAAATGAGACAGTAAAGAAATCTCCACGCTCTTTCAACTCTTCTATGGAATAGAACAATTCAAGCTGTTTTCAGTAACAGCTTATCTATTTAACCATGGACTATGCCTCCGATCTGGTTAAAACAGAATATTTTTTAATTGGTACAAACACATCACACATAATTTTATGCGGTTCACTTGGCTCAATCAGATGGGCTTTACCCTTGTCAATATTTATTTATTTAATTAACGACACAACAGTGTCTTTATATCCAAATGAACAAGTGACAGGTTATAAAGTACTTAAAATTATTGACAAATAATACAACTTTATCTTAAACTAACATGAAGATACAAAAAGCAGTAGTAATAATAAATTACAGTCATCGTTTTAAAATAATATAATAATCTTTGAGAATTTTGTGGGAATTTTATGGATAGATATTGAGATATAGAGAACACATGGCCTCATTAGTAGAACGAGATGCAAGTTACTTTGCAGAATTAAAACCTTCATACATGTTGATGCAGGGTTACTCAACTCCAGAGGCAAAGTATTGTCCTTAATGTTTTGTAAGTATATTATTAAAGAAATATTTTATTAAAAATATTTTACTTCCTTATTAAAAATATTTACCTTTTAATTTTTGTTAGGTTTCTCAAATATTATTTTCATACAGTAAGTAATATTTATGGTCATGGCTACCTATATTAATTATGAAACATATTTTATAATCCTTCATGTATTATGTCAGCAGTCGTCTTCGCAGGTTTAAATCCTGGCGGATTCTCATTCGGACTATTTTTACTATTTTCCATCTAAGTTAAAAAATCCAGATGGCCCTCTTGTTAAGGACATTGGAGTATCGACCTTCTTTATTTTTAATAGGTTGAGCTTATAAGGAAGCGCTGATGAGATGATTATTATGCTCAGGAAATAGCACTATAATAATTTGTCTAAGATTTTGAAAAGACTTGATGATGCATCCAACCTTATCTTGGCCGGCGGGATGATGTGGGATGAGCCTGGACCTTTATTTTAATAGCTTATCTCTTAAATGTATTTTCTGCAGTTTATTATGAGATATATTTAATATTTATTTATTATTTTATTGAACACTTTTATTGCAAATACAATCTAGCTGGTTTTTTACCGTGCGGCAATCTCTTCCAACCAACAAAATATATGTTCGATTTCGGGGTAAATTGTTGTATGTACACATTACGTGTCTGTTAAGAACCTATATTTATTTGTTTGAGTTAATCTTAAGGGGTATTTGTGAATTTACTTTTTTTTCTGTCATTAATTTATTGTCTGTTTTTTTTTCTTAATCTACGTGTGCAAAGGTGTATGCTGAAAAACATCTGGCGTCTTCGCGGCTGGGCTCGACCTTTATTGGTGGGGTGCATCACGTTCGAGAGGATGTAATGAGATGAGCCCAGACCATTATCAATGGCTTCTCTCTTAAATGTATATTCTGCTATTTATCTTGATATATACGAGTATATGTGACTTTGGAATGTATTTTTATATGTACATCAATAAACCTATATTTATGCTAGCAATAAACCTATATTTATTTGTATTTATCAGATGTCTGATATCTGATAAGATTGATGATATTGTCAATAAAACTCTATACGAATTTTAGGTGAATTGATCATAAAAGCGGAAATTAAAATTTATTTCGAAAAAATAAATAAACAAGGTGATTAGTTTTACGTCACACATAAAGAGGTCTGTAGAGGTCAGTTGGCTACAATGAAACGACCGTTGTACGGAATCGTAAAATAAAGTTTTATATCACGTTGTTAGGCTATTATTATGTTAACGAGCCCTGCGGACAAAGTTATATTTTTTAATGTACTTTTGCTCCGTTATATTATTTTCTTTTACATGGAACAGGTAGATTAGTTCGTGATTTTATTTCATTTTCAATTATTTTGTGTACATAGTTAAACATGGTACATATTGCAGACTAATTGTTGTACAGGAACTTTTTCCAACACACAAGCTCATCTTGGATACATTAAACTGTATAATACATGACAGTCAGTCTGTCGCTACAAGTGTTTTTACTGCATACCCCGATGTTCTCTTGAGATAAAATGATCCCAACAATGCTTAACACTTCCCTTACGGTGCTTAAATTGAAACGCGAGCTCCGGCGTTGGGTAGTGAGTACGCGATCAAAAATTAGCTATTTTAAATCTAAAAAATGAGAACATTCATAGATAATCCCCTTAATTAATTATAATTGAAGTGAAAAATTATAAAAATAGAGATTTATTAGCTGAAAACATTAAAAAACCATCTGGCAACGCTCACGGAACGAGCGTAGGTCTAATCTGGTTGCAAGCCCAAAAGCTACTGCGGCGCGGAGCGGTAGTGGCTTACTCCCGGTGTGGCTTACGCTTGCGCCGATTGAGACAATTGAGCTCCTCGCAATTCAGTAAAGTATGCAAGAGTGTGATGTGAATATAGTGTCGCGCTTCCCGCATACTCTTCACTTATCGTCAAGACGAGGCGCTCACAGCGTTTAAATGCGAATTTGTTTCCGATCTTCACAAAACACCTACGATGTAGTCGATAAATTCTGATTATTATTAATATTATTTTTTAAATCAATGCGTAAATATATTATGGAGGAATACCTAAAATCTTGACCTTGTATTTATTATATTTATAGAGATATTGATGGTTATTAGAAGCAACGTGTAGAAGATACCCAACACAGGGAAGGAAAGGTTAAGCAGACTGGTAACATGTTACATCGAAAGTGTGTGGGTGTATGTATGTGTATGCGTCGAGATAGGAGATAGAAACGGGGATGAATTTAATTGGATTAAAAAAAATGTATAGCAGCGCGAAGTGTTACGAGCATATTGAAATAAAACTTACAGCAGGCAATAGAGTGAATGGTGGTTTATACAATATGTTTTTTGAATGGAGTATTTCAAGAGAAGCGGAGCTGGATGCTCAATATAAACATGTATGAAGCTTTTAATTCTGCAAAGCAGCTTGCATCTCGTTCTACTAATGAGGTCATGTGTTTTCTATATCTCAACATATATTCATAAAATTTCCACAAAATTCTCAAAGATTATTAAATAAATTTAAAACGATGACTGTAATTTATTATTACTAATGCATTTTGTAACGTCATGTTAGTTTAAGATACAGTTGTATTATTTGTCAATAATTTTAAGTACTTTATAACCTGTCACATGTTCATTTGTATATAAAGACACTGTTGTGTCGTTAATTAAATAAATAAAAATAAAGAAATAAATAAATATGGGGATGTTGTTCTTAACATAAGAATATGCAAGCGAAACTTAGACGTGGTAACAAGGGATGAAAGTAAGACAAAAACCGAAGAAATTAGAATGCTTCATAGAATGTGTGGAAAAAACGGTATAGCAGAATAAGGTATTTATTTATTTATTTAACAATTTTATTGCAAATACAATCTGGTGGGTTTAGTTCCAGGCGGCAATCTTTTCCAGCCAACCAGACAAAAGTCAATGACCCCAGTTATTAAGTCGCAAAATACATTCAAATAACTATCCATCCCCACGAAATCTATGAACACATACGTGAGCATATGCCCACAAAGACGGACAATTACTTGAACATTCCTTTTTACATAATGTGAGATATCATCAATCAAAGAAAAAGAAAGGGATGGTGGAGAGGAAATGAAAAAAAATCAGGAATGGAACACGTTATATTACTCACTAGAAATTGAGCGTTTTTTCGGTCGCTTCTCAAAGCAAGCCAATAACGAAGCGAGTTTAACATTGGTTTGTAACTGGTTTCGGAGTCTCAACTGCATGAACTGTAAATTTTTATAATAGAGAATGTATTTTTATTAATACAAGTCCTTTATTTAATCTGAAATGAAGAATTTATAAAGTTATATATATACGCTTGTTCATTGGAATATGTTAGTGAAACCTCGATAAATCGTTTTTGAATGAACTTATTAAATGGAAACAACAAGAAGAAAATACTAAATAAAGAAAAAAAATGTGCAATCAGTGTGAAACGTCGAATTATCTACTGGCCACACGTTTCGCACGAGAACACGTATTGTGTGACTTATGATAGTTTGTGCGATCAGTCTGAAACGCCGAGTTATCTACTGGTCACGCATTCCACATGAGAACACGGAATGACTGACTCTTAAAAAAAGATGTGAAATGAGTATGAAACGTCGAGTTACCTACCGGTCACATGCCGCGCAAGAACACGTATTGTGTGACTCTTAATATACTCGTATTATAGGTTATGCGCACAGCCTAAAACATAGAATTATCTACTGGTCACACATTTCGCGCGAGAACATATATTGTGTGATTCTTAAGACAGATTGTGCAATCAATGTGAAACGTTTTGAGGTATATATTCGGAATACACAGTAAGTTATAATTCTTTAAACATATTTTTTCAAATAATAACATTTCTAAGAAAAGAAAACCATGAAAATAAAAATAAAATGAGTGTCGTCGGAAAAATAATCATAAATGATATGTCCCCTTCTGATTTGCTGCCATTACTTTCCAAGAAGCTGTCCTCAGAAAGCGGAACCTTAATAAAAAAGTATTATACCAGAAGGTTCGAAAATGATTCAGAATACGAGGAAGAGCAAATACCTTTTCCATGGTTTCACTGCTGGGGAGGCAGAAGGGCTATTCATCATTCGACAATGTCATAGATAAGGGAGGAGTTAAGTCTTTTAAAAATGTTCAAGGAAAATGAGTTTATTGCGGCAAGTGATTGTCAACCAATGATTTTGTACAGAAAATTTATTTGTTTTTATTGTAATTTATTTTGTCAAACACTCTTTATTCTACTTAATATAACGGTATAACCCTACCGGTTTCAAGATTTTTATCTCATCATCAAAGAAGCACAAATAAGACTCCTCTAATCTGTCTTTAAACCTTCACAGTGTAAATACCTATAAATAATAACCTATAAATCTGTGGCGTTATGGAAAAAGTTGATATGTCCGTTTTACCTTAGTTTACAGGAGAAGCAATATTGACTTTGATAAGCTGTTAAAATCAGTATAAATAAGCATTTTTTAAGTTTTTCCAAACAATATATATTTTGTTTGGATAATGACTGACACACCAAGTTTTGCCACAACATGCCGAGAGATATTTTCTATAAATTGGGAGAATAAACACAAAATTACAAGAAACGGACATATTAACTTCTGCCATAACGCCACAGAAATAATATATTTTTTGTTATCATGTTGCGTATATGGTTAAACGTAATACATCTGGTGGGCATATTAATTAATGTACAACTTTTTTTTTCATTAAACTATTTTAATTCATGACAGATTACACAAAAAAAGAATAATCGTGTGAATTTAAGAAAAACAAAACAAATAAATTACTAATCTCTGTAGATAATGATAGAACTAGAGAATATGTTGCAGCTTGAAAAATTACTAATGTCTGTAGATAATCATAGAACTAGAGAATATGTTGCAGCTTGAAAAATTACTAATCTCTGTAGATAATGATAGAACTAGAGAATATGTTGCAGCTTGAAAAATTACTAATCTCTGTAGATAATCATAGAACTAGAGAATATGTTGCAGCTTGAAAAATTACTAATCTCTGTAGATAATGATAGAACTAGAGAATATGTTGGAGCTTGAAAAATTACTAATCTCTGTAGATAATGATAGAACTAGAGAATATGTTGTAGCTTGACAAATTACTGATCTCTGTAGATAATGATAGAACTAGAGAATATGTTGTAGCTTGAAAAACACAGTTTTACAAAACTGTGCTATTCTTTACCAAGTACCTTGAAAAAACAGTGGCCTAATTAGTACGACGAATGTATTCCCTCCTCGAAGTTTCTGATTTAATTCCAAGGCGAAGCCCATATTTTTTTAAAACGTGTTTTTATCTGGATTATACTTAAAACCTCTTTAACATATTCCTTATTGGTTAGAAGATGTTTTTACGTAGCAATATACCCAGCGGGTTGTACTGTGTACCACTAAGATTGACCTTAGAAACCTGAAAAACACCATACAACCTATTTTTCTATCGAAGAAGAAATTTTTATCTAAATAAACGTAAAAAAATGATATCATATTTTAGTATACCCATAAAATGAATATACTAAATATTATGACTTTTTTTAAAATTATATGCATCAAATTATTAAGACTTTTTTAAATAAATATTGTTGAATACCCCTGAAACAGGCACAAGAAGGTCTCAAGTCAGCCGTTAGTCTGTATACAGCTATATACAAATAGACCTGTATAAAGCTAGTGTTACCAAGGGACATAAAAAATGGTTGCTTATCGTGAGCATAAAATAAAGTCAACAATAATGATATTTAAAAACTACGTATCTGGAAAACTCTCTCACTTTCTAACACTACCTCTCCCTTCCTCACATTCACTTTCTTTTCGTCCCTCAAACTCCCACGCTCTCCTTTTCTTCATATTCGACTTTTCTCTCTTTCTACCTGTATCACTCTCTTCCTATTTCACTCTTCATCTTCCTCTCTCAAGCGTCTCTCACTCTCAGTCTACCTCTCTATCTATCTCTCACACTCCCTCTCTTACTCTCTTCTCCTCAATTCTCCCTTTCTCCTTCCACCTGTCTCAACTTATCTTTCTCTCACTTATTCAATCTTGTTCTCACATTTTCTCCCCCACTCTTATTTCTTGTCTCCCTCTTCCTGCCTCACCTTTTTCCTTCTACCTCTCTATTTTTCTCTCTCGTTTTCTCCTTCTCTCTATCACCCATTGACTAAGGAATCGTAAAAGTACATAGTAATTATATAATCAGATGTTCATCAGATGCCAGATGTTCTGAGAAACACACTTATTCCGAAAATCTACCGCTCCTCGCTCAAGTTGTCTCTTCCCTCCCTCCACCCACAATCTTCAACCCGAATATTTACCGTTAGAAGTGTGTATGTCGGTACCAGTTCGAAAAGATTTCAGTCTTGCTTGTGCTCCCCTGATGAGGACGGGAAAACCTTGCAGCATGTAGGGTTATACCGTTACATAAAATCGAATGAACAGTGTTTGATAATACAAATTATAATACTTTTAATAAAAGTACGATATTCAGAGAACAGACTCATCTCAAGTGCGCTCTAATGAGGGATACGAGTTCACTATTATTGACGGATTAAAACTACTACAAAATAAATACAGCCTAGCGTATAAGCTTTGCTAAACCAAAACCAATAGTTGTAGATGAAACTTGTCCAAGAATATGTGTATTTGGGCCAGCTTATTTCCTGTGTAGGGGGCATATCGGAAAAAAAAGCACGAAGGAGAAAACTAACATGGAGCTGATTTGGACGTTTGAACAACATCGTCGAAAGTAATCTCTCAATATATTTGAAGATCTACAACCAGTGCATTCTCCCAGTACTTACGTATGGCTGTGGGACATAAACGCTCACAGCAAAGAACACACAAAAGCTCCAGACCGCACAAAGGAGCGTGGAGAGATACATGTTGGTATATTCTAAAAGAGATCATAAATGAAACACCTGGATTCGCAACAAAACAAAGGTAGAAGACATAATAAAGGTGTGCAAGAAAATGAAGAGGCAATAGGCAGGACACGTAGCCAGAATTTCATATTCCCGATGGGCGTCCGAAATAATCAAATAGTACCCAAGAGGCATAAAGAGGCCCAGAAGAAGACAGAAGGTACACTGGATAGATGAAATCAGGAAGCATGGCAGCATCACATGGCATCAACGAGCAAAAAACTGAATTATTTGGAGTCAACTTAGGTAGACTTATGAAGAAGATTGACCCTAGTTGACAATGATGATGATATAAGTATAGGGTAAGCATAAGATGGTAGTGGCTACGGCCATCAAATTAGATATGTTTCTTCGACGCATCTGTTGTGCATATGCTTATAAACACATATTTGGTAAGTAAACAACAACAACTTTATCAAAGAAAGAAGAACTACAAATAAATATTCTAATATGTAATAATATCATATTCGGCTTTAGGTGTAGTGTGATGTATGTATAGATTATTTATATATAATCATGATTTTTTTTATAAATCTTCTGTCTTCCAGTGCTTCAAAATGTTGAGGCAGACAATGATCCCAAACTAATTTCCTGCAATTAAAGTTCACGGTTCGTCGAAAATATTCAGTGATCTCCAATCACCGGTTCGCGCTGCGCACAAGTAGATATTACGTTTTTGTTTTTCCAGTTCACTACTCTTATTTTTTTATGTCGTGTATTCTCACCTAGATATCATTATCATAACTATATTAGATCATGACTGTATTGAGCTAGGCATAAAGAACAAACTGTGGCGGTCGTCGCACACTCGGAACACTGTGGGCGTCCATACACACGGTCAATGACCGATGAAGTGACCTTTGCATTCCTTGACAATTCTAAATAAACAAGTCCGAAGTTCACACGCCGACCATTCAACCCGTAGCCGGGAGCGGACCGCATTCCACGCCGGAGCGAGAACGCACCACGGCTGTCGCGCCAGTTTCGTAAATAAATTGTCACCTACATACAACATTAATCGTTTTTGCATTCGCAGAAACGAGACGTAGGCATATCGCGAGCGCATTCCCGCGCACATTCTAAAATGATATAAATACCTACGTCTACCAAATAAATCACTCTCTATTTCCGCATTGCGATCTAACGAGTTTTATTTATCAACAAATCATCATCATCTCTTCCCTTAAGGACTAGCTCCTAAAAAATCATCACTTCATTATATTCAGGCCAATCTTTCGCTTCTACCACGTACATTAAACATTGTCATAGAGCCCACGGGGGATTCATCACTCTCAAATTATAGCAAGTCTTAAATATTTTTTTACATATCTCTACTAACGTGAATGCAGTTTTTACCCGTGACTCCATCCTACAAATTTCCTTCTAGATATGTTAAGATTCATTCTTCTAAGCGTAAGGGTATTTTCTTAAACCTTTAAGTTACTGACAAGAGCATCATCTAATACAAATATCTTGAAAAAATGTATAATTTTATGTTTCTGACAACTATTCAAGATAAAGGGTCTTTCAAATAGAGTGGTTTTATTTAATTCTTGGATAAAACACAGATGGCGTCGCGAACTTGCCTGGGTATTGTGACATTTGAGAAGTGTACTGTATGACATTTATAAAAATGGAGTCGTAAACAATACAACATCGCGTTAAAATTGTTAAATTATTTTATGTATTGTAATCTCCGGAAACGGTGATGTTAATTGGCCACCAAGATCATGTGATTTGACACCGTTGGACTATTTTCGTTGGGGTTACGTGTAAACCCAGGTTTATGATAACGACCCCCAATCAATTCCTTAGCTGAAAGATGAAATTATTCGCGTTATTGGTGAGATAGAACCGCAATTATGCGAAAATGTCATCGAAAATTTAGACAAAAGAGTGGACATCTGTGGAGCTGCCAGAGGTGTACATTTGGCGGATATTGTTTTTTGTGTTCAAATGTCATACATCAATTATACTTCAATTACAAATAAAAAGGTTTTTTGAAATCAAAGCAAATTGTGTGTTTTATTCAAGAATTTAAAAAAAAATTATTAAAAAAACCACTCAATTTGAAAGGCCCTTTACATAAATATTGGTCTATTTAGACTAGCAATTACGAGTAGTAGATATTACTTGCCAAGTGTTTTCCATTTGTTACGCGGGCTGTCTTTTATGAATAAGGCCTCAGATATTGACATCTTCAACATTAAATAAAAATGTTTAGAAACTATATTATTTTGAACTATCTTACTCAAAGAAGTTAGTTATTTTGGCTTAACAATTATTTATAATTTTTTTATTTCTTGTTATTGTATACATTTCTCTTCCAGCTTTGTATGACATCTGGTTTAGCCTGTAAACATACTCGTATGTACGAGCGAACAAAAACGAGTTATTTTATTAAAATTGAAAGTAAAATTTACGTGTAATCTACGTGTTAAGTCTTTTATATCAGTGAATTCAGGGATTACCTTTTCTACTGTTGTGTCATCAGTGTATTTGCGTGTGGGGTGTTTATGCGTGTTTACTTTGAGGCAGTATTTGTGTGGTTATAATTCACTTTAGTTTTTTTATGGCCCCTCCCCATTCCACCCCAATTTTACCCGAAATATTATGGTTCAAATTTTACCCGAAATGTTATGGGTCACGTATCCAAAGTGATTATATCTCACGTCAGCTTCTTTGGTGGCATCGTTAAGATTCCAGCATCTTCCCGATTACCCCGCTCCGTTCCACAGTCCCCCAATGACAGCACGACGGCTTCCAGGAATAGTAACACACCGCTTACCGTACAAGAAGACAGAGAAGAAGGCATAGTTCGACGGAGAAGAAGTAGATGTTGATGATGTTTATGGTCATTTTTAAGCATAAATATAATATGTAATATACTATAAGGGTGTAATGTGACGATAAAAAGGTAGCGGCTGCGGCCTTATAGCCTGTATATGTATGCTTTATCAAATAAATTTATAGAAAAAATTAAAACATTAAGCCTACCTTAAGTGTCACAGCGATTGTTTCTTATTTTTCATCAAGTTTCTTAGATAAGAATTTTTTTTTGTTCTTATTATAATAAATATTATCCTTTATATAAAAAATATAAATTACCTTTTTTCTACTGAAAACTATCATAATTATATGAAAACTATACATAATAATAAATAAATAAATTTTTCCGATTCTCTTTTTTCCCCAAGTCTAGCTCTTTTTTTTGTTATTATGTTCTAGAACTGATGAAATATGAATTTACACAATTAAAAAATTCAGTTTAAGCCTTTTGAATTTATAATATTAAATACGCAAATATGTTTATAACCATTTTCCTCCTCCGTTAAAGTAGGATCGGTTAAGGCTGTAGGTGGCAGAGAAGGGGTGCAACCGGATATTACTCCGTCGATACCGGAAGGCTACCCGTGAAACCTGGCAAACTGTTAAATTACACCCTGAAACACAAGCATACACTACAAATACTGTAGTCGTGGCATCGCTTTTCGAATATTTTCACTTATTTATTTATTTATTTAACACTTTTATTGCAATACAATCTGGTGGGCTTATTGCCAGGCGGCAATCTCTTCCAACCAACCAGACAAAAGTAAATTAAGCAAGTTATATGGTCGCATAAATCATTCAAATGACTATCCATCCCCACGAAATCCATAAACACATACGTGAGCACATACCCACGAACCCCACAAAGACAATCACCGCAACATTATTTTTCATATAAAAAGAGATATCATCAATCAAAAGGAAAGGAAGGGATGGTGGAGAGGAAAGGAAAAGAAAAATCAGGAATGAAACACGTTATTTTACTGACTAGAAATTAAACGTTTTTCCAGTCGCTTCTTAAAGTCACTTAATATGTGAAATGAGTTGTTGCAAATCAAGCGCAATTTATTTTTAGTTGTATTCTTATGACTGGCTTGTCGTCTTATAAAAAAAACAGAATAAGATTTGTAGCTGTGAATACATTTTTTACAACCAATATCGTACATTTTTATGTGAATAATCAAACTGGGTTTCATTTTTTTGGAACTATCGAGAGTCGAACCTGTAACTTTGTCATAATTCGTGTACGAGGTCAAGAAAGTAGAGTCCACGCGACGTAAGGAAATAGTAGTTTAGAAGGGTGACCATGATTTTTTATTTATTATATATTCAGATTATTTAATTTATTTATTTATTATTCATTAAAAAATAAAGAAGGGGATTTTTTTGTTCAGAACAAATATTTGTTTATTGATACACAAAAAGAAAGTTTGAAAGAAACAAGAAGTTTTATTTATTTCTAACAAACCTTATATTTTGTTTACAAACACACAATGGAAAATGTTTAAAGAAAATAAATGTTTATTTGTTTTTTTAGAAACGTATTGGTTAAGAAACACAGTAGAGAAATGTTGTTTATAGTTAAGGCATTAACGTTGTGGAGGTTTAAAGACATTGTAATTTATTTTTAACAAACACTGTTTATTCCACTTTTTTTTTTAGTGGAATAAACAGTGTTTGTTAAAATTACAGTAGAGAAATTTTATTAAACATAACAATACAACATAAAAATACAAAAAAAAACTTCATTTATTATACATAAATAAATTTAGAAAAAAAAACAGTCCCTTTTTATTTCACAAATAAAATTATTCACAGTCTGATGATGAATCACTATCACTTGCTTCACTTAAACTTATTATGAAATTGTCGTTTTCACTTATACTCGTATGGTCAAACATGATTTCTCTTTCCCAATATTCCGACTCTATGCCTTTCACGTGGCTACATATTCTGCTCCACTGTTCAGAGTTTATCAAAGAAACTTTTTCTATTACTAATTGATCCACTGTATTCAATGTACCATAAACTGTACATTTTTAGAACCAACATACCCTTCGACAGAGGCTCAAATACTCTCGATCGGTTTCGTAATGTCAGCTTTGTAATGTCACTAGAGTTTGAATTATTAATATAAATTATGGTGACACTATTTTTTTGACACGATGACACACTAATACTAGAAACTGACCAATCAACACACTGAAGTTGACTAACATAATCACACGTTCTGTGTATCTACGCTATAGTACAATACAGTTACAGATTCTTTCCATACGCCGCGTGGACTCTAGTCTCTTTGAAAATTTCGTTCTTTGTCACTAAGTGATTTTGCGGTCATAATAAATGAAGGAAATTTTAATCTTCTAGTGTAGATCGCGCTAGACAGATATTTATTTCGCTCCTTATAACAAAGTGAGTGGTGGTGGAATCGAACTGAACTGTTGATGTTTGAAAGTTTTTTAAACATTTTAAACCCCCTTGAAATACTTTTGCACAATACTTCTTTAATAAATTCAGAATAAGAAACACAGTGGTCTCCCATTATCCGCAAGGAATAAGTTCCAAGCTCTCCCGCGGATGATGAAATCCGCGTTTAATAAATAACAAATTTTCTAAAACGCCGTATACTACCATATGTTAAGTATAACTTTTCAGACCACCGTTTTCTGTAAATTCTCTAAACGCTTTCGTATTAGTTTTCTCTCTGACTTTTGTTGTTTGAGGTTTAACATAAAATCTAGTACAAATTTTTTTATCATTTATAATACTTCACAAACACATGATTTGTTTTTTTTTTATTCTAGCAAAGGCGGCGATTGTTTTATTTAATTTTTGTACAATAAAATAATTTTAAGCTTTTCACTGATTGCAAACGCTTTGCAATATATTTTTGTTGTATCTGAGTCAGTATCATCAAAAACTATTTATTTAGAAAACATAATTACGGTAAATGAGGATTATTTTACAATGGCGTGCCGAATTCAATAAAGGTAAAGGTAGGAAAACCATTTAGACAGTCGATCGGAGCGTAGTTGTTATTGCGACAGGATTTTGATTACTTTGACTTTCAGGATGAATGACGTGTGGAAAAGATTTATGTGGGCTCGTGAGTGTTGGTTTCTTCTTGTTGTTTTAAATTTTGTTGTTTTTGTGTTTCTATATGTTTTTTATTTTTATTCTTATGATTGTGTGAGGTATATTGTGGAATGAATATTTTTGGTCTTTCTGAAGTGATGATGTGTGAGGAGTTTAATTTCACAAGAAGTTTCCAGTTGTAATTGAGTGTCACTGTTTATCAGGTTGATGAGAACGTGCAACGGGGTTTTGTTTTTGTGTTATCAAAAATGGGAAAGAAGTATCGAATTATTTTTTCATTTGAATATCCTCAGTGAGATACAGGCAAAAGCCTAGTTTACTGGGGATACGACAAATGAAAGGCAACACACCCAGATCCATTAAAATCGTATGTCCAAATTAAATTACCTGTTGTTTTTTCACAAATTATGTATATTTCTTGTCATGTGTAATAATAAATAATAAATAAATAATTTAAGCATTTATATTCAGATATCCGAAATGACACGATCACAG
This sequence comes from Odontocerum albicorne, assembly GCA_949825065.1. Taxonomy (NCBI): domain Eukaryota; kingdom Metazoa; phylum Arthropoda; class Insecta; order Trichoptera; family Odontoceridae; genus Odontocerum; species Odontocerum albicorne. The sequence continues at coordinate 11,246,443 of OX463866.1, read as the reverse complement.
CAAGAGACAGAGCGTCACTGATCACATGGGTGGTTTGAGATGAATATTTAAGTATTCGATAAACGTGCATTCATCATTATTAGTACTGGTTAGACACGTGCTGAAAAAAATCACGAATAAGTAAAACCGTGAATACAGATCCCGCAAATAACGAGGGACGACTGTATAACGATCGATGTGAATTTTTACTCTTTATTCTTTTGCCGCGTACGTAAACAATGAATATACTATATATCCCTCCATTTTACGATTCACTGTTTTCGTATTTTGCTATAAATTTCGCATTTTTGCAAATCTTTATCGAGTCGAGGATTTTTCGAGCGTAACTTTGTTTTACAACCGGCATCCAGTGAAAACTTTTATGGGCAATATATTCTCGGTAAGGAGAAATATTCCAACTAATGTTGGACTCGCTCCATCATTGGCATGTTTTAAAAAGCGACTGATAAAGCTTTTAATTTCAAATCAGCAGTGTAAACGTGTTTTATTCCCGATTTTTCCTTCGTCTCCACTATCTCTAAAATAACGTGTTTCATTCCTAATTTTTCCTTTCCTTTCCTCTCCACCGTCCCTTCATTTCCTTTTGATTGATAATATCTCACTTTATATGAAAAGTAATTTTCGGGTGATTGTCCGTCTTTGTGGGGTCCGTGAACATATGCTCACGTATGTGTTTATGGATTTCGTGGGGATGGATAGTCATTTGAATGATTTATGCGACCATGTAACTTGCTTCATTTACTTTTGTCTAGTTAGTTGAAAGAGATTGCCGCCCAGCAATAAGCCCGACAGATTGTATTTGCAATAAAAGTGTTAAATAACATAAATAAATATCTCTTACTTTTTCATTGATTGATGATATCTCACTGAAATTTTTATTTTCTGTATAGTTAATGAAATATGCAGAAATATTTTGTTCATTTTTTGTGGTCATGTTACTTCCTTTACTAACTTTTGCCTGCTTTCTAGGAATAGGTATCCACCTAAAAATAATCCCGCCATCCACAATAAAGTTTTATAAAATTTTTTTAATTTATAATATTTTTTTAAAGAATACATATGACATAAGTCATAAATATCCTTATATCCTCAAAACCAGGCGGAAAAGGTGCTTGTGTCATTCGAGGGGAGTAGCACAATGCGGGGTTTAAACCGACGACCTTCCGCACGTAAGCCCAATACGTTACCATGCGGCCATGCACCCCTAGGTTGCACCGCAAATAAAGTTATTTTTATTTTATACAATAATTATGTTTATGATATACCTATGCTTTGGATAGTTTTGAGGTGTTGAAAAGAAACGAGTGCATTGGGCCAAAATGATTAAGTCTTTGATAAATTTCAAAAATATTGTTAGCAATATACACAAAATCCATGGGTTAGTTAGTATAATGTTGGTCTCTTGCCCGGGAGGGTTTGATTAGATTCCCGTTGGTATACAAAAAGGCTAAACATGCTGTCGCAGTCTGGTTAAAGATTATGGTTGGTAACAATATTCAAAAGCACTATACATATATGTATGTTGTTTCTATCTACACGTTGTAGTATTTCCATCACGTACGATGGTAAATGATGAGCAACTTGTCTACTGCAGGAGTTCTTAACCCAAAAGCTGTATTAGTGAGATCAAAGGCAACATATTTCTCAGCAACGCTTCTCAGCATATTCGCAATATTAGTTCTAATTTGTTGAGGCGTGCCTTACGAATATACGCAAAAAAAGTATGTTGATATGTAATATATAAATTTTAAAATTGCACATATTAAGGTATTCACAAAAAAATATTGTACATCAAAGAGAGATAAGCTATCAAAAAATACGGGTATAACATTATAATATCATTCTAATCGAGATATGACCTAACCAATACAAGAGTGAGCCCAGCCGAGAAGACGCCAGATATGTTAAAACCTTGTACTATAAACTATAATACAAAAGTTAAAATAAATAAACAATAAACGTTTTGCCAAAAGGCAATATAAATATCTGGATAAGGAGACAAACTATGAGATAGCTAATTCATTATAGGCAAAAAGGTGTGAAAACTTCGGACAGTGGATCGGAACATGTTTGTCGGTACAGCAGGAGTTTGAGTACTTGAGTTGACAGGTGGGATTAATTTCAAAAAATGTTTGTCTGAACTCTTAGATGTTATATGTTTTTAATAAATGTATGTAAACGATTTTTAGATAGTCTATTTATTTCTCAAAAATAATAAAGTACACCAAGTGTTGACCCACTTAGAATATACTTGTAATAGGATTTTAAAATTTGTAATGTATACTATATGACAGAGGTACAAGTATTTAATAATATAGTAAAACAGCGAGAGGTAAAAATAATAAATATTGTTTTTCATATGTATTCAGTAAGATACAGGTAAAAGCCTAGTTTACTGGGGATACGATTAATTAATGAAAGACAACAAACCCAGATTCATACAAATGAAGATTTTGTAATTTGTTTAGATAGAAACTGTTTATTTCACTTTATAAAACGGTGTTATCCTACCGGTTTTAAGGTTTTCGTCTCCTCATCAGGGAAGCATAAACACATATTAAAACCGGTAGGGTTATACCGCTATATAAAATGGAATCCACAAAACAAGCTACAATTTATTTAAACCTCCACTGTGTTAAATCATAAATTATAAATAATTTATGAATAAAGATGGACAACTTTCAATTATCTGTTTTGTTCTCATATTTACGACACGGAGGTTGCAAGTTCTAATTCCTGCTGAAATACTATTTTTTTTAAGTTTTCCTTTTTATTCTAGTCGGCTGAAAGAGATTGTCACAATGCGATTATTCTATAAGAATGCACTGTGTACAAATGAAGTGCAATACATGATTCATTCCGACACTGCTGTGGCTGCCAGACGTGGTTGATTTAATACTAGTGGGTTCAAGTCCCGAGTAAGGGCGCTCTTGAGGAGAGTTTGCTCTCTAAATGGTGCTATGAGTATATAAAGTTGTTCTTTGAATTGAATTTTCATAAACTGTGTGCACTTAAAATAACTTGTAATGTAATGAAACAAATAAATAATAAACATATGAATATTTAGGAGAGTTTGTTTCCTAAACGGTGCTACGAGTATATAAACTGTCCTATGAATTAAATTTTCATAAACTGTGTGTACTTAAAATAACTCGTAATGTAATTACGTAATGAAACAAATAAATAATAAACATATGAATATTAAGGAGAGTTTGTTTCCTAAACGGTGCTACGAGTATATAAATTGTCCTATGAATTGAATTTTCATAAACTGTGTGTACTTGAAATAGCTTGTCATGTAATTAAACAAATAAATGATTAACATATGAATATTTAGGAGAGTTTGTTTCCTAAACGGTGCTACGAGTATATAAAATTGTCCTATGGATTGATTTTTCATAAACTGTGTGTACTTGAAATAACTTGTCATGTAATGAAACAAACAAATAATAAACATACGGATATTTAGGAGAGTTTGCTTTCTAAACGGTGCTAAGAGTAACTATAATTGTCCTATGGATTGATTTTTCATAAACTGTGTGTACTTAAAATGACTTGTAAAGTAACGAAACAAATAAATAATAAACATATGAATATTTAGGAGAGTTTGTTTCCTAAACGGTGCTACGAGTATATAAAATTGTCCTATGGATTGACTTTTCATCAACGGTGTATACTTAAAATTACTTGTTATGTTATGAAATAAAAAAATAATAAATACAATGAATGTTTACAATAAAACATAAACGGACACACTCATAGATAGATATAAAAGATAACACTCATTGCCATTATAAAGGAGAAAAGAAAATACGAGTCATTATTATGATAAAATAGAGAAATGAATTAGTGCTAATAGACTCAAAGTATCAGAACAAAAGAGAATTAGTGAAGGGTGGGAACGCAATCACCAAGTAATTAATCACTCTCAAGTAGTCTTGAGAGTTTTTCAGGATGAAGTTAGCATTCAAAGGTGAGGGGCTAAAAAGTATTTCAAAAGTCTAGATCATCCGGCTTTTTGTGACATTTGTGTTTTATAATGTATATTAACGACATATTTAAAAAAAAAACGAATAAATCAATGTAAGTTCTAGAATGTAAAATTATTTTTAATTTTAATTTAAACTCCATTGATTTTTTTTCAAATAATTTGCATATTGCAGGTTTTCCTAATTTGAACAAAGATCTTACATAACAAATACCAATAAAACATGTACACCACAATTAAAAAATTTAAGACTTTTTTGATAATAACATAAGTAAAAATGTAGATGTTAAAAATATGACAAAATAAAGCAGTGAAACATCATGACAAAATAATAATAAAAAATAAATTATTTCATGTAATACACTTATTATAGATACAATTAGGCTAAAATATACTCAATAAAAAAATTATAATTTTAAAAATTGAACGATCCGACAGATTACGATACTCAAGAAAAATCATATTGAAAACCAATTTATATTTATTAATTAAACACTTTCTTGTAAAAACAATCTGGCGGGTATATTACCAGGCGATAATTCTTCTTATCAACTTGATAAATCTCTTCTTATCGACTTGATAAAAGTAAATAAAGGAAGGAACTGCTCGCCTCGTTTAAATGGGATGTCCTGAACCATCCCGCGCATTCCCCTGACCTAGCACCTTCAGATTACTATCTCTTTACCTCCCTGAAGCTGCACATGGGTGAAAAAAGGTTTTCAACCGACGAGGAGGTAAAGGAGGAGGTGGAGAAGTGGACGGAGGGGTTGGCGGGAAACTACTTCGAGGAAGGCATCAAAAAGTTGATACCCCGCTTCACCACCTGCATTGAGAGGAATGGCGACTATGTCGAAAAATAGCTTACATATGTACTACGGTAACCACGTAATTTTTTTGTTTTAATAAAAAAAAATTTAACCTACAAAAAATCAGTACACTTACTTTCTGGATATGCCTCGTATAATCTATATAAATAAAAATGTAAATGTTCGTTAATTGAAGGCAGCTAATCTCCGGAAGTTCTCTACCGATCGCTTTGAAATTTTGAGTAAAGTTAATATTCGTCAACGGAAATGTTATTTGATTTTTATTTATATATATATATATATATATATATATCAGTGTATATAATTTTTTTTTTAAATCAAAAAGAAATATCTATGCGAACCTGTCGGGGACAAGACGAATCTCATTTTGACAGTTGACCATATTCTATTTGACGTTTCGTAATTAATATTTATAAAGTCTATATACATAATATAAATATAAAATAATTTTATGTTTAATATTAAATCATAAATTTTATAACTAATACATATTTCATAAATAATAAATTTTATCAACTAAACATTTTGACAGTTGACCATATTCTATTTTGACATTTCGTGATGAATATTTTTATTCAAATAAGTCTATATACATAAAATATAAAATAATTTTATCTTTAATATTAAATAATAAATTTTATTTATAATACATATTTTATAAATTTTATAAATAATACAGGTTTTTTTTTCGTAAATATATTTATTCTAGACACGAACCAAGCTTTATATTACCATTGTGACGCATTTTATATTATCGTTGTGACGCGATCTTACGTCGTAAATAAAAAAATTGATAAAAAATAATAAAAAATAGTTATATTGTCATAAAATTGACTTGAGTGGTTGTGGTAAGTTGTAAGTTTAAAAAATAATGGACTTAAGAATTATATTTGATGAAAAACTTTCATTATTGATTCATATTTCAAAAGTTAACCTAACTTTTTTCAAAAAGAAAAGTACACATGTTAATTTAAGATAAAGTTGTATTATTTGTCAATAATTTTAAGTACTTGTGTAACCTGTCACATGTTCATTTGTATATAAAGACACTTTTATGTCATTAATTAAATAAATAAATTATTTGGTGGTACATTAGAAAGAAGTACCCGTAGAAATATCGCAAAAAAAATGAAAATTAAAACAAACTTTTACGCTGCTCAGTTCCTTTTTTAATGTTTCACAATTTTATATGTTTTAACTTTCTTTTTTCTTACTGAACGTTGTTACATAAATAAATTATAGGTTTATTGATAGCAGCATAGTATGTCCAGATTATATTTAAATAACACTTTTAAAACACATAAATTGCAGATAATACATTATATACAGAAGCTATCAAAAGGTCTGGGCTCATCTAATAGCATCCCTTCGGCCAAGATACACCCCACCAATATAGGGCGAACCCAGCCACGGGGACACCAGATGTTTTGCAGCCCACACCCTAGCTTTTTCAGCCCAGCACATCGTATTGGGGCAATTTTGTCAACTGTAAAATGGTAAGCTGTTGATTTTTTTTATAAATCGAAAAATTGTTTTCTCTAAATTGACGTTTTAATTACTAATTTTTATTATACTGACTTTCTAATGTATTGTATGAATGAAAATTAAAACAAACTTTTACGCTGCTCAGTTCTTTTTTTAATGTTTCACAATTTTATATGTTTTAACTTTCTTTTTTCTTACTGAACGTTGTTACATAAATAAATAAATAAATAATAGGTTTATTGATAGCAGCATAGTATGTCCAGATTATATTTAAATAACACTTTTAAAACACATAAATTGCAGATAATACATTATATACAGAAGCTATCAAAAGGTCTGGGCTCATCTAATAGCATCCCTTCGGCCAAGATACACCCCACCAATATAGGGCAAACCCAGCCACGGGGACAACAGATGTTTTGCAGCCCACACACTAGCTTTTTCAGCCCAGCACATCGTATTGGGGCAAATTTGTCAACTGTAAAATGGTAAGCTGTTGATTTTTTTTATAAATCGAAAAATTGTTTTCTCTAAACTGACGTTTTAATTACTAATTTTTATTATACTGACTTTCTAATGTATTGTATGAATGAAAATTAAAACAAACTTTTACGCTGCTCAGTTCCTTTTTTAATGTTTCACAATTTTATATGTTTTAACTTTCTTTTTTCTTACTGAACGTTGTTACATAAATAAATAATAGGTTTATTGATAGCAGCATAGTGTGTCCAGATTATATTTAAATAACACTTTTAAAACACATAAATTGCAGATAATACATTATATACAGAAGCTATCAAAAGGTGTGGGCTCATCTAATAGCATCCCTTCGGCCAAGATACAGCCCACCAATATAGGGCGAACCCAGCCACGGGGACACCAGATGTTTTCACACCCTAGCTTTTTCAGCCCAGCACATCGTATTGGGGCAAATTTGTCAACTGTAAAATGGTAAGCTGTTGATTTTTTTTATAAATCGAAAAATTGTTTTCTCTCAACTGACGTTTTAATTACTAATTTTTATTATACTGACTTTCTAATGACTGTCAATAAAGGGGTTGGAGAAATCTTCTTCTTAGATGCGCCAGGAGGAACTGGTAAAACGTTCCTAATTAGATTGATTCTGGCAGCAATTCGATCCCAAAATGGCATAGCCTTAGCTCTTGCGTCGTCAGGAATAGCTGCGACACTTCTACCAGGTGGAAGAACTGCTCATTCCGCTTTGAAATTGCCATTGAACATGCGATTCATTGAAACTCCCACGTGCAACGTTTCCAAAGCATCCGGCATGGGAAAAGTATTGCAGAAATGCAAACTTATTGTTTGGGATGAATGCACAATGGCACACAAAAAGTCGCTCGAAGCTCTTGATTGATCATTGCGAGATTTGCGTGGAAACATCAGACCATTTGGGAACGCATTTATATTGCTTGCAGGAGATTTCAGGCAAACATTACCTGTAATTCCTCGATCGACACCGGCGGATGAAATAAATGCTTGCCTGAAACACTCTATTTTGCGGCGACACGTAAAGACGTTGAAATTTACTAGAAATATGCATGTCCAGTTGCAAAACGATCGATCAGCTGAGATATTCTCACATCAATTGCTGGAAATCGGGAATGGAAAGGTACCAGTTGATCTGATCTCAGGACGAATTTCATTGCCTCATAACTTCTGCAACTTAGTGACGTCAAAAGAAGAATTGCTTTTTAACAAAAAATATTGTTTATCCACAAGCATTGTGAAATTTAATAAACAGTTGTATATAAAACAGACAATATAATAAGAGCGCCCCCTGTTGAATGTAACGGCAACACACGCAATATAGATTTCAATTTATTTTAATTCCGAATATTAAATATCTTTCAATTCGGGTTTTTTAAACCGGTTTTTGTTATTTTTGTTATTATTGATTTTCATTTGAATTAATGGTATATATCTGTGTATGTTTTATACATTTGAATTATTAAAAGTTTCATGCAACTAACTTTTAACAAATGTCACATTAGATTTTTAACGAACTGCCCATTTTTGCTAATTTGTAACAAGATTTATTATTAGTTTTATGTGATGTATTTACCTAAATAACTTGCTATTTATTACAATCGAGGCCTATATTAAAGTTGAAAAAATTTGATATTCATCCGTTTGAATCGGACCAAGCTTCGCTCTGAAGTATACGTTGATTTGCGAGATGCAGTTGTAAATGACGGTAATAGAACTTCTGCAATTTAGTGACGTTAAAAGAGGAATTGTTTGAAAAAGTATTTCCCTATATTCAAATCAATTATAAGAATCACGATTAGCTAAGTGAGCTATTGTTGGCGGCAAGAACAATGATGTATCCGAACTTAACAATATTATTGAGTTCGTTTTTTAATGTTTCGCAATTTTATATGTTTTTGTTATAACTATTTTTCTTCTTTTTCAGTGCAATCGATCTTTGATTTGAATTCAAATCATATCGTGAATTGACCTCTTGGAGTGACGCGATCATTTGCAAGCACGGTGATAAACGCGACAGACTGAGAGTGCCTGAAAGACATCAAAAATATTGTATACCCAGATTGTATACAAGACATCAAAAATATTGTATACAATATATCAAAAATATTGTATACGCATTGTGAAATTAAACACAATTGAAACGTGTGCTTTCTCTTTTCTTTATTTTACATTTAACCAGACTGAGCCACAGCAACGCGTGGCTGGGTACAGCTAGTATGTAATAAAAATAAAAATGAGATATCATCAATCAAAGGAAAAGGAAGGGATGGTGGAAAGGGAAGAAAAATCAGGAATGAAACACGTTATATTACTGACTGGACATTTTTCAGTCGCGTTTTAAATGGTGCTATGAACGGAGCGAGTCTAACATTGGTTTGTTACTGGTTCTAGGGCCCCAATACGTGGATACTAAAGGACGACGTAAAAAAGAAGATCGGTGAACTGTAAAGGTCAATAAACAATATTTGATGTATTAAATATGCGTTATACGTATTATACACTTAGAGTTGTCTTAAAATTGATACAATTATCGTTAAAATGTTATGGAAAACATTAAGATGAAGGATATGCTAAACTGAAAGAAATGAAATAATGGATTAAATTTTACTTACGGGAAAATTTTCAGTCACTTTTTAAAGAGTGCTAAGAACGGAGTGAGTCTAACATTGGTTTGTTACTGGTTCCAGAGTCTCACTACGTGGACAGTAAAGGACAACACAAAAAAGAGTGGTGAACTGGGAAGGATAATAAACGATCTCTGTTTGGGCGTTGCACAAGTTCATAATCGGAAAGACGCTGAAAATTTTTGGCGAGATAAGATAATTTATAAGAGTAAAAAGAGAGTTTTAATGGGCCTATCAAGGGTTCATACTTATTCTCCAGCTTGTATAGCTTTAAACTAATAAGTTGTAGAAACACGGAATGAGTTTTCATCATTACAATTATGTCCATATTGGAGTGGGCAAAGGGAACATTATATTCTAGCACACATTTTTTTTTTGTTTCTACCACGTACATTTACATCTTTCGTTTGGTTGTGTCGCGTTCTAAGAGTACTGCGTCTTCCTCGGCTTTTCCAGCCTTGAAAATATTAAAAAAAATAGTAAACTAGGAAGTATGTGTCCAAAGAATGAACATGTTCGATTTATTAATGAAGACGTACTGAGGCAGTAAGAAGGTTCAATGTTACAATATATAACTGTAGAAATCATTATTCATTATGAAGGTATAATAGATGTAAATAAACAAAAAATCCGGTTAAATTCTTAGAACATTTGAAGTTCTTTCTACCACAAACCATGAATCTAACACATTGAACAGTTATTATTTTTCTTCTGACAAATTATTCTTCTGACAAAATATCGATAAATGACGGTTTATCTTTTTCTACGTTTGGCACATGCAATGTGTCTTCTCCAATCAGGTCACAGCGTTCAGTGTTAGGTTTTGTAGCTACTACACGCCTCCAGAAAACGCATATGGTGTGCAGCTTTATTCGACGTGATCCATGGTCCAGATTTTCCAGCAATCACTGAAAGGTGGCTCCGCTAGACCCCACTTGTGCATATGATATGGAATGTGGCCTAATCCACATCTGATTATATTTAGATTACACTATTTCTTCCGAGGTAGGGATAACCCTCAAAATCTCAATAAACCTGTTTTTACATCATACTTCATCCAACGGGGAAATGACGGTTTATGTAATGGTACGTGAATGGTTGTGAGAAACGTAATAAGTATCTGAATCCAAATTGAAATAATCATAGGTGAAAAACAAGGTATACTTAATGTATTTTATTCCTCAAATTTGTTATAATACACTATCAGATGTTACAATTCATTTGAATATATGTAGAAAACAATTTTCAGTGAATTAAAAAAAACCGCTTTACCCATTAACTAGTCGCAAGGATAAACTCTTAAACAAGTAGGAGTTCGTTTACCTTAAACAGTATTTACACATGGGAAATTATACGTTTGTTTTTCGAGAGTGAGTTCACAATCGGAATTGCGGGTTCAAATTGTTGAAGGTTCGAAACAATAAATAATTGTTTTAATGTAAATATCGTATTAACTTCGATAAGTTAGTTTTATTAACTGAACCAATTTGTATTTTTTTAGTTCAACATATCCTTTAATTTTATGTTTTCAAAAACATTCAAACTATTATCGTAATAATTTTAAGACAACCATAAGTGTTTAGCGGATGTCTTTGTTGGACGTGCTGATGATTTTGATTGTTTGGTATTTAAAATAAAATACGTCGATTAGCAATGCGTAAAGTGAGAGTGAATAATCAATGAATAGTAAACAGTGATGAATGGTCAAATGATTAATGATAATTGATTCTTTATTTATCGGTAAGTAGGTATATATACATTTCAGAACGGGGCGCGTGAGTGCGCCCGCAATATATTTTTATCTCCCTCTGTGCGTGCCGAGGTGGTCGATCGAAATATTGCCGACGTCGCGAATAATATTGTGGGTAGATAATTTGTGGGCGAAACGGCGAGACAACGCGATGCGTTCTCTTTCTACTGTGGAATGTATCGTAAATAGTATTTGCGGGTAAACAATATCAATGTTCTGGTATGCGACCTTTGGACATGTCCGAAGGTCGTTTCGTCAGTCGTTGACCGTGCGTGTTGACAATATTCAGGGACGACCGTAGTCCCTACAAGTGTATATTACGTATAAGGCATATATCACGTATCAAATATTGTTTATTGGCCTTTCCAGTTCACTGCTGTATTTTTTTACGTCGTTCTTTCCTATCCATGCAGTAAGACTGGAACCAATTACAAACCAATGATAGACTAGCTCCATCCTTGACAAGTTTTAAGAAGCGACTTAAAAAACTCCTAATTTCTTGTCAATAATATAACGTGTTTCATTCCTTATATTTCTTTACCCTCCACCATCCTTTCCTTTTCATTTGATTGATGATATCTCACTTTAAATTAAACGGAATGTTCAGGTGATTGTTCGTCTTTGTGGGGTTTATGAACGTATGCTCACGTATATATTTATGAATTTAATAGGGACGGGTAGTCATTTGAACGCTTTTTGCAACCGTGTAACTTGCTTTCTTTACTTTTGGCTGGTTGGTTGGAAAAGATTACCGCCTAGCAATAAGCCCGCCAGTTGTTTTTGGAATAAAGTGCTAATAAATAAATAAATCATTTTCTAATTCAGTTTCCAAATGTTTGAATTTATCATTTGATTTGTTTTTTTTCTATTGTATAATATATCAACCTTTTTTTAAGTGGTTTTGAAATGAGTATTATGAATTGCAAAGTAAATGACTATTATGTGTGATTCATATTTAATTCACTTTATTATTTGATTGAAAATTATTTAATGACCTACAAATTGATATTTTCTTGTAGGCAATTCAACTAATGGGTAAAAATAAATACTATATGATTCTATTGTCATTTACAAATAGGTGCGCAGTGCCACTATAGAGTTGGGCCTCAGAGCGGCCAGAAGTGGATCCCATAGCTAAGAATATTAATTTACAATACGGTCTCCAGATGAGAAAATATTTATATTTTATTGTCCTTGGCTTTATTTTAGTATCTTCTTTCTGGGGCTGCTTTACTTAAAGGTCATTTAAGAGTGCAAATCTATTCTATTGGATGTTTACTTCTCTATTTGCTTCGGGGTAATTAAGTTAACCTATTCGACTTGGACATTCCTGGTTCGTATCTTCCTAGAAATTATCTTAGGCAACATACCTATAAATAGTTAATCAACTTATATATAAAGGGTCCTTTAAATTGAGCGGTTTTTTAATTTTTTTTTTTAATTCTTGAATAAAACACACAAATAATTTAATTTTAAAAAAATGTATTGGTCATTGAAGTATAATGTATGACATTTAAACACAAAAAACAGTATTTACCAAATGACCACCTCTTGCAGCTCCACAGATGTGCACTCTTTTGTCAAAATTTTAAATGATATTTTGGCATAATTGCGGTTCTAACTCACCAATAACGCGAATAATTTCGTCCTTCAGCTCACGAATTGATCGGGGGTCATTCTTATAGACCTGGCTTTTCACGTAACCTCAGAAAAAATAGTCCAACGATGTCAGAACACATGATCTTGGTGGCCAATTAACATCACCGTTTCCGGAGATTACAACACATAAAATAATTCTCAATTTGAACGCGTTGTTGTATTGTGTATCGACTCCATTTTATAAATGTCATACATTACACTTCTCAAATGTCATAAGACCCAGGCAAGTTCGTGACGCCATCAGTATTTTATCCAAGAATTAAAAAAACCACTCAATTTGAAAACCCCTACATAACAAACTTGTCTTTTGGAAATGTATCTTTTAGTACGAAGATCATTTTTTTTACCGTGTGTGCTCTCAGATGTGTTTCATGAAAATGGCGCTCAATTGCTTCAGGAAAATGCTCATAAATGAAGTATGACAATACATAAATAACACCACGCCATTCTCCTATTGGGGTAATAATAGAGGACATACTTCCTTATCTTGGTGTACGTCTTCTCACACGACTTCTACAATTTCTCTTACTTTTTTAACGTGTCCTAATTTCAAAATTTTGTGTAATGTGTAAACAAATATATTTTAAATGTATTATTTTCAGTTAAGGCATTTAAATTGTGGAGGTTTAAAGACATTGTAATTTGTTTTATCAAACACTGTTTATTCTACTTTTATGTAACGGTATAACTCTATTGGTTTCAAGGTTTTCCCCTCATAATCAGGGGAGCAGAAACAAGATTCTTGTTTGTAATCCCTTAATGATGAGGTTAACACCTTGAAACCGGTATGGTTATACCGTTACATAAAGTGGAATAAACAGTGTTTGATAAAACAAATTACAATTTTTTATGTTGTGTATAACGGGACATGTAGTATCCGGCGGTAAATAATACACATCGTTTGTAGAGCGTCGACTCTGTCGCATGATGCGCTAACCGCATCGTGACTATGTTACCGAACTGTTAGCGCATCGTGTGACAGAGACGACGTTCTACTTACTGTACGACTTACTGCCGGGTATTGTAAGTTAAAAAAAAATTTAACATACGTTATTATAAAAATATTTATCAAATATCTTTAAACCATAAATTATTTTTAAAATGTATTTATTTCTACTAGTTGATTTATCTGTGCATTGTACGAATTGTGTGCAAAGGACTTTAAAAAAATAAAAAAATGGATTTCAAATAAATAAAGAAATGTTATTCAACCGACCAATTCTAAAAATGTTCTTCATTTGACGTATCTCCACAGTTTTATTATCACTGTTTTACATATATTTAAACATAGCTTTTCAATCTTAGTTTAAAAAAACACTTTACCACCGCAGCCGTTTGAATTTAAAACGCTGAGAGGGTTTCGGATACAAATAAATAAAACATTTATTTCTATATATTTCATTGGAGAACCAAAAAAATAGAATTGAGGCAAACGTAAGGATTTCACAAAGGAGAAACCAAACAATACCATATTTTTTGAAAAGAGGGTGCTCTACTCAAAATAAAGAACAAACATTTTTTTTTCAAAAAATATACGTATATACAAAAATCATTGAATATCAACATCGTCACCTCTCTCGTTTCTCATTTCTGAGGGTCGTAATATCAACATCGTCACCTCTCTCGTTTTCTCATTTCTGAGGGTCGTAATATCAACATCGTCACCTCTCTCGTTTCTCATTTCTGAGGGTCGTAATATCAACATCGTCACCTCTCTCGTTTCTCATTTCTGAGGGTCGTAATATCAACATCGTCACCTCTCTCGTTTCTCATTTTTGAGGGTCGTAATATCAACATCGTCACCTCTCTCGTTTCTCATTTCTGAGGGTCGTAATATCAACATCGTCACCTCTCTCGTTTTTCATTTCTGAGGGTCATAATATCAACATCGTCATTTCTCTCGTTTTTTTATTTCTGAGTGTCATAATATCAACATCGTCACCTCTCTCGTTTCTCATTCCTGAGGGTCGTAATATCAACATCGCCACCTCTCTCGTTTCTCATTTCTGAGGGTCGTAATTTTAAAAGATGTTGGGGATACAGGTTGCCACAATACGTTTCCACTATTCTTGGTCACTTGCCGATTTCATGTCAGTATACAAGCTTTTTTCATCACTTCATCTTGCTGGCACTATGTCTCCATCTATTATTCTTTCTGGCACATCTACTATATATCGACTATCAATTTCTATGGTTATTTAGCTCACATCTAAAAAATATTTATTTTCTCAATACAGGCTTAGCCCAATTACACTGAAAAATACAAGAATTTTTACATTAAAAAAAAAAACAAAATATATATAAACATACATACTTATATACACACATACATATACATGCACACAAATGTTCAATGTAACTTAAATACGTTGATGAGTACTTTACAATGTCCACAATCTTAGAAGGAAATTATCTTTTGCTTTTAGTAATTTGATATGAAATATGTCAATATCCGAAGCAGTTCCGTTCAAAAAAGTTAACGCCCTTCTAACAGGCATAGCGGCTGGAAGACCCGTTCTTGCGTATGTTATTGAGAACAGTTCTTGCCAGCGTAGTTAGTGTAATTGTTAGGAACACGTAACGCTAATTTTTGTAGTAATGCTGGACAGCACACCACTTCTGAAACAAGTCTGCCAACGTATACCAGGAGACATAGATTTAATTCCTGGAGTATAAAAACGTTCGTTATTTTAGCATTTGATGTAATTCTGACGCATCAGATGTCATCACCATGTATCGAGGGAATCGATTCTTGCACATTTTAAGGATTTTGTTGTTCGTATTTGCACAGCGTAAAAAAATGTTGAAAAATATTTAAGTTCAGAATATCATTGTTTAGGTTCGATTGGAAATTACCCAATATCCGCATATTTTTACTAAAAGCAAAAAGCAATGTCTGAGAGAGCGTTACGTCAGTCCATGATTAAAAAGAAACTTTAAAGACAAACGACAGTGCTTGAGAGGTTGATGTCACAATCATGAACGTTGTATAGAAAAGACAAAACTAATTACTTTAACGTTTTTTTTTTCATAATAAATAAGAGTAAACATACAAGTGTTCTTTTACCCCAATAACTTACTAATGTTGGTAATAATTGTGCCTTCTTTTACTTGTTACTGGTAATGAGTATTCATTAATGTCGGTATTGAGATTGAAAAGTAATATCACAAAGAGTGCATTAAGGCTTCTTTTATTCGTATGAAACCACTTAATTTATTCAAATTTATGATGTGGACGTGGCCGGGAGATAATATCACATCCCTTCCTAAAAAAAGAAAACTTGAAGTTAAGAAACATTAGAGTAAGCACGAAACTCGCAAATAAATGTCATACTTGTAATGAATAAACGGTCTTTTAAATTGAGTGATTTTTTAATTCATGGATAAAACACAGATGACGTCGCGAACTTGCCTAGGTCTTGTGACATTTGAGAAGTGTAATGTATGATATTTATAAAAATGGAGTCGTGCAAACTAAAACAACGCGTTCAAATCGTTGAATTATTTTATGTATTGTAATCTCTGGAAACGGTGATGTTAATTTGCCACCAAGACCATGTGATCTTAAACCGTTGGACTGTTTTCTTTGCGGTAACGTGAAAATCCAGGTCTATAAGAATGACCCCTAATCAATTCATGAACTGAAGGACGAAATTATTCGCGTTATTGGTGAGTTAGAACTGCAATTATGCCAAAATGTCATCGAAATTTTTGACAAAAGAGTGGACATCTGTGGAGCTGCAAGAATTCGACATTTGGTGAATATTGTTTTTTTTTTGTTTAAATCTCATACATTATACTCGTACTTCAACGACCAATAAGAAGTTTTTTGAAATAAAAGCAAATCGTGTATTATATTCAAGAATTTAAAATAAATTTATTTAAAAAACCGCTCGATTTGAAAGACCCTTTATTACCATACGCAAACAGGTAACAACATTTGCGTATATCTAACGCATATGAGTATCGTTACCAATCGAACTATCAAACCAAACTGGGACCATATTTTGTTTATTATTTTAGGTATAAGAAATTTAACTCAAATCCACCGGGTGGAAGACACGTGTGTTACCAGCTAGGCCATAGATCTTAAAACATCAACGAGATTCAAGATTGACAGACGAGATACGAGAAGTAATGGCAAAATACGATAAAGGTAAAAAAAAATCGTAGATAAGTAAAATAGTCCATCTGATAACAACACTCGTAAGCGCTAGACATATCAGAGTGTTTGTCTCTTTATATGCAGTAGTATTGACCGAATAATCAATGCTGAACCGTGAGTTTCGCGGCTACACCAGTGCTTTTAAACCTGTAGAGTTGACTAATGGAGCCGAAAACAATGCTGTATTCCTATAACGCTCTATAGTATGTTTGAATCACCGATTCCGATTTGAGAAAATTTGGATACCACCAAACAATAAAACAAAGAAGATGAAAATGGGTTTTATTCTGATGAAGTCAACACTTTTTATTCGTTTTATTTTGTTGAAAATGAAATTAGAAAATATATTATTTGTCAGTTGTACACATTTGAGTTTATTCATCGCGTAGAGGCTGTAAAATCTCCACGAGTTGAACTCTGAGATTACTTTTAAAGTTTTTTCTCTCAGTTTTACATAACTTTTGTATCTCATCTGTCAGCTATTCAGCTGGTTGATATTTTAAACAGATAAGATGAGACTGTTTATCAAATAATCTTATAATAGAGTATTTAATAGTAATAGTTTCTATTTTTTCTTCTACATTCTTTTCTCAGTTCCTCTTTTTTTTCTCGTTATCTTGCACATCAAATTTTCACAGCTAGCACTTTTTCGCATATAGTAGACAGCCTACCACGGAGGATTTTTTATATGATGGATTACGTATTGAGAAAGAATGAATAAGTTGGAAAAAAAATACTGGTGAACACTGCAATCGATGTCTGTAGACATGGTTAAAGTTGTATGTAAAAAAGGAGATGCATGGTAGGACAAAGTAGTTAAAGTCTACGTGAAAGGAATAGAGCATGGAGAATATTTGTCGAATCAAGAAATTGAAAGAGTGATGATGTAATTTAAAAAAAGAGAGTAAAAGTAAAAAGACTAGTTAAGAAAAAGAAACTTGTTTAAGAAGAAGGCTAAAAGTAAAGTGATACAGGGGAACATATTTTTGAAGAAAGTAACTAAAATACGAGTTCAAAACGATACAAAAGGTTTGATTGGAATTTTAGTGGATGTCCTAGTAGGACGTGCTGATGATTATGATTGTTGTTTGGTATTTCAATAAAATACCTCGATTAGCAATGCGGAAAGTGAGAGTGAATAATCAATGAATAGTAAACAGCGATGAATGGTCAAGTGAATAATAATCTTTTTTTATCGATAAGTAGGTATTTATACATGTGCGTGAGTGCGCCCGCAATATATACTTTATCTCACTCCTGCGCGTGCAGAGGTGGTTGCAGACGTTGCGAATAATATAGTGGGTAGATAATTTGTTGACGAAAACGGTGAGACAGCGCGATGCGTTCTCTTTCTACTGTGGAATGTAACGTAAATAGTAATCGCGGGTAAACAATATTAATGTTCTGGTATGCGACCTTTGGACATGTGCGTAGGTCGGTTCGTCGGTCGTTGACCGTGCGTGTTGACAATATTCAGGGACGACGGTATTCCCTACAGAATCAAAGATAAGAAGGTTTGTGTTTTGTCGAAAGAATAAAGGATTTGTTCGAGATGAAGGGAACATTTTGAAGAACTGCACGAGAGTGGTGATATTAGTAGAAACAACGGTGAGTTTAAATTAACTAAAAATGGTGAGCGTTTGGAAAAACTGAATATGATCAGTCTACAAAACGTACAAACGGCTATAAAAGACATGAAAAAAGGGTAAGCGTTCAGTTGCGATGAAGTGAGTTTAGAACAAATAGTATTGTGGCGGTCGCACACGCGGTCAATGACCGATGAAATGACCTTTGCATTCGTTAGCAATGCAAAACAAACAAATACAACGTCCACGCGCGGGTCATTCAACTCATAGCCGACGCGGAGCGCATTCCATGCTAGAGCGAGAACGCATCACATCTGTCGCGCCAGTTCCGTAAATAAATTATCACCTACATACGACATTAATCGTTTTGTGAATGCAGAAACGAGAAGGATATATTGCTCTCATTCCCGCACACACGCGGGAATAGTATAAATACCTACGTTTACTAATAAAAACTCTCTTTCCGCATTGCGATCGAAAACGTGTTTTATTTATCAACAAATCATCATCATCTCTCCCTCTAGGACACATCTTCTAAAGTATCTTACATGAGGGTGAAAGAATGGTCAAGTGACTTGAAATTTTACCAAACACTTGAATAAGAAAATGATCGATGTCGATATTTTTTTAAACCGATTTCATATCGACTGACCTCCACGACCAAGTTGATAAGACGCCTGTCTTTCAATTAAGGTGTTATGGGTATGATTCTTGTTTGTAACTAGATATTTTTAAAATAATTCTAGCCAGTTTTCAATTGTGCTTATTTTTGGTTGGTTGAAAAAGAATTTCTCATAGCAATGAACCGTCAAAGCTGTACTGTTTAAAAAAAACTAAAACAATATAAATCTACGTCAACGAAACTAACCAATCATAGACGTGAGTTTACATAACACGTGGATCTAATTCCGTGTCCGCACCTGCGATCGCAACGTGAGAGTGTGAATGAGAACGTGATCATCCTAACTACCCACACTGACGACCGCAACATGAACACGCTTACATTGGGCGGTACACGCTTTCATAAGCACATTGCGAAATGTTTAATAATTTGTGTTCGCTTCCTTTTTTGTCTGAACCTTTTCAAAACTGGAATTCAAAAGGATTAGACGAGCATTTCATTATCTTGATATATAATAAAATATTTGACTTTATTTAAAATTAAATAATTGTGATTATTTAGATTTATCCGGGTGAGAAAAATGTTAAATCTAAAAGTACGAGTATGTATCGCCCTTATGGCACATTAATGTCGATAATAATTATAATAGTTCTGATTTTTTCTTAAATTAACAGATGCCTTGTTATTTTGGATTTACAAATTAAATGACAGGAGCGCTACCACTATCTAATTATAAAATTAAAATAATTTATTTTCATCCACGTTCTTATGAAACATAATATCCATGTCCTGATGAAAATTAATAGTCACCGATAAAGGTTTTACAGTTTTTACATGCAGCTGTTATTTGATGTATTTGGGCGGTACTATTGTGTTAAATGTGGTCTGTTATTTGAGAAAGTAATATAAAGTACATGGTATTTTCAAAGGGTTAAAACTAGTAAGCATATGTGTGAAAAGAGACGGAATTCATATATATTATAAACGAATGCAAAGATAAATTGGACGTTTTAAGAAAGCGTCTGAAAGAAAATATTGTTTAGACGAGGTGGAGAGAATGAATTATGAAATAATGACTAAGGTGGTGTAAAGGGGTAGATTCAGGAAAATATGGCTTATTTAAAAGTAGAAGATAAAGTAAGAAGTATGTAGTGAGAATAGGAGATTTGACATGTCGAGATAGATATACGAATGTGGAGGAGGCCAAAGCTGTGTGCTTAGACAAAAAAAAATAAAAAGCTGTTCTCTCTGCTTACTTCGCAAGAGGCACAACGTATGCATGTGAGTAACCCCGTCAATATTTTGTTTACAAGTACAATTTTATTTTAGAAGTTGAGAAACGTTATTTAAAAAATCAGAAAGAGACAACTACGTTGCAGTCTTTCAATCCGGAGTTGTAGATTTCATTGCCATTAGTACCCACAAAAATTTGTCTGGATTTGGTAAAAAAATCTTAAAGAAGGCTCTTAGTATGTCAGGATAATTAAGTGTCTTTGAGACGATACGAAGATGACAAGATTTTTAAAATTGAAATATTAACAGTTCAGTTCAGTTTAGTTCGATTCACCTCCACCTCCGTTATCATGGGAACCAAATAGCAGCGGTGGCTAGTCCCGAGGTGCGCTGGTACGCTGAGCACCAACGCACCACGAGACGCTGATCGAATATGAAACATCGCTGTCTCACGGTTTACTGTATGTCTCTGTCTGCCCTATATGAATTTGTGTTTCCGTCCGGTGCGTATTGGAGATCGCTCCGGTAGTATTGGCGAACTTAGCCGATCAATTTGAAGGGAATATTAAATTTTTTTTTTGAATTTTCACAAATAAAAATACTCGTTCTATTTGTCAGTATTTTTCTTCATATAATCTATATAAATATTTAACATTTTTGGAAGTCATGTTTGCGAATATGTACATAATTTAATTATTGTGAATTATTTATCCCGTTCAGCGCACCAACGCACCTTCAGACCAGCTGCTGCTGATAAATCGCCATCAAATATGTGTAGTGACGAAGAAGGAACTTCTCCGGTGGCAAAACACCACAGGAAAAGGGAAACAAAGTTGCTTAAGGCCTGAAGTTCAAACAGTCCAGCAAGTTGCATGTACTTTTACAGAAAATTTCGAATGCAACAAAAATAAGAAAGATCGATTTTAATTTATTTCATAGAAACTCAGGGACACACTGTACACGATATGCGTTCAAACGTGAACTTTGCCAAGAAAAACAGGGTATATAAGTTCCAGACCATCGAGTATAATGGTTGGTACGTCACATTTGTTGGGAATTGCCGAGGGTCCGCGTTCAAAAGTTGCGATTACCTTCATATTTGTAGCAAAATATTTTCCGATTGGATTTCTTTGGGACGGAATCTACTTTTATTGCAATATTATTCGTTTTATTTTTGTTACTATTGCCCTGTCATCGAAATATTTTGACGTTTTATTGGTTTTTTTTAAATTAAAAATGCTACATAAATACAGGCCGTCACTTGCTATAGACTAAGATTTTTAGTCCATCTTGTGGTGGCTGGACTGGAAACTCACACTCGTAAAAAAAATATATCTCAGTTGGTTTATACATACAGTCGATCTCACGTTGTAGAGCATGATTAAATGAAGAAGTATTGCTATATTGTGTTCATGTACATAGGACTACAGCAAACACACACCAGTAAAGAGATCAACACCTGAGCAGTGCTACATGCATACCGGACATTCCTCGCTCTAGAGTAAGATATTCAGTCCATCCTGTGGATGGATGACGCCTGTGCGTGTATTGTTCTATAGTGTGCATTTAAACAGTACTACAGCAAGCACACACCAGCAGGCAGATGACCACTTGAGGTACTACATACATATGATATTGGTAATCCCACACTATGGAGAATAATTGATGGTCCATCCTGTGGATGGATGACGCCTCTGCGTGTATTGTTCTATAGTGAGCATGTAAACAACACTACAGGAAGCACACACCAGCAGGCAGATGACCACTTGAGGTACTACATACATATGATATAGGTAATCCCACACTATGGAGTATAATTTATGGTCCATCCTGTGGATGGATGACGCCTGTGCGTGTATCGTTCTATAGTGTGCATCTAAACAGCACTACAGCAACCACACACTAGCAGGCAAATTACCACTTGAGGTACTACATACATATGATATAGGTAATCCCACACTATGGAGTATAATTGATGGTCCATCCTGTGGATGGATGACGCCTGTGCGTGTATTGTTCTATAGTGTGCATGTAAACAACACTACAGCAAGCACACACCAGCAGGCAGATGACCACTTGAGGTACTACACACATATGATATAGGTAATCCCACACTATGGAGTATAATTGATGGTCCATCCTGTGGAGGGATGACACCTACATCTATTGTTCTATAGTGTGCATGAAAACAGCACTACAGCAAACACACACCAGCATACAAATAAGCACCTGAGGTGTTACATACATACAGTCAATCCCTCACAATAAAGTAAGATTGTCAGTCAAACCTGTAGATAGTTAATGCCTGTGCGTGCATTGCTATATTGTGTGCACGCACACAGCTCTTAACCTTGCTCTTCCTGCGCTAAAACAATCCGCCCCTCCCGATGCTGTGTATTTAACACATGTAAAAATGAGCGATTTAAAATCAGAAAAATATAAATATTCATAGCCAATCGATCAAATTAAATAAATTTGAAGTCAAAAGTGATAAAAAGTTAATATAATTGCTGAAAACATGGAAAAAAACATCGGCGGACGTTCACAAAACAGGCAAAGACACCACCTCAGATGAATGCATCAGAGCGACTGAGGCCTGAGACGGACTAACACTGTGTATGTTATACATCGAAGGAAGAAACACAACTGCAAACTGGGATTCTATTTCTTTCGTTACCACATACAGAAGTAGAGTGAGAGTGAGACGTGAATAGCGTTGCTTCCTCACCCATAGCGGTTTTTTAGAATTAATATACTTACGTCACTCACGGGCACACGATTGATTGTTTTGGCGAATTTATTCCCGATAAGTGCTAATTAATATTAATATTATTTTTTCATTCAATGCGTAAATGAATTACGGAGGAATACCTAAAATCTGAACCCAGTATTTATTATATTTATAGAGATACTAAAGTTTTTAGAAACAATGTGTACTAGTTACACACCACAGGGAAGGAAGGGTTAAGTAAGCACACACTAGCAGGCAGATTGATACTTGAGGTGCTACATATATGCAATATCTTGCTATAGAGTAAGTTTGTCAGTTTATCTGTTGGATGTACGATGCACAATGACAAGCACACACTAGCAGGTAAATCAACGCATGAAGTGCTACATACATGCAAGGAATCCCTTTCTATAGATTAAAATTGTTAGTTCATCATATGTATGGATGACGCCTGTGAATGTATTCCTCTATCGTGTGCATGGACACAATACTACAGCAAGAACATACTAGTAAGCACATTAACAACTGAGGTGGAACATACATACAGGAAATATGTATTGAACTTTTGTATGCATACACACAACATAACAGCAAGCACACTCTAGCTGGTATATCAACATCTAAGGTGCTACATATACAGGCAATCCCTCACTTTGAAGTAAGACTATTACTTCATATTATGGATTGATGATGTATGCGCATGTATAGTTATATTATACATGAGTTCATGCGCACAACAATACAGTAAGCGCATATTAGTGGGCAGATCAACATCTGAAGTGTTTCATATATTCCTCAACACGATATGAAACTGAAAATGGAAATCCATCGTCTTATTATCAAAGCCACGGTGATTTTCACGAAGGTACCATTACACCAAAATATAGTTGTACGAGTACCTACAAAATGATCTAAATGTTAAAAAAAAAATATTAATTCTTTATAGTCTTCAGGTAAATAAATACGACTTTTAAGTACTTCACTCTTTGCTATTTAGTTTTCTTGACCACTCCTCATAACGAAGACATATCAACGTAAAATATTGACCTGATGTGATAAAAAAAAATTCTTCACCCTGCTCAATATTACTTAGAAGCCTCCTTAAATCGCTTAATTCTAGGAATGGTAACCCTAATTATCGTGAAGCCCATCTTGATACCTCCTACGCATAGCTTTACTTTATAATTGAACTAGCACCAAGTGACTCAGCAGGATCCACATATCAGTGACTCAGCAGGATCCACATGTCAGTGACTCAGCAGGATCCACATATCAGTGACTCAGCAGGATCCACATATCAGTGACTCAGCAGGATCCACATGTCAGTGACTCAGCAGGATCCACATGTCAGGGATATCCACGGTAGGGAGTGCGCATCTGGAATCGGACTATATTCTCACAGAAGATCACATGATTGACGTGGAAGAGCAGCTAAAGATCGGACAAGGAGGGACGAGGGGATCCTCGACTACGATGCCCAGTCATCATCATTGCCGGGCCTCGCAGTCGAAGATCCCCTCACCACTCCAACGGCAGTTCTGAACCGTTCTCCCACGTCGATCATGTGATCTGTAAGAGAACAGCCCGATCCTGGACGCACACTCCCTCCCGCAAATGCCACAGACATATGGACCCTCCTGAGCCGCCTGGCCATGTTGACGCATGTGCGCAGCGCGCAGACTGTTTCTCACACGTCTAGCCACTGAGACGCTATCAGCCCGAGAACATATGGTCCAGAAACGATAAAGGCAACGCATCGTTTGGTTGAAAAGCAAATACTTCATAAGAAGATTTTTTTATTTCAATAGTTATTTATGTTGGTGTAGTTACGATTAAACTATTTACCTAAATTTATAGAATTTTTTCAATCAGAAAACGGAAAATATTTTTGATTCAAATAGCTCTACTATAAAATTCACTTTTCTGGCTTACAACTTTATTTGTAGGAAGTTTATTTTTGTATTATTGATGCCTTTTCACCAGCCTAGCACCCCTTTCCACTTTCTTGCCTTCCAGCGCCCCCATAGGGATTATACAATTTTCAAGAGGGCAATAACGCCCACTTTGGGAAGCACTAGCATAAGTGGAAGTTGGAGTAGAGGATGACCGAGAAAAGTGTGATTTGACCAGGTTTATGAAATTTTGAAAGAAGAAAAGAAAAGGAAGGAGAGAAATAGAAGCAGATGTCTAGATGAGATGAAAGTGAACAAAGTATTATATGATAGGTAAATATAGCTCTCTGTATTTTCTGCCGACTACAATAGAGAAACGGTATTAATATATATTTATATGCTCAAAATGAAATAATTTATTTATCTTAAATACAAACAAAACACGTTGTGTTCAACTCAGTTCGATTACATTACATTGTTATGAGAGATAAAATAAATTTCCTTCTTGCGCAATTTATACGAGAAAAATCTTTTTATTAGGTGTACAAATAAGTTTCCGCCGTTTTTTATCAAAAATTGGGCATTTATTGTGAAAGAACGGAACCTCATGTTTTATTCGAAGTATTGCCCATCGCTTGCCACTACCTTTTCCCATCTTTCTGGCAGCATACGGATACAGCGTCGGAAGAATGCTTCATCTTTTGAGGCTATCCACGAATCGACTCAATTTTTGGTATCTTCATATGATGTGAAGTGCTGCTCAGACAGGTCATGCGTCATCGATCGAAACAAGTGAAAATCAGAAGGAGCAATGTCTGGTGAATACAGCGGGTGGGGTAAAACTTCCCAATTGATTGTTTCCAAAAAGGTTTTGACCGGCGCCGCAACATGTGGACGAGCATCATCATGCAGGAGAATAATTTTGTCGTGTCTGGAGTAGCAGTGGGCGCGCTTTTCCTCGAGTGCTCGACTCAATCTCATCAATTGTGCTCGGTAGACAGCCCCAGCAATGGTTTCGTTCGGTTTGAGCAACTCATAATACACGACACCAAGCTGATCCCACCAAATACACAACAAGAGTTTTTTTCCATGAATATTTGGCTTAGCTGTAGATGTTGAAGCATGGCCAGGGGTTCCCCATGATTTCTTCCTTTTTGGATTATCATAGTGGATCCATTTTTCATCACCAGTGACTATACGGTGCAGAAAACCCTTTCGTTTATGCCTGGCAAGCAGCATTTCACATGTGGAAAATCGGCGTTCAACGTTTCTCGGTGTCAGTTCATATGGAACCCAATTTCCTTGTTTT
Organism: Odontocerum albicorne; assembly: GCA_949825065.1. Lineage (NCBI taxonomy): Eukaryota > Metazoa > Arthropoda > Insecta > Trichoptera > Odontoceridae > Odontocerum > Odontocerum albicorne. The sequence continues at coordinate 11,220,062 of OX463866.1, read as the reverse complement.
TGAATCATTCCCAATGATTTCAACCTGCGTGAAATTGCTTGTTGAGTCACTCCTAATGTAAGTGCAAGTTCTTCTTGCGTTTGGCACGAATCTTGATCCAATAATACTTCCAATTCCGCGTCTTCGTACACTTTCAGCCTTCCGCTACGTTCTTTGTCTTCGATGTCAAATTCACCGTTCTTAAACTTTTGAAACCACTCACGACAACTTCTCTCACTTAAGGCAGCCTCACCATATGCTTCTACAAGCAATCGATGCGCCTCAGCTGCAGATTTCTTCAAATTGAAGAAGTAAATCAAAAGTTCCCGCAAATGACGCTTATTCGGCTCAAAACTTGGCATTTTCGAACACAAAAAAATATGTTATACTGATAAAAATTCACTAATATTTCAAGGTCATGTTGTTGACAGATGTCCAACCTTACGATAATGACATTTTACATCTGACAATTTTAACCATAACTTACTGGTGGCGCCAACTTTTGTCAAACGGCGGTGACTTATTTGTACACCCAATAATTTGTTATAAACGCATCACATAGCGAGCGACAAAGAGGAAACTGCCGAAAGGGCATGGACCACAAAATCAATAGCGATCCCATAAACGCTTTTCTAGAAGGACTTGAAATAGCGTAATATAAAAGATAATTAACTACCTTGTAATAGACGAACAACTGTCTGAATAAGCTATTTATCTCAGCACGAAAGATATTTATTTAACTTATAAGAGTAGAAGGGCTTTATTAGAAATGGCATGGAGAGGTAGCAAACAGAATTCCCGGAACTCGGTATTCCGGAAATTATTCAGGATTGCCAATTCTCAAAACTGGATGTAAAACGGCTGTCAAAGGCAAAGAGGAACAGGTAAAGCTTTGAAAAACGTTTATTTTTGTAGTGTTATTGAACGTTTGATAGTTCGCTATCCCTTGTTATATGATACTCGTATGATACTTAGGAAGACAATATTGTCTCCCTTATACCCTTACCTTTATGAGAAGTGCTCTACAGTATTTATTAAAAGGGTTAAAAATATAGAGGGACAAAAACGTTTATTTTTTTGACAAGGATAAAGATTGTACCTTTAGAAAAGAATTATGAAGCATTTTAGAAGTAATGCGAAATAATTCAAGCGTTATGAAAAGGTTTAACAAAAAATATTCTACAGTATCAGCACAACAATCGAACAGAAAATGACGACTCCGTGGCCTAGTTGCTGAAACGTGTTGACTGCAATCTGATAATTTCGAATTCGATTTCTGATGGTACCTTACGTAAAAAAATCCAGCCAGGTAGTTTGTCTGGTGGCAATATTCACAAGCGTCGAGTACTTGTATGAGCATTGTTATATCTTCGGGTACAGTAGAGTTGCTGTGATATTTAACAAGTTTCGAGTCTGATTCAAATGGTTTTAAAGCTTTTTTTATAAAGTAACAAAAAGTGAGGTTTTTTATATGTGACACTTTATTTTTATTCACCTAATAAATTATTAAAATAGTTTTTTGTGATAAATAAGGCTAAAACCGTATTTTCAACTCATGTCAGTCGAGTGGACGGTCTAATCCTTCCACTTCCAGCCTCTTACCGTATGTTATTTGATTGACATATATTGTGTTATTATATTATTTTCGTTATGTATAGTACACTTTTGTTGTATTCAGTACAATCTGGTATGCTAACAATTTCTTATAAAATAACGATCTTAATAGGCCTTGATCAGACTAGAATCCTTTTTAAAAGAACTGTGCTCGCAAACCTGTAAGCCCTGGGCTAAAAGATAGGCGTCTTAACACTTCCCTTACTGTGCTAAAAAAATCCACCAGCCACGGTGCTGGACGCTAAACGTCCAGTGAAAAATGTGTATTTTAAATCAAAATTATGCAAAATCTGCTAGATTTTTTTTGTAGTTAGCTATAAAAGTCATTTTATTATGTATTAAAACGTCGAATAATCAAATTAAATATAAGTCCTGGTCACTCGCTATCCATCACAGGGTAGCAAGTGTTAACAATTGAGTCACGGAGGAAGCCGCCACCAAATGGTTACATACATACATGGAAAAAAAACCATTAGGTTTAACTGTGTACAATATAATCTAGTGACGTCAATAAAAAATAAAGATTTTCATCTTCTACTGTAGATCGCACTGAATAGGGACTTATTTTGTCCTCTATTACAGCGTGGATGGTGGTGGAATATAAGTGAACAGTGTGCAATTAAAGTCTTATATAATTTATTAATTTTTTAATTATTTTTCACATGACAAGAAATATAAAAAAATGCGAAAAACCACAGTTAATTTAATTTGGACACACAATTTTAATGAATCTGGGTTTATTATCTTTCATTTGTCGTATCCCCAGTAAACGAGGCTTTTGCCTGTATCTCACTGAGGACAAATTATTAAGAAAAGTAATATAATTAAACTATTAAGGAAAAATATCTTATACTGAGTTTTGTTCTTTTTTATCCAGCACTCTGCATCACACTACTGACGTTAGCGTGTATGAAATAAACACTTACAAATTGTAAAGCCCGAACATAACTCATCAAGAGTTTGGTCTACTCCACCTGAAATTAGTCTAGAAACTTTGCATATTAGAAAAGTTTGCTGCCTGCACTAATTGCCGAAGGCTACAAACTACCTTAACTGTGAAAATCAAAGCCCAAAATACGGAAGTTACCTTTTCCAAATTGTTCATCTAATGGCCGCGTCCACTACTTGCCTATCCTTGCACTTAGTTTTCATTAATTAATTATTTTAGAGTATTATTCTGTCAATATAGTGTGTTTGAGTCCCGAGGGAAGGCTTTGAAAGCAATTAAGAGAGCAATATAAATTGTCCTTTTATTGATTTTATTCCTGTCTTAAGAGGAAAGTGATATTTTTAAAACAGAATCAGCTGAAATTTGAATCAATCAAAAATAACTTATTTAATTTCCTTTCATAGAACATCACAAATCACTTTTGTGTGGGTGAATCGCCTTCAGGAAAAAAACAATCAAAACTGTTTTAAGTGTAAAATATTGTTTAAAGTTTTTATGCAAATATATCCAGCGGATTCATTGTTTGAAAGCTATTTTTTTTTTCAATTATATTTTATAATTATTATCGGTATCCACGACTGTATATTTAACTAAATAATACAAACAGTATTTGAAAACAATAAAGAAAAATAGAATATAGATCTCAAGAAAAATATAGATGTTAATTGTATGTGAGTTAAGAACGAGGAATATATTGAGATAAATAATATTTGTTCAGTTTATTCTCGAATATGAATCACATCTAATTAATCAAGAAAGATTGTTCCATAGTCAAGCCAAGTTATTCGCTAAAGAGTCTGTGTAAAATAATTTAAATATTCATTTTTAATAGAGGCAACCTTAATTTTTTATTCTACAAAACATAAAGAAGCAAAAATCAAATTAAAATAGCAATAATTACTTTAAATTCCAAATCAAACGAGGCATCTTATTTTTTCTGACCTGAATATAAAGAGAATATGTTTGAAATTAATTCATTATTGACACTTGAGACAATATAGACTTTTTTGAAGTGGACTAAGGTGATAATATTTATGACTTGAATACAAAGAGACTATGTTTGAAATCAATCTATTATTGACACTTGAGACAGTATAGATTTTTTGAAATAGGCTTAGACGACAATATTTATGACCTGAATACAAAGAGATTATGTTTGAAATTTATCCATTATTGACACTTGAGACAATATAGATTTTTTGAAGTAGGCTTAGACGACAATTTTTATGACCTGATACAAAGAGACTATGTTTGAAATTAATCCATTATTGACACTTGAGACAATATAAATTTTTTGAAGTAGGCTTAGACGACAATTTTTATGACCTGATACAAAGAGACTATGTTTGAAATTAATCCATTATTGACACTTGAGACAATATAGATTTTTTGAAGTAGGCTTAGACGACAATTTTTATGACCTAATACAAAGAGACTATGTTTGAAATTAATCCATTATTGACACTTGAGACAATATAGATTTTTTGAAGTAGGCTTAGACGACAATATTTATGACCTGAATACAAAGAGACTATGTTTGAAATTTATCCATTATTGACACTTGAGACAATATAGATTTTTTGAAGTAGGCTAAGATGACAATATTTATGACCTGAATACAAAGAGACTATGTTTGAAATTTATTCATTATTGACACTTGAGACAATATAGATTTTTTTGAAGTGGGCTAAGATGACAAAATTTATGGCTATGATTTATTAACGTACAACTATAAAGATATTTACAATGATTCTCTTGCAATACTGAAAAATATGATCTAAACTGAGTGTTTTAACACATTCTCTCCAGTACTCCTGGCATACTACTGTCCCAACATCCCGTGGTAGAGGCAAGTATATTGCATAATAAAGGGTCTTTAAAATTGAGCGTTTTTTTCATTAAATTTTTTTAATTCTTGAATAAAACACACAATTTGCTTTAATTTCAAAAAAAGTTTTTTATTGGTCATTGAAATATAATGTATGACATTCAAACACAAAAAACAATATCCGCCAAATGTCCACCTCTTGCAGCTCCACAGATGTACACTCTTTTGTCAAAATTTTCTATGACATTTTGGCATTATTGCGATTCTAACTCACTAATAACGCGAATAATTTCGTCCTTCAGCTCAGGAATTGATCGGGGGTCATTTTTATAGACTTGGTTTTTCACTTAAACCGAGAGAAAATAGTTCAACGGTGTCAGATCACATGATCTTGGTGGCCAATTAACATCACCGTTTTCGGAGATTACAATACATAAAATAATTCTCGATTTGAATGCGTTGTTGTACTATATACGACTCCATTTTAATAAAAGGCCATACATTACACTTCCCAAATGTCACAATACCCAGGCAAGTTTGCGACGCTATCTGTGTTTTATCCAAGAATTAAAAAAAACGCTCAATTTGATAGACCCTGTATTTAGCACTCTTCCAAAATTGCTCTAGCGCATAGCTGTTTCGACACTTCACATCGCCAATGACCATGATTCTTCTATGTGATATCTTTGCGAAATGTGATCGAAAAATTCGTCATCTTGATAGTCTCTCTAAGAAGTAAGTATGTTCTTTAGATTTGTTTCTTCATCGATCTATCTATGAAACACCAAGAAACTGTTTCCAACGCCCCATCTCGAAATAATCTATTTTTTATCATTTTCTGGCCTTTATTATCCAAGTTTCTGAAACACAGGAGTATTTAGAAAATCAGAATTTATACGCATTTTTCCTCCTTGAGAGATCTATGTTTCTTCAAATCAGTCTCAGCCTCGACATAGCGTTACCATTCTTCTCTTAATTTAAGGTTCACATTTACCATTATTAGCAACTGTAGACCTTAGATAAATTCATGTATTTTATCCAAACCTTGCTATGGGCACTTTAATTTTTTTTCACTGTTTCAATCAACGAGCATGATTCATGTTTTTTGTTTTGATTTTCTATCCGGCAATCCAGCACTGATATTTTATCAAATGACTCGGCAAAAAATGTAAAAATTGTAAAGATTAATTTGAATAAAATTATTCATTTTATGGATTTTAATTTCAGAGTGGATAGAATAAATAAAAATAGAGTAGTTTGAAAGATGAAAACGATCAAATGAAAGTAAAACTAAGAAAATATCTTGTCGTTGTAGTTGTCATGTGTTGTCGTTGTAGTTGTCTTGTCATGTGTAATAATAAATAAATAAATTAAAAAATTAAAAATTAAAAAAATAAAAGTCGTCGTCCATTTGATTTTATTCAGAGTACACTACTCCTTCCGAGGTAAACAAAACTCAAACAACTCTACCATCGGATAAACCACAAGGTGTCTGTTTTTACGTTAGGTTCAATTCAACAGGACCACCATTTATAGGCGATCGGCATATTGTCGACATGCTCCAAAGCCTCATCCAGGTTGGTCAACGGGAGGTAAAACTAAGTGGCGATGGTTCTCATATTTTTATAATTACCTTTATGAATAAATATTCATTTAGAGTATTTTATTTGCATTTAGAGTATTTTATAATTCTGATTCTTAAAAATACGATACTTGAAACATTTTATTTGTCGTCAATGAATTTATATTCGTAAAGATAGAATGTATAGAATGAGATAGAATGTATATAAATTGCTGTGCGCTACCGAAACGATATTTATAGCGGACAATGAGGATTAAAACAGAGATTGATGAGTTAATTGTATGAGAGATGTGAAGAGAAAGATCTGGAAGAAAATGTTGTGAAATTCTAAGTCATGGTAATAGAACATGGTTAAAATAAAACTAAACGCGATATATGGGGGAACAATACAAAAATAGAGATAGTTAAGGAATTCTGTTTTTTTGGGTAGTATTTTGTCAGATAAAATACGTTTTACGAAGGATATTGAACGATATGCGCTAGGAAAAAAGAGTCAATGGGGACTAAAATGTATAAACTCGCACCGAAAAATATCAAAACTTGCTAAGATGATAGTCCATATCATTATTGCAGTAGCAATTTTTGAAGTGACACATGGACGTGGAAAAAGACTGAAAGGAGACGAATAAATGCAGAAGAAATACATGCATAGGAAGAATATAAATGGGGGTATAGACATTTATAATGAACGAATGAAGAGAGACTGAAATTTTACCTTACAAATATGGATGAAAGACGTAGTATAGGATGCCCAGGGAAAGTATGGTTGGATCAAGTGTATGATATTTGGAAAGAAGGAATGTGGATGTGGAAGTATGAGCAGGTGTATAGATTTGGAAGAAGGGAAAGATGTCTGGCGATCTTATATTTCTGCCTACCCCAACAGGGAGGCGGCATGATGGTAAGTATGTATGTATTTAAATGAAGTAATAAATAAAAACAAATTACGTGGAAAATAAGGATCAGAATGTCAGTGGTAGTGTTTTTTATATTTTGGGATACAGTTTTGTTAAAAAATGTGACTTTCGGACCTTCACCTTTAAAATACAGAAATATTTCTACATCTTATATACAAGAGTGTTTTGCTCGATAAGTTTCAATGGCAAATTTCTTAGTCTATTTGTAAGACACTTATATTCAAGCCGGGATTTCGGGTTGATTTTGGGTTCGAGAGTGCAAAAAAATAAAAAGTTTAAGTTATTTATTTATTGAACAATTTTCTTGCAAATACAATTTGCTTGGCTTATTGCCCGGCAGCAATGTCTTCCAGCCAATCAAACAAAATTAAATGAAATAGGTTACATGATCGCAAACAAGCATTCAAATGACTATCCATCCCTACGAAATCCATAAACACATACGTGAGTATATGCCCACAAAGATGGATAATCTCCCGAACATTCCCTTTCATATAAAGTGAGATTTCATCAATTAAAGTAAAAGGTAGGGATGGTGGAGATGAAAGGAAAAAAATCAGGAATGAAACACGTTATATTACTGGCTATAAATTAAGAGATTTTTCAGTCGATTCTTAAAGCATGCCAAGGATGGAGCCAGTCTAATATAAGTTTGTAACTGATTCCAGAGTTTCACTGCAAGGACAGTAAAGAATGACGTAAAAAAAGAGGAACGGTAAACTGGCAAGGCCAATAAAACATCTATGTTTGAGCGTAGCGCTAATCGGGCTTGCGGGCTTAATGCCAGGCGGCAATCTCTAAAGTAATGAAGCAAGTTACATGGTCGCATAAATCATTCAAATGACTATCCATCCCCATGAAATCCGTAAACACAGAGAGCGTTTTTTCGGTCGCTTCTTAAAGTATGCCAAGTACGGAGCGAGTCTAATATTGGTTTGTAACTGATTCCAGAGTCGCACTGCATGGACAGTAAAGGGTTTTCGTTAGGTTTAATGAGTCCATTATCAAGATTTGTACGTGATAGAAAAATTAAAGTACGTATTATTGCCTTTCTATGTGACATGCTGTGATCAATAATAAAATTAAAATACGTATTATTGCCTTTCTATGTGACATGCTGTGATCAATAATAAAATTAAAATACGTATTATTGCCTTTCTATGTGACATGCTGTGATCAATAATAAAATTAAAGTACGTATTATTGCCTTTCTATGTGACATGCTGTGATCAATAATAAAATTAAAATACGTATTATTGCCTTTCTATGTGACATGCTGTGATCAATAATAAAATTAAAGTACGTATTATTGCCTTTCTATGTGACATGCTGTGATCAATAATAAAATTAAAGTACGTATTATTGCCTTTCTATGTGACATGCTGTGATCAATAATAAAATTAAAGTACGTATTATTGCCTTTCTATGTGAAATGCTGTGATTAATATTAAAATATCATTGAATTTAGGCTTGGGGCAGGTGGCATTATTTCTGATGACTGTGGAGGCCAATTCTCGATTCACAGACACGGCAACACCAGAAACGCCACATCGGTCCTAATCCGGGAGTACTCCACGCTTCGCTCACTCTCACTGGAATTCAAAGTCGCTCAACTCAACTTTCAACTCAACCTCCCTATCTTGACGAATAATTGGGTACCACACATTCCTGTCCTTTGCATAAGTTTCCCATGAATCGGTATCTAAACTATAAGTATTTCCATGCCTCCTTATAACATAAGTTCTATTATTCACTGTGGAATTTTTGGACTTGCGTATTTTACCGTCGAGTATGATGCTACACCCAACAAAATAACACATACAAACGAATTTTGCGTTATTACATATTTACTGTACTTAGGTATTTATTGTGTTGAAATATAGGCGCTAACTCAAGACACCACAAAGAGACTAAGAGCTAACGGAATGTGGTGTTATCGATGACCTACATACTCGTAATAAATAAGGTAAGATAATTGAATGGTTGAATTAAAATAAGCACTAAGTACCAAAAAAAAAACAAAAAAAACTAAGTATGCAGTTTCGTTCTATATGTCATATATAATGAAACTGCATACTTAGTTTTTTTTTTGGTACTTTAGCGTGATGCTTTGTTTTGATTGATTTGTTTGTATTTAAAATAAAATACAAAATTCAGGAATGCGATAAAAGGGAGAGTGAATAATCGATAAATAGTAAACAGCGATGAATGGTCAAGTGAATAATAACAAGTCAAATGATTAACAATAAGTGCTCTTTATTCAACGATAAGTAGGTATATATAGATTTTCAGAACGGGGCGCGTGAATGCGTCAGCCGTATATCCCCATCTCACTACTGTGCATGACAAGGCGTATGCAGACGTTGCGAACAGTGTAGTGGGTAAGATATTTTATTTGTCAAGACGGCGAGACAAAGCGTAAATACTATTTGTGAGTACACATTGACGTTTCTAGTATGTGACAATTGTAGATTGTTCAGAGGTTGATTCATCGGTCGTTGACCTTGTATGTTTACAATTTATTTTGACAACAAATTATGTTTGACAATTATTTATTTAGGGACGTAGGTATTCCCTACAGTACTTAGTGCCTATTTTAATTCCACCATTCAATTGCCTTCCAGCTTTTACCTTAGGTTCGTCATTGCTTCTTTTATTTTAAAACTCAGGTGTGTCTCCATTGAAAAAGAATCCTTTTGGGCAGCGCATTTTTTATCAATACGTGATGCCCCCTTGAGAGATATTTTAATTATAATAATTGTTATATTCTAAGTTATATTTATGACTTAATTTCATAGTATAGAACTATGAAATTAAGTAAATGAGTGCCTAATTTTTTTTGTCTGATTTCTTATTATAACATACTTATTATTGATAAGCGATATGATTTATCTTAAATAACTAAAGTGTTTGGTGCTTTGAAAATTTTTAAAACATTTTCGTCTCAATATAAACAACTCTCAAATTAAGTCAGTATATGCCTATTTTTTTTTGTCTGATTTCGTATTATTACTTACTTATTATTGATAAGCGATATTAATTTATCTTAAATAACTAAAAAAAAAGCGTTTTGTGAGTTGAAAAAATTTTGAGCATTTTCGTCTCAATATAAAACTATCAAGTTTAGTCAATATATGCCTATTTTTTTTGCCTGATTACGTATTATTACTTACGTATTATTGTGATAAGCGATATTAATATATCTTGAATAGCTAAAAAAAAAGTGTTTTGTGGGTTGAATATTTTTTGAGCATTTTCGTCTCAATATAAACAACTATCAAGTTTCTTCAATTTTTTTTGTCTGATTTCATATTATTACTTACTTATTATTGATAAGCGACATAAATAACCCTATAATAACTATAAAAAAGTGTTTTGTGAGTTGAATAATTTTTGCGCATTTTTGTCTCAATATAGAAGAAATTATCAAGTTAAGTAAATTTTTTTTGTCTGATTTCATATTATTACCTACTTATTATAGATAAGCGATATTAAAAACCCTCAAATAACTAAAAAAAGTGTTTTGTGAGTTGAATATTTTTTGCGCATTTTCGTCTCAATATAAACAACTATCAAGTTTCGTCAATATTTTTTTGTCTGATTTCATATTATTACTTACTTCTTATTGATAAGCGATAATTATTTATCTCAAATAACTAAAAAAAAAGTGTTTTGTGAGTTAAAATTTTTTTAGAGCACTTTCGGCTCAATATAAAGAACTCGGATGTCGTATTATTACTTACTTACTATTGATAAGCGATATTAATTTATCTCAAATAACTAAAAAAAAAGGGGTTTTGTGAGTTGAAAATTTTTAGAGCATTTTCGGCTCAATATAAAGAACTCTCAAATTAAGTCAAAATATGCCTAATTTTTTTTATCGGATGTCGTATTATTACTAACTTTTTATTGATAAGCGATATTAATTTATCTTAAATAAATAAAAAAACAGTGTTTAGTGAGTTAATATTTTTTTCGAGCATTTTCGTCTCAATATGAACTATCAAAGTAAGTTAATATAAGCCTATTTTTTTTGTCTGATTTCATATTATTACTTACTTATTATTGATAAGCGATATTAATTTATCTTAAATAAATAAAAAAACAGTGTTTAGTGAGTTAATATTTTTTTGAGCATTTTCGTCTTAATATGAACTATCAAAGTAAGTTAATATAAGCCTTTTTTTTTTGTCTGATTTCATATTATTACTTACTTATTATTGATAAGCGATTTTAATTTATGGTATATAACTAAAACAAAGTGTTTGGTGAGTTGAAAACTTTTTGAGCATTTTCGTCTCAATATAAAGAACTCTCAAATTAAGTCAAAATATGCCTAATTTTTTTTGTCTGATTTCGTATCATTACTAACTTATTATTGATAAGCGATATTAATTTATCTCAAATAACTAAAAAAAAAGTGTTTTGTGAGTTGAAAATTTTTAGAGCATTTTCGTCTCAATATAAAGAACTCGGATGTCGTATTATTACTTACTTATTATTGATAAACGATATTAATTTATCTTAAATAACTAAAAAAACAGTGTTTTGTGAGTTAAATTTTTTTTGAGCATTTTTGTCTCAATATGAACTGTCAAATTAAGTCAATATATGCCTACTTTTTTTTCTGAATTCGTATTATTTCTTACTTACTATTGATAAGCGATATTAATTTATCTTAAATAACTAAAAAAAAAAGTTTTTTGTGTGTTGAAAATTTTTTGAGCATATTATATTGTTGCAATATATTATTGATATAAAAAAATTCTTTCCATATTTATTTTTCTTGGTTGTTTTTTTTTTATAAATGATTAAATTATTTTTTATAAATGACCGAATTATTTTTTGTAATTGACCGATTTATTTTTTTACAAATGACCGTATTTCTTTTGTTATAATTGACCGTAAATGAAATTTTCCCATTACTTCTTTTTATCAGACCATTAAGTTTTAAATTAAGATGTTCACCCGTGAGTTATTTCCGTGTAATTTCTACTTTACTTTAATAATCTAGATCGAAGAAAAGGAGGATGGAGCGATAATTAAGTAGGGGGCACAAAAAGTAGCTACTCTAGGGAAGAAAGAGGGAGAGAATCAACCCTTCAGAAAACGGGTTGTCAGTTTTATATTGTAAAGTTACTCGGGTCGGATGGGCTTTTAAGGAAAATATGTACTATATATATAATTTAAGGGCATTGAAATAGTGTACACAAGGGATGGAAAACGAAGGTTCTAACTTGAGTTAGCGATTTTTAAATTTGCCTCAGGATTTATGTTGCCACACTTTATGAATAAAACATCAGACTGCATTGTAACGTTGTCCTTTAATATGTTTAAAAGACCTTAAGAAGAGACTGCTCTCTAAACGGTGTTATATGAATTGTCCTTTTATAAATATTTAATCTAGATATCAGGAAAATAAACTTTTTATTTTCAAACATATACAGATGCGATTTTATTTTCAAACACATACCTATGCGTTGAAATACCATGTTATTAATGGCCCAACCCTTCTATTTTCAAACATATACAGATGCGTTTTTATTTTCAAACATATACCGATGCGTTGAAATACCATGTTATTAATGGCACAACCCTTCTACTTTCAAACATATACAGATGGGTTTCAAACATATATAGATGACGACCTCCGTGGCCTGGTGGTAAGACACTTGTCTGCCGATCCGGAGGTTGCGGGTTCGATCCCCGCTGGAACCCAGATTTTTTAAAATAGGATTCCAGTCTGGTTAACACTTAGAACCTATAAAAACATATTTCTGGTTGGTTGGAAGAGATTGCCACATAGCAATAAACTAACCAGTTCAAAAAAAAAGAGATGCGTTTTTATTTTCAAACATACGAGTATATAGATGAGTTGAAATGCCATGTTATTAATGGCACAACCCTTCTTTTCAATCACTGAAATATATTTATTCAGAAATATTATGAATCTCTCATTAATAAGACGTACAAACCATTGACTGTTAGGGTAAGCAGAAACGACAGGGAATCAAACTTTCCTATATCAACACACATACACATACGTCACCTCACCCACATCTAAAGAGTTTTTATTAATTTATTTAACACTTTTATTGCAAATACAATTTGTCGAGTTTATGGCCAGGTGGTAATCTCTTCCAACCAACCAGACAAAATAAATATAACATATTAGATGGTCGCATAAATCATTCAAATGACTACCCATTACCACGAAATCCATATACACATACGTGAGGGCATGCCCACAAACCCCACAGAGACGAACAACCACCCGAACATTATTTTTCATATAAAGTGAGATATCATCAATCAAAAGAAAAAGACGGGATGATGGAGAGTTTTTACCACATATAACTTTGGTTGTAAACAATACAATCTGGCGGAATTATTGCCACGTGGTAATCTCTTTCAACCAACCAGAAATTTGTTTAAGAGATCTTAAGTGAAAACCAAACTGGGATCCTTTTTAAAAAAAAACAGGATTCCTGCGGGATTTGAACCCGCCACCTCCGAGCTGAGACACAGGCGTCTTACCAACTAGACCTCGGGGATCGTCCATCCATTCACCTGCTCATTATACAATTTTCTTATTTCTCATATTTCCTCCTTTCGAAATATCATTCGCTTGATTCTATCATACTTTCCTTGATCTTGTCTTCCACTCACATTTGTAATTGTACAGCACCTGTACAAAGACTGTAAAATAGGTTGATGGTTGTCGCTCAGTACTCGAAAATTTCGGTTTACTTTATTCTTTTACTGTGAAAAGTAGCAGGGGGAAAAGTAGCAGGGTGAAAAGATTACTATTTAGAAGGTAGAAGTTGGTCGTAAATAAAACACAGTAGACGTTTCAGAAACAGAGTGATGAAGGCCTTCATCAAGCATATCCATCAACTTGTGGCCTTCATCAAGCATATCCATCAGCTTAGTACGCTTGCATTTCCCTCCAATTTCTGTCATTTTTCGTTCCTTTTGTGCAGCCTATCGCTCATCATAAGTCCCTTTATTCGCCCGTGTATGCCATCATGGTCATAAGTCTCTTTATTTGTGGCCTTCATCAAGCATAACCCTTAGCTTGGTACGCTTGCATTTCCCTCCACTTTCTGTCATTTTTCGTTCCTTTTGTGCCGCCTATCACTCATCATAAGTCCCTTTATTCGCCCGTGTATGCCATCATAGTCATAAGTCTCTTTATTTGTGGCCTTCATCAAGCATAACCCTTAGCTTGGTACGCTTGCATTTCCCTCCACTTTCTGTCATTTTTCGTTCCTTTTGTGCAGCCTATCACTCATCATAAGTCCCTTTATTCGCCCGTGTATGCCATCATGGTCATAAGTCTCTTTATTTGTGGCCTTCATCAAGCATAACCCTTAGCTTGGTACGCTTGCATTTCCCTCCACTTTCTGTCATTTTTCGTTCCTTTTGTGCCGCCTATCACTCATCATAAGTCCCTTTATTCGCCCGTGTATGCCATCATAGTCATAAGTCTCTTTATTTGTGGCCTTCATCAAGCATAACCCTTAGCTTGGTACGCTTGCATTTCCCTCCACTTTCTGTCATTTTTCGTTCCTTTTGTGCAGCCTATCACTCATCATAAGTCCCTTTATTCGCCCGTGTATGCCATCATGGTCATAAGTCTCTTTATTTGTGGCCTTCATCAAGCATAACCCTTAGCTTGGTACGCTTGCATTTCCCTCCACTTTCTGTCATTTTTCGTTCCTTTTGTGCAGCCTATCACTCATCATAAGTCCCTTTATTCGCCCGTGTATGCCATCATGGTCATAAGTCTCTTTATTTGTGGCCTTCATCAAGCATAACCCTTAGCTTGGTACGCTTGCATTTCCCTCCACTTTCTGTCATTTTTCGTTCCTTTTGTGCCGCCTATCACTCATCATAAGTCCCTTTATTCGCCCGTGTATGCCATCATGGTCATAAGTCTCTTTATTTGTGGCCTTCATCAAGCATAACCCTTAGCTTGGTACGCTTGCATTTCCCTCCACTTTCTGTCATTTTTCGTTCCTTTTGTGGAGCCTATCACTCATCATAAGTCCCTTTATTCGCCCGTGTATGCCATCATAGTCATAAGTCTCTTTATTTGTGGCCTTCATCAAGCATAACCCTTAGCTTGGTACGCTTGCATTTCCCTCCACTTTCTGTCATTTTTCGTTCCTTTTGTGCAGCCTATCACTCATCATAAGTCCCTTTATTCGCCCGTGTATGCCATCATGGTCATAAGTCTCTTTATTTGTGGCCTTCATCAAGCATATCCATCAGCTTGGTACGCTTGCATTTCCCTCCACTTTCTGTCATTTTTCGTTCCTTTTGTGCAGCCTATCACTCATCATAAGTCCCTTTATTCGCCCGTGTTCATGGTCATAAGTCCCTTTATTTGTGGCCTTCATCAAGCATATCCATCAGCTTAGTACGCTTGCAATTCCCTCCACTTTCTGTCATTTTTCGTTCCTTTTGTGCAGCCTATCGCTCATCATAAGACCCTTTATTCGCCCGTGTATGCCATTATGGCTTACTAGATATTTGCTAGATACCATGTATACCGAGCGCTCTCTGCATGCATGGGCTGTTCAATTATTTACAGTGACTATTGCAAAGGCCACGCATAAGGAACATTTCATTACAATATGTACAATGATTACAATTTTTAGAAATATTAACATAACAAATAAAATCATATATTTTAGATGACGCATACGTCCGATACAGTAATGTATGTTTATTTTATTAGTGTGTCTTTTTTCATTCGTTCTGCATAATAAAACAATCTAAGACTGCTCTTCTTCCTCTTTCTCAACAGATTAACATTAAGTTCACATTTATCTTCAATATTTTTATTATCTATATCGTAATACGTTATCAACCCCTAAAACCTTCTCAGTGCACGTTTTATGCATAATTTATTCGTCTCCTTTAAGTTCTTTCAACGTATACGTTTCATTTCCATATACCTTGAGGTATTGTTACTTATCAAAATTAATCCATACCATTGTTTACATTGACCTTGAAAGACAAACTGATCATCAATGAACTTATATTTTTGGAAGATTCCACCTGACTAAGCCTTGTGATCAATCTAGTTAACACTTGTCACCCTGTGATGGATAGGGAATGGCCAGGACTTATATTTTATTTGATTATTTGACATTTTAATACATAATAAAATTATTTTTATAGCTATTTACAAAAAAATAGCCCAGCAGATTTTGCATTATTTTAATAAAACATACATTTTTCACTGTACTCTTAGCGTCCAGCACCGTGGCTAACGGAATTTTTTAGCGCAGTAAGGCAAGTGTTAATCTGCTCATCTTTGCTCTGAATGTATACAAAAAAGACAAAGGATGTATTTATGGACGGAAAACAATGGCGCTCTATTCTCTCTGCCTACCCTGAAAAAGAAATGGTATGTTTGTGTGACCTAACAAGACGAAATGATAATCCAAGACCCCCCACAATCCTTATTCCTAATATAAATTAATGTTATTGCTATATTTTTTTTAAATAATTCCTGTCGTTTTTTTATCTTATAATTCTATACTTAATATTTTTTTTTGTACTGAGCTCTAAAGTCAATTTTAATCTAATCTAACCCAAAACAGGAAATAATATTTCAAGTAATGTTCAGGTTGGTTAGATTAGAGGATTGTTTGACAATAAACCTGTCAAATTGTACTTTGTTAAATGAAAAAATACAATAAAGGCTTAAGCCCCAGTACTCGAGCATTTCATTTAGAGCCACTAGAGTAGGCACGAAATAACGGTTTGTCTTTGCAGTTGTTTGTAATATTGTACTACCTTGATAACAAAAAGGTAACGATACTTACACACATTTGCTGCGTCTGACTATTGTTACGATACGAATTTGTATACCAGACTGCAACCCTTTTTAATTTTTTTTTTGTGTTGGTTATCATTAGAAATCAAACCCGAAACCCAAGATTCCTTAATTTCCTTAAACCCAGCAAACTTAATTTCCGACCGACTCAATTATAAAATTTGTATTCTTTTTCATTTTAATATGAGAATATAATTCGTAAAAAAAAGTCAAATTCGTGAATAATTCTGAATAGCTTCGACATACTTTAATTTCATTATTTCACTGAAACCTCCGGGGTGCTCGACGAGATTAAATTTTCAGCATTTTTTTTTTTCAGAACTTTTTTCAGACTTTTTATCAGGATAATCGGTAAACGGATTATTTGAAGATTTTCACATATTGTAACGTTCCGTTAGATTAACGAATTATTTCGTCGAAGCCTTCGGGCTAAATCAAATACGTTTTTTTTTTCTAGGAATATTACTGAAAAAATGCCTATCTCAAAAACTTTATTTTACCTTTAACATTATTTCGTAGAGCTTAAGCCGTTTATAGGACAAACAATTGATTTTTTTTGGAGAAATTAGAAAGATCAATGTATGAGATTCAAGAAATAATACAACCATTTCTTCTTCTCTAAACTTTCTCTCCTCTTCAAAAGGGGCGATCATAATTACTATCTTAACCTTTGAGGCAACAGCGCTGAACATGAAGATATCACCGTGATAAAACAACTCCTCTATTTCTTTGTGAAGAAGCAGCGTCTTCTTCCCCCACTACTTCTGACCTCAATTTTCTTCTCACATAACATATCCAACGTACACTTACGTTCTACTTATGAAAATGGATACTCCTGATATATATTGATCTTTAAGCTACCTACGTGGCCTAGTTGGTAAGACACCTGTCTGTTAGCCCGGAGAGCGCGGATTCCATTCCCGCTTAAACTAAAATAAAAAGAAGGCTTTGTCTGGCATTCACTTCTTCTTCTTTATCTTCAGCCGTCTCTCCACTGCTGGATGTAGGCCTCTTCTAAAACCTTCCACGCTTCCCTGTCTTGGGCTTTTCTCGTCCATTTTCTACCGGCGACAGGGATAATATCGTCAGCCCACCTCCTCTAGGGCCATTCTATCGGTCTACTCGTATCCCACGGCCTCCATTTCAGGACTCTGGGTGGCCATCTTTCATTTCCTTGCCTTGCAACGTGACCTGCCCATTGCCATTTCATGCCAGCAACACGGTCCATCATGTCGACAACCCTAGTCCGTCGCCTGATTTCTTCATTTCTGACTTTGTCTATCAGACTTATGCCCAAAATTCATCGTTTCATGGACCGTTGTGCGCATTTTAGTCTGTGAATGGTATTGGCAGTTAATGTCATCGTTTCCAAGCCACACGTTAGCACAGGGAGGACGCATGCTTGAAGACTTTTCTTTTTAAATTGGTGGGAACTTCCTTGTTTTTGAGAACATGGTAGAGCTTTCCGAATGCTGGCCAGCCAAGTCCAATTCTTCTGGATATTTCCTTTATTTCGTTCTCTTTTCCCAATTTGATTTTATGTCCAAGGTATATGTATTCGTCAACAGCTTCGATTGTCTTACTATCTATTTTGAGATTTCTGTTGGATGGGCACAACATTTTTGTTTTATTGATGTTCATTTCTAAACCAAATTTTAGAAATATCTTAACAGTCAGAACTTATCCAATGAAGGAGTAAGGTGTCCTACCATCGGACCGAAACTCCGAACAAGCTATCCATCACTTGGAAAGGAAGCGTCATGGAGTTCCTTAATCATGTCATTTAGTTCTGTCAGGGCATTACTTATAAACACAACGTCATCCGCGAAACGGAGTTGGTTCAAACAAATTCCATCAATCCTTATTCGCTAATGTTTCCAGTTTAGTGTTTCAAAGATATTTTCTAGAACTAGTGTATACAGTTTGTGTGAGATGGTATCCCCGTGTCTAACACCCCTCTTGATTTCAATTTTTTCTGTTTTTATATTTTCATCAATTCTTACATCCATTATGGCATGTTCGTAAATAAATTTGATCAGTCTTGTGTATCTTGAGTCGATTCTTGCGTCATTTAACGCTTCCATTATTGCCCTTACCCTCTTTTCTACAGAATCAAAAGCCTTTTTATAGTCGATAAATTCCAGATGGATTTTTATATTGAGTTCTGTGGGTTTTTCAATAAGTAGGCGTAGAGCTTGTATATGATCAGTAGTCCCATTCACTTGGAGCATCATAATCACCTTTCTAGTTGATCGGAGAAGGTTGCCACATGGCAATTATTCCACAAGGGTGTGATATACACAAAGAAAGTGTTACACCCAATTCGCCAGAGTGTTATTATAGCTGTCAGGCGTGATTTGTTTAATAATTGTGTGATCGAGAACCCGAGCTGGAGTGCC
Source organism: Odontocerum albicorne (assembly GCA_949825065.1). Lineage (NCBI taxonomy): Eukaryota > Metazoa > Arthropoda > Insecta > Trichoptera > Odontoceridae > Odontocerum > Odontocerum albicorne. Next base: position 11,200,941 of record OX463866.1, on the reverse strand, counting down.
CTTAAGGGATGTATACTATTTTAATGGCGCTTTAGGGACTTGTGTTTCGCATAGAAGGATGTTGGATGTTTGAATAAAAGTCATCGAGATCGGAATAAGTAAAGAGAATGTTTATTGTAAGCGTCTGTATTTATAATGTATAGAACGGCGCAGAACATGTCGCTGTCTCGCTTCCGCTGGACACATGTTTATTGTTGCACGTTCTATATACATTTCATACTACGGTCCGCAGGAGAGGCAAGAGATATATCGGTGTCTCGCTCTTCGCTACTAGTGAGTTCAATGACCGCGCGGGCGACCTTCGCTCGGTGCCGCCTCGCACTCGCCACTGGCGAGTTCAATGACCGCGCGGGCAAGGGTCGCCTTAGTGGGTTCAGTGACCGCACGCACGGTCGCTACAGCGCTATCTAAAATAATCAATTGAAACAATAAATGTCTTTAACACTTCATTGTTTCAAAATTTAATTCATTTGGTCATGCCACGGATGATTATGTGTGTTTCCTCAACATCTCGTACTTTCGTTTTTACTCGTAGATTATTTTTTAAATATTTCCTCATTCATTTCTTCCACATGTATGACGAAATTAAGTGATTGTATGATAAATTAGTGTGAAGTCAAGGAGTTTGCGCTCTTAAGGTGAGTTCACTCTCTAAACGGCGGTATATAAAACATATTTTTTTAATCATGCACCTCTCAGTATTGCATTTTTATGTTCCATCACACTTTTGTTGAGTATAAATACAATCTGAAGGGTTTATGGCTATCCGGCAATCTCTTATACCCATTATAAAAGACGTTTATTTAATTTGAAATGAAAACCAGACTGCAATACTTTTAAAAAAAATTGGTTTTTAACAGGAAATTAAGTTGCGATTTTTGGGCTGGAAGCACCTTTATAAATAGGTTATGGAAAAGTCAATATTATTATATTCCAAAAGTTTCAAATGCCTTTATGATAGTCTCAGTAAGGGTCCATGTTTCAATAATATAGAGAAGAAAGGAGAATATATATGTTACCAACGCAAAATTTACATATAAAAATCGAAATCTTTTTGATAGACGAACCTTTTTTTTTTAACCTGGCGAGTTTATTGTCATGTGGCAATCTCTTCCAACCAACCAGAAAGATGTTTTTATAGGCCCTAATAAGACTGGAATTCTATTTTAAAAAATCTGGATTCCAGCGGGGATCGAACCCGCAACCTCCGGATCGGCAGACAAGTGTCTTACCACGAGGCCACGGAGGTCGTCGAATCTTGTATTTTATAGAAGCACCATCAAGCCATCTTCACTTTTACTTTGAATTCTTGAGACTCATCTCATTGATCATTCAGTCAGCATTGACATATTTACATTCGAAGATTCACTCAATAATTTAATTATCTTTATACCAAAGGTTTGTGTGAGCTCTTGAGTGTGGTATTTTTTGTTCATTTTTTTATGATTATGTGCGGTATATTATGGGATGAACGTTTTGGTCTATGATTTGATTTCGCGTGATGTATATTATATGTAATTGAGTGTCACTTTTTGTCAGGTTGATGACAATGTACAAGAGTGTTCTTTAAAATCAAAAATCGGAAAGAAGTATCGATTTATAATATTTTTTCCTGTTATTTATCATCAGTAAGATACAGACAAAAGCCTAGTTTACTGGGGACACGACAAATGAAAAATAACAAACCCAGATCCATTAAAATTGTGTGTCCGAATTAAATTACCTGTTGTTTGTTCGCAAATTACATATATTTCTTGTCATGTGTAAAATAAATAAATAAAATATCAAGAGGTGCTTTTGTCTGTATATTAACTTTACTGACAAGAACAAGTTTTTTTCCTTTGATATATTCGTATATGTTATTAATTATCAAGCTTTAGGGAGATTTTAAAGTGAGTGTTGAAGTAAATATAAATAAATAAATAATAGGTTTATTGATAGAAACATAGTATGTACAGATTATATTTAAATAACACTTCTAAAGCACATAAATTGCAGATAATACATGAAATACAGAAGCTATCAACAGGTCTGGGCTCATCCAATAGCATCCCCTCGGCCAAGATACACCCCACCAATATAGGGCGAACCCAGCCACGAGGAAATCAGATGTTTTTCAGCCCACACCCTAAGTCGTTGAAAAGCTCGGCTAACTTAAGTTTAAAAACTCCTACTGAAGTTATTAAACACGTTGTTACATATAAACTACATATTAGAAGATCTTCAAAAGTTTCTCTAAGTCACTTGATAAGTTTTCTGTGGTGTTCTTACCAAACGTGTTTCTCTGAACACATTACTACAACCACTGCTTTCCTATAATTACACTTAACTTAAATATATTTATTTTGAAATATTTTTAGTATATTTATAATACTAAGTTTGAATTCCAATTCACAGCGTTCTTGAGGAAAGCTTACTATCTAAATAGCGCTATATATGTTTATATTTTTTTAATATTATTATTAAAATTGCCTAACCTGTCCTGAAGTGATTGCGCAATTAATCGATCCTTAGACCTCCGTTTATTTAACGTGAATATTAACCGTTAGACAAGGCTGCTGATAACCTCTAATCCTTACGAAAATATATTGTAACGCATTACCTTTAAAAAAATAACCTCAACTTACAAATACAAATCCACAAGCAAAGCTTTTTTCAGTCTGCAGGGAAATGAAAAAAAAAATCCACTTTATTTTTTTTTTTGATAAACCGCGGCTGAGTCTCTACGAGCTTGGAAATAGCCACAAAGCTCCTCCTTCCATCCCTTTTTTGATGACGTCACATCCATTTCCCTCACCCTCCCTTAGATGTTTTTTTCCTCTTTTACCCTTAATAGGGCGACCTTTCCGTCTCTTCTTAGTTGGCTTTCGTGACATTTCTGGACGATTCATCAACTATAATTGTTTTTTTTTTACTATGGATATCTCATCTGTCAACATTATAAAATAAATGAAGCATATACGGTTCTAGATGTGGATTAATAACATTTAGTGAAATAAATTATTTTTAGGGTAAATCTTATAATTGTTGATTTTAATGGATATCTCTTTTATATTCCATTACCTTGATGGCGTGTCTCCATTGTACGAGTATATTTCGAATTATTGTCTGAGAGATTTGCCTTCATGGAGGAGTAGGACTTTGAGAGTAATTTCGTCTTCATCAAACAAATAAGGGGTCTTTCAAATTGAGCGGTTTTTCTTATTCAATTTTTTTAAATTCTTGAATAAAATACACAATTTGCTTTGATTAAAAAAACTTATTGGTCATTGAAGTATAATGTATGACATTTAAATACAAAAAAAAAAACAATATCTGCTAAATGTCCATCTCTAGCAGCTCCACAGATGTCCACTTTTTTGTCAAAATTTTCGGTGACATTTTGACATAATTGCAGTTCTAACTTACCAATATCGCGAATAATTTCTTCATTCAGCCCAGGAATTGATTGGGAGTTATTCTTTCAGACCTAACTTTTTACGTAACCTCAGAGAAAATAGTCCAACGCTGTCAGATAACATGATATTGGTGGCCAATTAACATCACCGTTTCCGGAGATTACAATACATAAAATAATTCAACAATTTGAACGTGTTATTGTACTGTATGATACACGACTCCATTTTTTGTAAATTTCATACATTACACTTCTCAAATGTCACAAGACTCAGGCAAGTTCGCGACACCATCTGTGTTTTATCCAATAATGAAAAAAAAACGCTCAATTTGAAAGACCCTTTAAATTGCCTTTTCTGGATCGATTCTATAGAGTACGATATTACGACCATTTTCCCCCTTGTCTTCTTCTTCTACGCCTTCCACTCATATTTTTACTGCATATTTGTTTTATAACTCTTTCTACATTTATTCGTTCTACATGCCCAATCAATTCAAAGTACTAATCTTTCTTACTTAATATGGTATATGAGTATTAAATACATATTAACCACTAATCCCTTTTTATCAGAATGTGTCCTAGTGGGACAAGATGATGATGGTTGTTGATAAATAAATAAAACACGTTAGATCGCAATGCGGAAAGAGAGAGTGTTTATTTTTATAGTAACGTGGGTATTTATATGTTTTTGGAATGTGCACGAGAATGCGCTCGCGATATGATTCTGTCTCGCTTCTGTGAATGCAGAAATGGTTTATTGTCGTATGTGGGTATATTTTATTTACGAAACTGGCGAGACAGCGTGGTGCTTTCTCTCTCTAGTATGGAATGCGGCGCGATGCTCGGCCGGCGTCAATGGTTGGCATGTGACCTTTGGACTGTTTAATATAATTTATCGAGGTATCCGAAGGTCGTTTCATCGGTCATTGACCGTATGTATGCGACAATATTCAGCGACGACCGTGGATCCCTACACCTTCATTCCGTATTTTGTCATACATTATAACCCCATAAAAAAATTTCAATGTACGTATTTTTACAGTATTATTATACTCTTTTCAGTCTATTGCACTTGTATATTTCCGTCCCACACATCAAAACTAATACGGTTTTGGTGATCACAGATTTTGATACATTTTTTTTGACAAGTTTTTTTGTCCCATTAACTTTGTTTTCCATCGCTATATGCTCATCAAAAGCTTTCATAACTATTTTATCATCTTCTCATATTACTGGGCACATTTTTGATGTTAGAATTATTTGGAATAAATTTTAACCATTACTTTGTGATGTTATAATATATCTTTAGGATTATCTAAGGATAAAATTTTTGAGGTCAATTTCTTCAGTAATAAATTGACCGTTTCAAATCGGTCAAAAAATCCGGGTAATTATGATAGAACGTTTGATTTTGCTGTGATATAAAAAGTTTTTCTCCTAGTATTAGATATTTGGGTGGCGTGTGCAGATTAAGGAAGCACATGAAGATAAAACAATTTGTGAAGTCTTATAAAAAATGTAAAATTTTAATGAAAACTATACACATACTCTAAACCACACTTAAATCCAGTGCATTTCTTTGCGGTGGAGCGACGCTCCACCACCTTTTTTACGGTATACAAAAAACTTGGCAAGAAGTGAACTCCGGCACCTTTTTGAAAAAAAAAAATCTCTGTAATTGTTTTTTTTTGCGGTGGAGCGCAGTGGAGTGGCGCTCCATCCCCTTTTTACGGTATACAAAAAGTTTGACAAGAAGTGAGCTTCTCTTTAACCTTTCCTTCCCTGTGTTGGGTATCTTCTACACGTTGCTTCTAATAACCATCAATATCTCTATAAATATAATAAATACAAGGTTAAGATTTTAGGTATTCCTCCGTAATATATTTACGCATTGATTTAAAAAATAATATTAATAATAATCAGAATTTATCGACTACATCGTAGGTGTTTTGTGAAGATCATAAACAAACGCATTTTAACACTGTGAGTGCCTCGATCTTGGGTCTTGACGATAGGTGAAGAGTATGCGGGAAGCGCGACACTATATTCGCATCTCACTTTTGCATACTTTACTGAATTGCGAGGAGCTCAATTGTCTCAACGTCGCAAGTGTAAGCCACGCCCCAGTATGCCACCGCCGCTCCGCGCCGCAGTAGCTGTTGGGCTGGCAACGAGACTAGATCTACGCCCGTTCCGTGAGCGGTGCCAGATGGTTTTTTGATGTTTTCAGCAAATAAATCTCAATTATTGTAATTTTTAACTTCAATTATAATTAATTAAGGGAATTATCTATGAATGTTCTTATTTTTCCGATTTAAAATCGCTAATTTTTGATCGCGTACTCACTACCCAACACCTGAGCGCGCGTTTCAATTTTATCACCGTAAGGGAAGGGTTAAAAAAAAAAAACACTGCTTAAAACACGATGTATTACTACTAGTATATTATGTATAGTGAAGGCAGTGACATTGTAGACTACGCGATACCGTTTTTGTGTTAAAGACATTGTTATTTGTTTTTCAAAACATTGTTTATTCCATTTTTGTAACGGATAACCCTACCGATTTCAAGGCTTTCACCAGGGAAGCACAAACAAGACTCCTCATGATGAGGTGAAAACCTTGAAACCGGTAGGGTTATACAGTTACAGAAAGTGAAATAAACAGTGTTTGATAACACAAATTACGAGGCATTACTATCAAATTCCAGAATATCTACAAAGATACCTTTGCAATTCGTCATTCCTCGGTAAATAGACTGCGGTTTTCTTAACAAAAAAAATATTTTTAACATATGCGGATGCAGAGAAGTGCTTAATCTAATAGCCGCCGCCACCACCTTCCTATTCTAATACTCAACTTACATATTTTTATATTGCAATTTTTTTTATCTGTCAATATTAGTTTGTTTGAATCCCGAGAAAGAACGCCCTTGAGTACAATTTGCTCAGCAAACGGCTTTTTACTCGTATATAAAAAAAATGCAAGTTCTTTATTTTTGATTGAGCCCGTATGTCTTCATGTTAACGATACTGTATGTGATGTACATTTAAATGTTCAGCCATTTTGGATGAGCAGATCTTGTCTGACAGGTAATTTTCAACGCATTTTGTTACTTTGCAATTTTTCAATTTTGAAAACGACTGGACACCAGATCATCCAAGGCAAAATAGAGGGCCGAAGAGATGTTGGCAGGAAGAAAATTTCCTGGCTCCGCAATATACGTGATTGGACTGGTATAAGGAGCGTTGGGGATAATTTACGGGCTGTCGGGGACAAATATGTCTACTTTTATGTGATATTCAAGCTTGAGGGGACCTGACATGACACTGGGAAGAAGAAGGACAAAGGTTTTTTTAAGATTTACGCCGTTTGTGTGTAGCGATGCAAGGAAAATGATCAGAATTGTGAACAAGGAATTCCTGGATTTGGCTCCACGGAAATGCACCGGCACACGGTTTACTTCTAATTCGTACATTTTTGGCCAAAACCAACACCATAATGATGTCGTATCCTCCGTATTCACCAGAAATGCCCCTCTATGACTATTTCCTGTTCCCAAAGATACAGAGGGCATTGAAAAGACAATGTTTTGTGACCATAGATAAGATAACATATACGCAAAGTTGCTGGATGAGCTAAAACTTCCCCAAAAAGTGCGTTCTACAAATGCTTTGTGGATTGGAAAAGATTATTCTTTTCCTATGAGGACTACTTAGTAGGGGATAGTATTAATATTTATGATTAAATAAATAAGGTTTTGATAATAACGAAAATTCTCGTCATTTTTTTTATCAAACCTCAAATGTTCTTTTTTTTTGTAAATAAATTAGAAGAAAAGTAAAAACTAAACTTTTGTCTGTTTTATATGAGTAACAGAAATTGAAAAAAGCTTTTTGAAATGCTTGTAAGGAGGTTATGAAACAATATTATTTTTACCCCTTTGGGTATTTGAGATACACTCGACGATTTACAGAAAAGTGTATGGGAAAACATGAAATCTTGAACGGACGGGTTAACCGTACTCTAGAGGATCGTATAACCGACCGCAACTGTAACCTTTCACAAATACACAACACAATACTCCAATCGGGTCCAGGCCTGTTGTTGACATCTCACCAAAGATGAGAATGTGAATAGAGCCTTTTTTTTTTTTTTCATAATACTCAATCTTGAAATTTTATTTATTTATTTAGCACTTCATTGCATAAAGGTAAAATTGACATGTTTATTGCCGTACAATCTTATAGCTTAACCACCAAGAGCCTATACATGGTACACAGTGGCCCTAGGGAGAAAATGCAAACAGGATTTTTTTTTCTATTTATTCATATACGCGGTCTGTCCAATGCAAAAGGTTATTGATTTTATTTTCGCGTAACCACATGCGCCATCTGTAGATCAATAAATGAGTTAACTAGCGAAACATTTTGACTATCTTCCGTTAAAGTTTCGAAGCGCTGGCGTTGCTGGTTCATTCATAATGATGTAACAATTGACAGTACCTTCAAAGTCTCGATCGGAAATGGAACAATGGATCAACTTGATAATATTCAATTTTGTTTTAAATTGGGTAAAAGTATCACAGAAACTTTTGGAATGATTTAAACTGTTTATGGTAATGAAGCAACTCTTACTCTAGGCAACTAGAAACTGCTGAAGTGCGCATGCTAAGATGGTCAGCTGGTGTGTCCCTAAGAGACAAAATAAAAAGCTAACGCATTCGTGGAAGCCTAGGTATTACAGACATCAACAGCAAGATGGAGAAGAGGCGGATGGATTGAGATGGTATGGGCACGTTGGACGCAGAGCACCCGATCACATTGTGAACCAGGCAATCTCCATGGATCTTCCTCGAATAACAACCAGAGGAAGGCCAAAGAATTCATGGGTAGTGCAAAAAGATAAACTGATGCAGAGGCACGGCCTGGGGTACGTAGTCCGGGACAGAAGAGCATACAACCTGAGGACGAGGAGAGCTGACCCCAACAGTCTTCGCAGACAATGAGTTGGGATAGAGCCAAGGAGAAGATGGTTGTGAAGCAATGAGTTGTAAGAACGTTTTATGTAAGATTTGGTGATAGTAGAGAGAGCATTGAAAATAATCAAAGACCTGGACCATCAATCACAGTTCGAATGAAAGAAAATGTTCAAAAAGTGGCAAATTTTTTTTTTAAATGATCATTGTGCGTCTACTAGGCTCATAAAAGAGCTCACTGGAATTCCTAAATCTACTGTTTATCTTATTTTAACGGAAAATTTTGGCAAACGAAAGGTCACACACTGGCTGACGATCAAAAAGTTTGCAGAGTGGAGCACTGCAGATACATGAAAACAGTGACTGATATGGATCCAGACTTCATGTCAAGTATTGTAACAGGTGATAAAACATGGTGATTTTGTATAAGCTACTAACAAAGCACCAGGGCTTGGAATTCAAGGGTCCACAATGAGACAAAGAAGAGACGAATCAAGATTCAGCTAACGTTTTTCTTTGACTTCAAAGGAATTATCCAAGAAAAAAAATCATGTCAAAAGGTTAAATGGTAAACGCCGATATTAAATTGCGTATTTTAAATCGTTTCTGTGCCAGGATTCTTCGAGTTCAACCCAAATACCGGGAACAAAGGACATGGTCTTTGTTGCTCGAAAATGCACCGGCGCACAAAAGCAAGATTGTACGCGATTTCTTGGCCAAAAAAAGCATTGACATTTTCCGGAAGTTGCAACATGATACTCTCTGCATAAGGCTGTAGTTCTAATGAAACTTGCCTTAAACAGTAGTTTAACATGTTGTTTATAGTTAAGGCATTAACGTTGTGGGGTTTAAAGACATTGTAATTTATTTTTAACAAACACTGTTTATTCCACTTTTTTATGACGGTATAACCCTACCGGTTTCAAGGTACACACGTCATCTTCAGGGAAGCGAAAACAAGACTAAAAAAGTGAACTGAAGGGCTCGGCAGTATGTAATGGTAAGCGGCATGTATGATATTTTAATATATTAAGAAAACAAGTCTTTATAAATCTTAAAATTTATTTATTTAAAAAGTATGTAATTTTAAAAAGTATGAGGTTTTAAGACTTTTCTGTTTGAGTATTAGATGTTTTAATTATACCCGTAACTATCTCATTTGAAATTTTGAAACTCGTTTTTTTGTAATTTTGTCGCTTACCATTATTTACTGCCGAACCCTTCAATTATGTTTTTCTGAATATGTAAAAATGCGGGGAAGTACCTTACATTATATATTGGCCGCAGCTACTATCTTTATATCCTGACACTTATGTGTGTATATGTACAACTATATTTTGTACCATTTTAAAACTCTGTATAATAGTGGATTCGAATCCTGAGTTACAGCACCCTTAAAGATAATTTGCTCTCTTAATTGCGCTTTATAAATTCTTATTTTATTATTATTGTTAACAAATTAGTTATTCGGACATTTTAAAATGTTTTTTTCAGCTTATTTTACTCTGAAACTGCAGAACAAATAATGTTTTTCTGCTTCCCAGTGTCATGTCAGGTCCCCCCAACGTTGAATATCACCTGAGAGTAGGCTCCTTTGTCCCTGGCAGCCCGAAAAAAATCCCCAACACTCCTCATACCAGTCCAATTACGTTTATTGCGGAGCCAGGAGATTTGCCTCCTGCCAACACCTCTTTGGTCTTCTATTTTGCCTTGGATGATCAGATGCAATCATTTGTACTTTATTTGCAGTAGTTTGTTATTTGTACGTTACATGACCCAAGTAGGACACCTTTTGGATTTTATTATTAGTCAGCAAATTTGGCTCTTTGAAGAACCCTTGTGTTGCTGACCATATCCGTCCAGGGTATCCGTAGCGTTCTCCGGCGCATCCACATTTCGAATGCTTCCAATCGGTTCATAACATACTACCAACTTCTCGGTTCATACTACCAATTGTTTTTAATGAATTTTTTTATCGTTTAGGATGTTGAAACTATAGTCACTTGAATAACAAGAAAACATTGTTCATTTACAAAATATAAAAGAAATAAATCACCTAGGGCTGGACCTGTATAAAACTTGTAAAAAATATGAAAGAACAATGGATCGTTTTATATTGATACACGTTAAGCAAAATAAACGACAATTTATTACATAGAAGAAATAGAACATTGTTTTGTGTACATTTTATTGAAATTTGACATGCTTTCCATTATTTTGTAAAATATACTGAGAATATAATTTAACAAAATAAGTTGGTTTCCATTTCACCCAGATCCTTAATTTAAAAATCTTGATTTTATGATGAGAAGATAAAGAAAGTTTCGTGTATCTTGTGAAACTTAAAAACAAATTAAGTACAACTGTATTGGACGTTTGCGTCACATAAAACATATGATGTTTTCCTGTTTGTTATTTGGTACTTTTATGGTGTGATATTTTGATGTTATTTGGTATTTTTTATGTTTGTTAAGGTCCGTTCTGTGTCACAACCGTAACTGAAAATGTTCCTTATGCGCGGCCATCGCGATACAGTATCAAAAGTCAGCCGGCCCATGCATGCGAAAACTTGCGAAAATTGTGGTATATCGCAAGTTATGACGGCATGCATGGGCGGAAACAGGCGCTTGCGATGAGCAAATGGCCGCATATAGGGAGCGCCAAAGGCCTTGGAAATACATTCTCAGTTCACTCTGTCTACTGTCTTTTACTTGGGACCATCAACTACCTGCCTAAGAGGAATCTCTTCTACTTCTCACTGACCTGCTACTTTTCACCGTGAGCTGAATCCTTCGAGCATCGAGCAGCAGCCATTCACCTATTTCTACAGTTCTTTGTACCGGTGCCGTATAACAACTAAATGATAATGTGCAGCAGCAGTTTGAAATACAAGTGAATTTAAGTACTTCAGATATCTATGATGCAGGACAAAGGGCGACCTAAAATATATGTACCATGTCGAAGTTCTCATTGTGTGTAACTATAGAAGCCTCGAAACAAGAAGATAATAATCCATCGCGATATTCCTACTAAAGGTTTTTTTAGAGTTGTTATAACAGTCCCACGATACTAGAAGCACTAAGTTCATGTATCTTTAATAAATATACAAGAATATATGTAAGAAATTACCCTCTATTCTACATACCAACTTACAACATGAATAACATGGCTAAATACTCAGTCATACGTGGTATAGAGATATTGAACCAACTGAGTGACGCTGTGGATATAGTCTTGGCATCGTCTAGCAGTATGAGAAAAATCCAAGCTGATATTCTTTCTAATAAACAAGGTTACTATTCTAGTAGTTGATTCTCTGCATAACAGGAGAAATCCGTGTAAAGGGCTAAAGAAAAAAATGCGAAGATTGAAGGATAGTCGGTTTTTTTCCTTAAGCCGATTTACTTAAAAAATAATAATTAATGTTTTAAATGTGTAACTTGTATACTTTCTCTTTTTTGTATGCCTTTTACACGTTTGTTTAATGTTCGGGGAGTATTTCCATGTATCAAGGTTGATCCTAAAACACCACTATGCATACTTATTTAGAAATAATTAACAAATATTATGTTTTTTAATGAAAACAATTTTATTTTAAGTAAAATGTAGACAAAATTTAACAAGTAAAAACCAAAGAATATCGACTCACCAAACTGTTCAAAGTTATAACATCCGTTAATTCCTTCGCGTTAATTCCTAGAGCATTCTTTTCTTCCCCTCCTTTAAGTTAATTTAACTTTAAACATACAATTTTAGTTCAAACCACAGCAAACTTTACCCACGCAATCAGTTTGCTTAGCACAACATATATTGAAAATTCCTACCGGTTTTATCAGCTCTTTTTCAGGAAATATGTTTGATATCAATATAATTACACTAAAAAATAATAAATTCCCATAACCTGAAATAAGTATAAAAGAAGGCACAATAATTGGCCACCAAGATCATGTAAACTGACACATTTGGACTATTTTCTCTGGGGTTACGTGAAAAATCAGGTATATAAGAATAACCCCCAATAAATTGTTGAGTTAATGGACAAAATTATTCGCGTTATTGGTGAGTTACACCGCAATTAATGCTAAAGTGTCATCGAAATTTTTAACAAAAAAGTGGAGATTTGTGGAGCTGCAAGGGGTGAATATTTGGCAGATATTTTTTTTGTGTTTAAATGCCATACATTATACTCGTACTTGAATGACTAATAAAAAGTTTTTTTGAAATCAAAGTACGAGATAAGTTTGTGTTTTATTCAAGAAATAAAAATAATGGAATAAAAAAAACCGCTCAATATGAAAGACCCTTTATCTTGTACTAATTACCGTAGCTCCTTCCACTCTCCACCAGTTTGCCAAAGAGGACATTTTTTTGGAATTACGTACTCGTTACTCGTAGTATACGAACCACGAGTCCCGATTAACGCAGGTACGTAACACATGGTCTGCACGTGATAGCATAATCTTAATAAAACAGCATTTGCTCTAACAATACATAAACGATAGACAACAAGTAAAAATTAAAGAATATCTACTTACCATACTCTTGAAGGTGATCGTATCTCCTTTCTTCTCGTCGATTCCTGGATCATACTTCTCTCCCTCTTCTTCCGGCTGGTTCATTTTAAGATGAACCATCTTGCTTCAAAGAACAGCAAACTTTCTTCCGACTTAACTGGTTCCGGTTACCACAAAATATATCAGCACTCTTTCAAGGAAATAAAGAAAAAATCCCACCCTCCGTATTACCCCCCTTTCAGGGTAGTAAAATATTTTTCAACCTAAGGTTTTTTTTCCTAGTTTGAGTATTACAGTCTGTTTTGCTGAAACTTTAAATTTTCATTTGAATAAGGAATAGTTTTTTTTAATCTATTTTCAAATCTCAAAAAAGTGAACTAAGTATTTTGAAATTGTTTTATTCCGTCCCTTGTATATTTTTATTTTGATAAAACAAAACGTTCATTAAAAGTCTACATTTTAAGGCTATTTAAGCAAGCCTTATTTTACATAGTTTATTGGTGAATGTGATGGAATACAAGTAGCCTGAACGAGTGGACTTGTTTTTGCTGAATAATTAGTGTAAGAATTGTTATCTAGTTATCAGTAGTATGTAGGTGTTAATTATTTCTAAGATCTCGTATATTAAGATTGAATAAATAAAATAAAATGATATGTAGGAAAATAAGATAAAGTAACTTCGTAAATGATAACATATATAATTAAGATTAGTTAAGTAATAAATTTGTATATAGGTATAACCTTGACAAATGTTTGTACAATAATTTATTTTGTTTAGTAAAAAAAAAAAAGTTTATTGCGATAACCTAAATAACGGTTTATTAAAATTGTATTAATATGTTTACATACTTATACTCTACACATGACTACGTATATTTGAGCAGTCTCTTTAGGATTTTAGGAACGGGTTGTTCCTTAACGAAGAGATGAGGATGATCGTTTGGTTTAATAAAACTCGTTTGAAATCGGAATATGCAAAGAGGTATTTTATTGATAAACGTCGGTATTTATAATATTTGGAATGTGCGCGAGACGGAGCAAGAGATATGTTGATGTCTCGTCTCACGCTTCACAATATATTTATTGTCATCACGTAGGGTATTTATTGTTTTGACTGACAGTGCGGAAGATATGTCGCTGTCTCGTTTCTCCGCTAATAGTGAGTTCAATGACCGACCGGGCGACCCTTGCTCAGTGCTTGTCTCGCATTGTAAGGAATGCGAGTTCAATGTCCGGGCAGTCCAAGGGTCGCCTCGATGGGTTCAGTGACCGCACGGATAGTCGCTACAGGATCTTTGACTATTCTGAGACAGTTGAATTATATCCGTGAAATTCAGATAAAAACACACAAACAATGCATCAAGTCTGAGCAACAACAATTTGCGAAATTATGCAGTTTTCATTAATATTTGCGCAATTTCACTGAAATTCCTCTTCTTCGCATCATAAACCAACAACTATAACATGAATAAATTCACCTATGAATTTAATATTTGCACAATTTCACTGAAATTCCTCGTCTTCGCATCATTAACCAACAACTATAACATGAATAAATTCACCTTTGAATGTAATATTTGCACAATTTCACTGAAATTCCTCGTCTTCGCATCATTAACCAACAACTATAACATGAATAAATTCACCTTTGAATGTAATATTTGCACAATTTCACTGAAATTCCTCGTCTTCGCATCATAAATCAACAACTATAACATGAATAAATTTACCTATGAATTTAATATTTGCACAATTTCACTGAAATTCCTCATCTTCGCGTCATAAACCAATAACTATAACATGAATAAATTCACCTATGAATTTAACAAGCAATTTTATAATCATTTAATTAATTATATCAAATTTTAAAGTTATACGACAAGTATGTACGAGTATACTGTTCATAAATTTGAATTTTTTCTGGTTGTTTGGAAGACATTGCAGCCTAGTAATACTACTAGAGATTGTTTATATAATGAAGTATTAATTAATGAGTATGATTTTCTTGTGGATGAAGGGTGCAATGTTTTCAAAACGACAACCATTGTCAAGCTATGCTTTAAATTAGGGAATGGCAACACACGGCCCGCATATCAAAAGCGAAATATCATATGTAACCAGTCCACTTTGTCAAGAAAATAAATCTGCTTGCATGATTACTAACAAGTTACTAGTAGGTATATTTATATTGCAACAATTAAAAGTTAAAAAAAAGGCTAAAGGATTCTAAGGCTTACACTTTTTTTATAAATTATTTTAATGATGTAATATAAAACCAAAAAGATGGTTCCACTGTAGTACGATATTCTTCCTTATGTAACTTCCTTCATTTATGTGTGCAATTTTTTTTATTTATATTTGTCTGTTTGGTTAGAAGAGATTGTGGCCTGGCAATAAGTCAAATGGATTGTTTTTTATAATGAAGTGATTTTTAGAGATTGTTTATTGGCCTTTCCAGTTCACCGCTCCTCTTTCTTTACGTCGTCCTTTACTGCCCATGCAGTGAGACTCTGGAATCAGTTACAAACCAATATAAGACTCGCTCCGCCCTTGGCATGCTTTAAGAAGTGACTGAAAAAACTCTTAATTTCTAGTCAGTAAAATAACGTGTTTAATTCCTGATTTTTCTTTTCCTTTCCTCTCCACCATCCTTTTCTTTCCTTTCGATTGATGATATCTCACTTTATATGAAAAATAGTGTTCGGATGATTGTCCGTCTTTTTGGGGTTCGTGGGCATGTTCTCACGTATATGTTATGGATTTCGTGAGGATGGATAGTCATTTGAATGATTTATGCGACCACGTAACTTGCTTCATTTACTTTTGTCTGGTTGGTTGGAAGAGATTGCCACCTGGCAATAAGCCCGCCAGAGTGTATTGCAATAAAAGTGTTAAATAAAAATAAATAAATCTTCTTGTGGATGAAGGCTGCAATACTTTTAAAACGGCAACCGTTGTATACCGTGCTTTGCCCAGCGGCAAAAATTATATGGCCCTCAGTCCAAAAGCGAAATTTCATATCTAACCAACCCGCGTTGTCAAAAAAATGTGTTTAAATGATAACCAATAATAAACATTTTAATTTAATACTGAAAAATATATATTATCAAAGTGTTCTTAGTTTTACATTTTTTTGTAAATTCTTTTAATGATTTAATATGAAACAATGACAGTGGTTTGATTGTAGAACAAATACGTTGTTCAGAACAGCTGCAGACAAAGTAAAATTCACCCTGATGATTGCCAACCTCCAAAGTGGAAAGAAACGTTAAGAAAAATATGTAATATTTACACAATTTTAAGTTTAAGTTTGAGAATAACTTTTTTTTTTAAATAAGACACACAACGAGCAAGAAAAATTAAGTACTGATGTAATTTAAAATATATGTTGTTTATAAGCTCAGTAAGCTTTATACCTCGTGTTAAAACTTTCGAGCACCAAACAGATTGTTGTCAGTGCTCTGACTAACGTGTTTAATAAATATAGTATTACTTTAACAATACTGATATACTAAGATAAACGTTACTCATGGTTCGATTTGATTGAAGAAAGCTCCACGTTCTGTCAACCCTCTTTAGAGTGCTGGACACTCCATGTTGTTCTCTTTCTTAATTTTCCTGAAAGTTAAATCTCCATGCCATAAGAACTCTGGGTTTAAATGATTAAGAATGTATGATTTCTGAATTGCAACAATTCGCATTAAATAAACATGCATTTTGACCCGTAGGAGGGCTCTATCATACCCGATAAAGAGGGAAAGCTTATCGATATACTCGTAGATCTAACATTTTAAACAAAAATATATTAAAATTGAATAATATTTATGCTAAAAAGGATAACGTTAAATATCGTGATATGTTGTGTGTATTTTAATAAAAATCCTATTGTTTTCTTATCAACGTTTTTTGATAGTGTAAGTTTTTTTGTAATTGAGCTAAAAACTTGGGTTTGATCGCTGACATTATCTGTATTTCAAATCATAAACCGTCCTGTCGAAATAAACCCTCGATCTCTCATGGAAAAGACTTTCTTTAAAAATTGGCCGTCTATATTTGACACAGCCTTCGCTTTATATAGTACAACATGTCGGAATTTATTGCCATGTAAAAACTCCCCCAACGATCTAAAAACATGTTTCTATAAGCCATTAGAAAAAAAAGCAGAAACAATTTTTAAAAATTCGGGGTACCAAAGGAATCAACCCTACAACTCCGACTGGAAGTATTTTTCCAACTCAAGACCCCAGAGATTGTCAGTTTTATGGTTTTATGTAAAACCAATCTTAAAGTTAATAACTAGGAATTGAACATGATACAGTTGCTAACTTAGCATGAATGTTTACCATTAGACCACGTCTATCGAGAATAAAATAAGCCATTTATATGTTTCAGTAATATGGGCTCGTGAAACTTTTACGTCGTTGTCTTTGGGGACAGCATTAATGTTTGAAATGCCCCAAAAAGGTTGTTTTACTGTTTTAAAATGTATAGTGGTTTTAAAAGTCACGAAACGGACCTAGAAAAATCCACAAAGAAATAAAAAATGTTTACGATTTCAGGAAAACGTGGAAGTTAACAAAGTCATGTGTAATACAAAAATAAAAAGAGTTTAAAGGCTTGTTTTTTTAACATAATATGATCATGTTGAAAGAGTTAGTACAAACAAATAAGGATCTGTGACACATCATTGAGATTCCCTGAACATATATTTTTACAAATGCGGAAGTACTTGCTCGTATAGTTATAAAAGGACAAATATTATAGCATCCCTTAAGGAGCAGACTCCCCTTTTAAGAACTGCCCTTCAAGCCGCGGAGTGCAGGGATGGATGGAGAGGAGTTGTCAGAAACTAACATGACATTATTATTATATGTTTTTCTATTTAACATGATTCTCACCTTGTTTCAATTAAAGTTCTATCAGTGTCCTAGCTGGTAAGACCCTTGACTACCATCATAATTTTTCTGGATCGAAGTCTGATAGTGCCAGAAAAAAATATGAAGGTAATCGAGTTTCTCTAATAACAATACAAAAATGCACTACAGTTATACGAGTATTGTTATATTTGTGTAAGACAATTTTCAACAAGTGCGATGGAAGATCATGAGGTTTATAACTACTTTCATAACAATATCCGTGACTTATTAAAATGCTTGCCAGCTTGATTCCCTATGGAATCTAGATTTGTAACCTAAGGTTGTACTAAATAGACATAAAGTATTATACATATACACTTTAGCTGCCAGACGTGATTTTTTAAGAATAATACTAACGATACCCCAGTTAGAGCGCCCTTGAAGAGATTTCGCTCTCTTAATGGCGCTATATAAAGCTGTCTATATAAATAACCCAAAAATTTGATTAAAAGGGTTGAAGGTAGTCACTTTCTTGTCCAGCGTATATTTAGTATAAACTTATATGTTTTGTTGAGTGATTCATAAATTAAACGATGACCAAATTCCTGTTTTCTAGAAAAACATTTCATAGACTATCTAAATTGTGTACTTGATGCATTTTCCAGTTCTACGGTCTCATTTTGCAAAAAAACTCGAAGTTGCTGACAATACGGAGGGTCGCAGGAACAGTTGTTGATTGACTGTGAGGTATAGTGACCAGCTGAAGAATTCTACAAACCTGCCTTTGCTACAAGCTCTACGGACAGCAGAACGTTATGAGGATTCAAGAAAAACATGAACAAGGTATATCAATTTCTGTGTAGGCCAAGTTTCTTAGTATTAAGGTCACGACGCGGAAGAATTCTTTCAATAAGCCTTGTTATTCTTCCAATAAGCCTTGTACTTTTTTCTTAAGATTGACATTGAAGTTTTTTAACTGAATCAGTTAGTGGTATCCAGCACTTTCAGTGACATGATACCTACTTACTGACCGAAAAAGTAGAAAAACACCTTATCAAGATACCTTTTTTAAATTTTAATCTTTTACAGTCATTCTTTGTACGAGTACTAGACATTTTGATGTGATTTTTTAAAAGTTTTTTTGTCGTATTTATCACTCCCTTAATATTCAGGCTTTGATCTCATACATCAAAATGGGAACCAGCACACAACTGGGGTGTATCACACGATTGAAAACTTCGCGATTGATTTACTAGTATAATTTATTACTCATGAAAAAAGTTTTTAAGAGCTTTTCACGCAGAATAAAAAGCTTTTAACGACGTATAAAACAACAAAAACTCTCAACCCCTAAATAGCTTTTGGAATTTTCAATTGTATAAGGGACTTAAATTATTTTTCACAAATGGAAGCAGTTTTTTTCATTAATATTAAAAATACTATTAATCTATGATTTTAACTAGTTGTAAACTTTTAAATATATAAAAAAAAAGAATAAATATTAACAAAGTCATTCAATCACTTAACGTTTCTACAAAGGTCAGAGCACACACTTCCTCCAGTGGTTCTGTCTTGCTTTCAAACTGATCCCGGAAACAGTTGACTCATCTAATATTTGGTGTTTCAAATGATCTACAGATGAGTGGACTCTAGCCTCGGCGAACATTTCAAAAGAACTACAGTGAAGAAATTGTTGGTATGAATTATTGAATACAATTGAAGTTTTATTTTGTGCATTGCGATTGGTTTGAAATATAAAACATTTTTTTCAGTAATTTATTTAACAATATTTTTACAACTTATTTAAAAATCCTTGATTAAAATTTGATAAGCTATGTAGACAAACATGCTATCACGCCATTTTCCTATTGGGGTAGTTCATATAGACTTAGCCTTTTCTACAACCATACACCTCATGCAACTTATACGATTTCTCCGACTTTCTAAGTTTTATGTCAGTCATATATCATAATATTATCTGCTTAATTCAGTAATTAATGCGTCCTGCGTGGGATACAGGCAAAAACTATAATAATTAACTGCGAACACGACAAATGAAAGGCAACAAACCCAGATCCATTAAAATTGTGTGGCCAAATTAAATAATCTGTTGTTTTTATTTTGTAAATTGTGTATTTATAGACGTTGTCATGTGTACATAAAATTAAAAAAAATGGATAACATTTAATTATGCTTTTGGGGCTTATTTATTTATTAACAAACAATAAGATAATAAACAAATCATTTGTATCTCTTAAGTGCCACTGTAATATATAATTAAGATTTTTATAATTATTTTTCCTTACGTGTCACTGTAATATATTATTAAGATTTTTATAATTATTTTTCCTAACGTATCACTGTAATATATTATTAAGATTTTTATAATTATTTTTCCTTCGTAATATGCTTTTTTTTAAAATCAAGTTAAATGTGCATTATATTTTAAATAATATGAGTATAAATGGTAAAAAAAAATGTTATCAAAGAAATATTTTTGGTTTATATTTTTTATCTAATTTGAAGTGTGTGAAAGAAAAAAATACTTGCTTTACAATGCTATATAATTTTTTGTACCTTTATGACCAAAATTTAAAAAGAACAAATAAATTTCTTGTTAAACCTAAGAAAAACCTCTGAACGCATAAACATATATACGACTTAAGCTAAGTATAGGACTTAAGTACCTTGATGAGTACTAAGGATCTCAGTTACTTAAATGGGGTGTTAAAATACCATTGAATCCACTTAAGGGATGTTGAAATGGGTGATGAATTATTCATAACGCCGCATTCTCACTGAGAATATCAATTATACGGAATTGGAGACTGGAAACGTCTTAATATGTTGTACTCGGTACAAAATTGTCTTAATTTTTTGAGTGTCCAAAATTTCAGTATTTATTATAATTTTAGAAAGCCCTAAATAAATGCCAACCGCCTTCTTAAACTTTCTTGAGAATATATTAATTAATCTTTAGAATTGTAATTTGTTTTATCAAACACTGTTTATTCCACTTTTCCCAAAAAGTGGAATAAACAGTGTTTGATAAAACAAATTACAATGTCTTTAAACCTCTACAATGTTAATGCCTTAACTGTAAATAATATACATCTTTAGAATGTTTTTCAAAATATATTTTGATTTATCATTGAACTGTACGATACCATATAAGAAAACAAAGTAATAAGTGCTTCGTACAAAACAAAAGACAATATATTTAAAAAAAATATATGCAAAACAATTGCGATAAGAATTGATGGGAAGTATCGTCACGAAAAAACTCAAACCTTATGAGTCACTGACACAATACGGGGTGGTCTAAAGGCAGACAGTCAGTATTGAACCAAACTGGGCATCACTCTTGGCATTTTTGTGAATTGGAAATACAGATGCGTACTAACAAAATTAACACGTGTTTACCACAAGCACAATCCAAAGTTCGCTCACACAACACTCAATATTCTAAGATGCCAATATGTTACGTTAAAATCATTTGTTCCCACAACGCTCAATTTCTTAAGATGTCTATACATAACGCTTAAATAATTCATTCCTACAACACGGAATGTCTTAAACCGTTTAAATCAGTCGTTCCCACAACACTCAATGTCTTAACCCTCCCTTCCCTGTGATGTGTAACTAGTACACATTACTTCTAAAAACTTGAATATCTCTATAAATATAATAAAAACTTGTTTCAGATTTTAGGTATTCTTCCGTAATAAATTTACGCATTGAATGAAAAAATAATATTAGTAATAATTAGCACTTATTGGCCACATCAGAGATATTTTGTGAAAATCGGGAATAAATTGACCAATACAATCAAACGTGTGCCAGTATGTGACGTAGGAGTGAGGAAGCGACGCTATTCACGTATCTTTCTCACTCTACTTCGGTATATGGGAACGCAAGAAATAGAATCTTAGCTCGCTCACTTCTCTCGCTTCAGTAGCTCACGGGCGTCCATTTAAGTTGGTTTCTTCGCCGGTTTTGTGAACGTCGGTCAATGTTTTATTCATGCTTTCAGCAATTAAATTTCAATGACTTCAATTTTTTACTTCAAATTTAATTAATTTAAGCCATTGGCAATGAGTATTCTTATTATTCCGATTTTAAATCGCTCATTTTTATATGTATTGAATATACAGCACCGAAACGCGCGGATTTTTTTAGCACAGGAAGGGAAAGGTTACGATGCCTTTACACAACGTTAATCATTCGTTCCCACAATAATCAATGTCTTAAGATACCAATGCATGACAATTAAATCATTCGTTCCCACAAAACTCAATGTTTGAAGATGCCAATACACAACGTCTTAATCAATTTAAAAAATATATATAAAATCCAGACACAAAAACCGATCACTGAAGAACAATTTTAAAATAAAATGAGATTTATAGTCCCAATATAATAATAATGATAGTCAAAAGACAATAAAAATAGCGCAGTTCAGAAAGCAAAGTCTCCTCATGGACGTTGTTACTCACAATTCGAATCCACTCATAAATTGAAATACGATCTTCCAAAAAGGACTGTCTTCAAGTGCTTCATAAAGCTGAACATGCCACCGACATCACCTTTCTATACCCAACTTTTTACTAACATTTGCACTTTAAGTATGTTTTATAAACGTTTCTTCGTTGATTCGTTCTACATGGTCAAATCATCCCCAAATACTGTTTTTTTTTGCTTAATGGATATATCTAGAGTCCTTATTTACACCAGTTTTATTACAATACAACGCCCATCGGTGCCAAGTATCATGTTTTATTCCAATACAACGCCCATCGTTGCCAAGTATCATGTTTTATTCCAATACAACGCCCATCGGTGCCATGTATCATGATTTATTCCAATACAACGCCCATCGGTGCCAAGTATCATGTATTATTCCATTACAACGCCCATCGGTGCTAAGTATCATGTTTTATTCCAATACAACGCCCATATGTGCCAATTATCATGTTTTATTCCAATACAACGCCCATCGGTGCCAAGTATCATGGTATATTCCAATACAACGCCCATCGGTGCCAAGTATCATGTTTTTTTCCAATACAACGCCCATTGGTACCAAAAATCATGTTTTATTCCAGTACAACGCCCATCGGTGCCAAGTATAATTTTTTTATTCCATTACAACGCCCATCGGTGCCAAGTATCATGTTTTATTCCAATACAACGCCCATAGGTGCAAATTATTATGTTTTATTCCAATACAACGTCCATCGGTGCCAAGTATCATGTTTTATTCCAGTACAACGCCCATCGGTGCCAAGTATAATTTTTTATTCCATTACAACGCCCATCGGTGCCAAGTATCATGTTTTATTCCAATACAACGCCCATAGGTGCAAATTATTATGTTTTATTCCAATACAACTTCCATCGGTGCCAAGTATCATGTTTTATTCCAGTACAACGCCCATCGGTGCCAAGTATC
Source organism: Odontocerum albicorne (assembly GCA_949825065.1). Classification (NCBI taxonomy): domain Eukaryota; kingdom Metazoa; phylum Arthropoda; class Insecta; order Trichoptera; family Odontoceridae; genus Odontocerum; species Odontocerum albicorne. The sequence goes on along the minus strand of OX463866.1, from coordinate 11,177,745 downwards.
ATGTTTTATTCCAATACAACGCTCATCGGTGCCAAATATCATGTTTTATTCCAATACAACGCCCATCGGTGCCAAGTATCATGTTTTATACCAATACAACGCCCATTGGTACCAAGTATCATGTTTTATTCCAGTACAACGCCCATTGGTGCCAAGTATCAGGTTTTATTCCATTACAACGCCCATCGGTGCCAAGTATCATGTTTTATTCCAATACAACGCCTATAGGTGCCAAGTATTATGTTTTATTCCAACACAACGCCCGTCGGTGCCAAGTATCATGTTTTATTCCAACACAACGCCCATCGGTACCAAGTATCATGTTTTATTCCAATACAACGCCCATAGGTGCCAAGTATCATGTTTTATTCCAATACAACGCCCATCGGTGCCAAGTATCATGTTTTATTCCAATACAACGCCCATTGGTACCAAGTATCATGTTTTATTCCAGTACAACGCCCATCGGTGCAAAGTATCATGTTTTATTCCATTACAACGCCCATCGGTGCCAAGTATCATGTTTTATTCCAATACAACGCCTATAGGTGCCAAGTATTATGTTTTATTCCAACACAACGCCCGTCGGTGCCAAGTATCATGTTTTATTCCAACACAACGCCCATCGGTGCCAAGTTTCATGTTTTATTCCAATACAACGCCCATAGGTGCCAAGTATCATGTTTTATTCCAAAACAATGCCCATAGGTGCCAAATATCGTGTTTTATTCCAATACAACGCCCATTGGTACCAAGTATCATGTTTTATTCCAGTACAACGCCCATCGGTGCCAAGTATCATGTTTTATTCCATTACAACGTCCATCGGTGCCAAGTATCATGTTTTATTCCAAGACAACGCCTATAGGTGCCAAGTATTATGTTTTATTCCAACACAAAGCCCATCGGCGCCAAGTATCATGTTTTATTCCAATACAACGCCCATAGGTGCCAAGTATCATGTTTTATTCCAATACAACGCCCATAGGTGCCAAGTATCATGTTTTATTCCAATACAACGCCCATTGGTACCAAGTATCATGTTTTATTCCAGTACAACGCCCATCGGTGCCAAGTATCATGTTTTATTCCATTACAACGCCCATCGGTGCCAAGTATCATGTTTTATTCCAATACAACGCCTATAGGTGCCAAGTATTATGTTTTATTCCAACACAACGCCCGTCGGTGCCAAGTATCATGTTTTATTCCAACACAACGCCCATCGGTGCCAAGTATCATGTTTTATTCCAATACAATGCCCATAGGTGCCAAGTATCATGTTTTATTCCAATACAACGCCCATCGGTGCCAAGTATCGTGTTTTATTCTAATACAACGCCCATCGGTGCCAAGTATCATGTTATATTCCAATACAACGCCCATCGGTGCCAAGTATCATGTTATATTCCAATACAACGCCCATCGGTGCCAAGTTTCATGTTTTATTCCAATACAACGCCCATCAGCGCCAAGTATCATGTTTAATTTTATTTAAAGGGGTATTCAATTATTTTTTTTGGCATGTTCTTAAAGTTTAGACCTTTAAGAATATGTTCTCAAAAGGAAACTTTAAAATTCTTAATTATTACGAAGTTATAGCTATAAATGAGGCAGCAATTACGCCGCACCGGAATGACTCAAACAATAATCTCAAAACTTTAAACGCGTTTTTCTCGAAACTACTTTTTTCGACCTGGTCGACATAAAATCTCTAGTTCTATACAACCGATTGCCTTCAAATTCGGTATAAAACTTTGAAATATGTGTTTTTATCGTCCCTATTTTGAAAAAAAAAATTTAATAATTGAAATTTAAAAAAATTCAGACATTTTACGATTTTTTTCTCTTTGGTACCAACTATACCGATTTTATTTTTTTATCAAGAAACTGTGTATGATTTTTGTTTCAAATTTACAAAAGGGTTTCAATCATGTTGCCCAGCTTACCCCCCCCCCCTTTTTTTACGACAAGATATAACAGCTAATAGCATCTTGTATTTTCTATTTTTATATTTTTTACAGTCTCAATTCATCAATAAACAAACTCAAAAATGTATAGGAAAAATATTTTGTGTTTTTTTTTATTTAGTTTGAAAAAAACGCCCGAAATTCACGCCTCTAAAGTAGAATACTTCCTTAAAACACCAGGCTGTAAAAAGCATACATGGAACAACCTTTGTAAAAAAAATCAATATGTTAATTTTTTTAAGTGAATAATGCTCTTGTTTGTAAAGGACACTAAAGGGTCTTGTATCTTTGAATAAAAAACATACTAAGGAACCACCCTTCATCCAGGACAATCGATAAATTATAATTTTTATTCAAAGCATCGACATAGAATTTGACTGGATAGTAAAACAAGGGTGCCGTTTTTTTTTCTGCATTGAAAAACAAAAAGTTTTTCCATGATATTTAATTTCAGTTAACCTTGCGGGTTTTTTTCCGCGATAAATTGAAAATTGTGAAAGTTTATTTTCGAGGGAAACACGTACAAAATCAATTTACGATAATGCAAAATTATCATCAGTATTTTTACCATTTCGCAATGCCCCCTATCGGGAAAGGTAAAGACAAAAGAAGAAGAAAATATATCAAATAAAAACATGTAAGAAATTAAAATGAAGTTTATTCATAATTATAATACATAAATATGATTAGTTTTGAGGATACAAATGTTTTGAGCCATTTAGAGATAAGATTAGCATCAAAGGTGCTCAATTAACTGTCTTACTTATTGAGGTTTACTCTTAGACTACTGTAGTGTCCATACCATATGATGTTAAACGTATCATATACTCCAATGTTCAGCTTATCATATACTCTGTTATCCACAGTGTTAAGCTTATCATATACTCTGTAACCCACATCCAATAAATATTATAAGTAATCATGTAATGTATCCATACCAATGTTAAGCTTATCAATGTTAACCATATCATGTACTATGTTATCTACATCCAATAAATATAAGTGTTATCACGTGTATGTCAAACTTAACTCAATGTTAATTATCATTAACTGTTTACTATCCAAATTCATTAGAGATTGGATATAACTAAATGGAAGTAAACAGCGAACGAGACCTTCCAAATTGTTGCCTGATATCGATTCGACCTTACAAAGGGCACCGATAAATACCCGACCAAATTCTTTTTTAATTATCTATCAGAAGACGCTTCGCTTTAAATAGGACGTCATATCAGAGGCAGAATCATTATTATTAAAGCCACCTCGATGTTAACATCATCGTTATTATTAATTCCACAATACTGTTATTATTATACTTTAATGTAATTCAACGATTATACAAATAAAATTACACAGTTGAAATTCTAAAAGTGTTTTCGTTGCAAAAGGCCATAACACCACAGTGCATCTGAATTTAAGTTTTTTAGATTATAAGTCATCTATCTATAGATTATAAGTCAACAATATCACCTTCAACGAGTTTTCTGATTATTTGGGCACATTGCTTGTGGCCAAGGAGACAGTTCGGAGAGGTTTGTGATTACAAGAGACGTGGAAGGACGACGCACAAGAGTTAGAATCCCAATACATTGGGCTGAATAAATGAAAAATGCAACTGAACTATCCTTAACAACTGTCGTCGTCGGAGATTATCATGGGAGTAACAATGCTCAGTTATGAGTTACACGACAGGATGACGATAGCTTATAAGCTACTACTTATCACATAAAAAATGATTGAAACACTTTTAAGCAACACAAACATTGAAAAATACTTGAGTAGGCACATAACCCGCATTTCATCCACGTATTTAGTATTCGATTTCTGATAGTATCAAAAAAAGTAAAAAAAAGATATCGCAGTCTAGTAAATTAGTTCATGTGGTAACAATACTTGATTTTTATTACCTTATTATGTACGGTGTTATTTCCAATACGTACGATAACGAATTGCATCTTCTGGGTCAACTCAAGTTGTTATAAAATGCGAAGGATCGATTGGAGCGAATGGAGTCGATGACAGTTTTGTCTTCCGAGCACGCTCTCTAGTATGATGATATTGTCATTTTAAATATGGTGAAGGGTGTCAAACGAAAGATTTTTTTTTAATTTCATACAAATTTACGGATAGCTTTAGTGACTACATTCCATAATAATAATTTACATTCTCTATATCATCCACTTCCACTGTGGCATATAAAACAAAAATGTAATAAAATACTCGCCTACGTCAAATGTGAGCGAGTATTCTTTCGAGTCAAGAAAATAGAGAATTCAATTTTAATCTTTCCACAAAAATATCTCGGATGAATAATAAATTGAATAAACTATTTTTACCCGTTTTCTATAAATAAATACTATACATTCCCAAGTTTTAAGACCTTAATAAATTAGAAAATATATCAAATTATCAGATAAATATTCTCTGATTCAATTTATTATATTTATTTTGAAACGCTTTTATACGTTGCGAAGAGCTTTTTGATCAACTTATAGAAAAAAATATAATTTAAAATAAATCAGAAAACACCTTCACTGAATGTTTTCTAAGATAGAAAATATTATAAAATCACGTCATATCCCTTGCTGAGTAGGTAGAGATAAAAGATCTTCACACTTTTCTGTCTAAGTGCACATTTATCGCCTCCTGCACTCATCAGCTGAGTGAAGTACGTGGCTGCGCGGTAACGTACTGGACTTACGTATAGAAGATTTCCGGTTCAAACATCATACTGTACATCTCGGATAATACAGGCATTTTTTCAGGCTGGTAATCGGAAGAATAAATTTATGATATATTATACATATATCCTTTCAAAAAAAAAGGAAAAAAAAACATGTCGATATGCTCTGATCGTCTCACTTAAGTGTGCCGCTGGATCCAGTATAATGGTGTGGCAGGTGAGTTGCTGTTGTGCAACGCGTCACTCAATAAAATAAGAGAAATGAATAAAAAATAAACAGATGCGTGAGACTCTCGCGCGGTAGAAGTGAAACTTTTTAGCTACTTGGAAAAGTTGATTTTATGCATTGCTTTTTTCCATATGTTAACGATTTTTATAATATTTTTTTAAGCTAAGGAAATGGTTATGTGGAATTTTAATCAATAACATCTCTCTTAATTAAATTAAAAAAATAGTTAGTAAATCGACACCAACGGTCTTAAACTGCTCATAGCTATCGGTTATACAATGAAAGATAACAAATAGATAAACTACGAGTACTATTGATGCAATAGGATATTTATCTTCGGTGGAAGTAGGCGTATTCTGCGATAATAATCTAAACTTGAAACTTCGACAATGGTTAGTCAAATGCTACGTTTGGTCAGTGTTATTACACGGAGTTGAATAATGGACCCTCAAAGTTGGTTGTATGAACCGACTGGAAGCATTCGAAATGTGGATACACCGGAAAATGCTACGGATACCCTGGACGGATATGGTCAGCAACACAAGGGTTCTTCAAACAGCCAAAGTTGATAGAGAGTTGCTGACTAATATTAAAATCCGATAGATGTCCTATTTGGATCATCTACATAGAGGAGCAAAATACAAATTAGTGCACCTGATCATCTAAGAAGAAATAGAAGGTCGAAGAAGTGTTGGCAGGAGGCAAATCTCCTGGCTCCGCAATATACGTGATTGGACTGGTAAAAGAAGCGATGGGGATCTTTTTTGGGCTGCCGGGGACAAATATGTCTACTCTCAGGTGATAGTCAACGTTAGGGGGACCTGACATGACACTAGGAAGAAGAATAAGGAAGCAATGAAATTATTAGTGAGTAGTAAAAAATGAGAACATTTAAAGGATTTCTGCTATTTAGGTAGTATTTTCAGTGATGATGGAAATGTAAGAAGAGGTATCGAACGGCATGTAAGAACAGCATAAATGATAAAGACAATAAAGGTACTACAAAACATATTCTCGAGCCACGCAGTATCAAAATCTGTTAGTACGATAGTTCACAATATAATTCTAGTACTAACTTTGATGTAAGAAAGTGAACGTGGAAAAAACTGATAGGAGCTTAATAAATGCATGAGATGACAATGTATCCCAGCATAAGGAATATAGTGATAAGGAATAAAACTTAAATATTTATGATAAGTAAAATAAAGAAGAGCCATCAGCGATGTTTGGGCATTTTAAACAAATAAATAGGGGTAGTTAAACAAATATACAGTGCAAATACGAGTCTAAATATGAGCACTGATAAAAGTACATGGTGGGGTGACAATGTATGACATCATAAAGTGATAAGGGATGAACGTGAATTTAAATTGTTATGTTTCGTAAGATTAAGAAAAGTCCCGCAAGTGAGATGTTTTGAGCATGTAAAACAAATATACAGTGCAAATGTGACTGTACGAAGACTAAATAAAGTGTAGTTGGATCAATTAAATGATATTTTGAAAGAAGTAAGTTTAAAAAGTTATAGAAATCGTAGCTTCACGAGTATGAGACGGGGAAAGGTAGTTGGAAAAGGCGAAGTAAGTATTTTGTGAAAAGAAAGTCCGACATTCTCTCCTTTCTGTCTATCCCAACAGAGAAATAGTGTGATGGTTAGTAAGTAAGTATTTTTATATGTTGTTTATAGTTAAGGCGTGAACGTTGTGGTAGTTTAAAGACATTGTAATTTGTTTTATCAAACACTGTATATTCCTCTTTTTGTAACGGTGTAACCCTACGGTTTCAAGGCTTTCACTTCACCTTCAGTCTTGTTTGTGCTCCACTGAAGATGAGGTAAAAGCCTTGAAACCAGGAGGGTTATACTGTTACAAAAAGTCGAATAAACGATGTTTGATAAAACAAATTATAAAGTATGTAGTTTCATTAAATAAAAGAAAAAAATAATATAATCCCACGTTCGTCCATAATGGGATATTATGATTTAATTAAATGTAATCAACTTTATTTTCTTACAGCTATTAGAGTTTCAGAGCTGAAATTGTTATCATAGACTTTTGGCAAGCATTTTAGTCACGCATTTTCATATAAAAAGAAGAAGAAAAAAAACTACCCGAAAACGGCGTCATTTGGAAAACATATTTCACTCGTTATAAATGAAAATCAATAATAGTCCATTACTACAAAAACGAAGACTCGACATTTACTGGTCCATTAGAGATGTTCACAAGTCTGGCAAAATTATACCCAAAGATCGGGTCAGAACATTTTGTTCACTTTGAATAGATAAATGAAAGTGGTTGGATATTGCGAAATTGTGCTTAAGTAAGATGTCATCGAATTCCAGCCATGTCCATGTGAATTCCAATGAATGGTAATTACAGTTTTATTGGAAAAAAGATGATAAAATGAAAAGATTCATTTCACGATTTTCTTATTTATACAAAGAAAAAAAAAGGAAACGATTTGAATAGAAATTGGTTTCAAAAAATATAACCTTTGGCAAAGTTTTTCTGTTCCTTTTTATACATGCTTTATTATAACGAGCTACATATATTATTAAGTTGCTAAAATGTCTGCATTCCAAATGTCGAGGTTGCTAGTTTGATTTTTGCTAGACCCAGATTTTTTTAAAACGATTTTCAATTAAAGTGTAATATCATTGGGATATAACTGGTATAAATAAGGGTTCTAGATATAGAGGTGTCTATCTATGGCTTTATCCTACTCAGTTTCTGTTGGGCATGCTCGGGTATAACTCCTTGAGTGTAAGAAGAGATCTGCGTCTCCTGGTATACGTTGTCAAACTCATTCGAGGAGTTGTGAGCTGTCCAGCATTACTACAAAGATTAGCGTTAAATGTTCCTAACAATTACACTAGTCTGCGCCGGCAAGAACTGTTCTCAATAACATACGCAAGAACGGGTCTTCCAGCCGCTATGCCTGTTGGAAGGGCTTTAACTCTTCTGAACGGGACTGCTTCGGATATTGACATATTTCATATCACATTACCAAAAGCAAAAGTAATTTTTCTTCTTAGATTGAGCGCGTTAGAAAGCACTCATCAACATACTTAAGTGACTGAATATATGTGTATCATATGTTTGTGTGTATATACTCGTATGTATGCATATGCATTATTTTTTATTTTATATATTTTTTTAATTTTTTCTATGTAATTTTTCTTCTTTTTTAATGTCTTGTATTTTTCAAAGTAATTGGGCTAAGCCCGTTTTGAAAAAATAAATAAATAAACCAATACAACAATCTATCCCTTGGAAACCATGGTTTAATATTAATCATCAACGTATTTAAGTGACTTTGAATATATGTGTATGTTTGTGTGTATATACGAGTATGTATGCATTTACATATTTTTAAATTTTTTTATAATTTTTTTTTATTTCATATAATTTTTTTTAATGTTAACATTTCTTGTATTTTCAATGTAATTGGGCTAAGCCTGTTTTGAGAAAAAAAATAAAAAATAAAAAAACTAAAAGAAATAATAAAATGAAAGTTTCGGTTTTTTTTATCGTTTGTTAGCTAGTCACCTTTATAGAATGGGTGTTGTAAAGAATCCCAGCTGCTAGTGTGGTTTGGATGATGAAGACTATGTATATTTCGGTTGTTCTTTGCGAGATAGATTTGATTTACTAAAAGGCCATATCTTTGCTGCGTCCAATGAAGATTGCGTTTCTTGTTTCTTCGAGGAACTTTTTCATTTACAGATCGATTGTTAATATTTTGAAGCTTAACCAGTTGAAACTTTGAATTATCTAGAATTGTATTTATTTTAAATTGGTTTTAATATTTTGACTCATATAATTCTATAATGTCTTAAATTTGATGGCACAAATCACCCTAGTTTGGGTGGATTGTCTATTCAAAAAAAAAGTTTCATATGAAAATCTTTCTGATTGCCACATGGCGATAATTCAAAAAGGTTGTACTATATACATGCATGTATACAGTACAACCTTGTTGAATTATCGCCATGGCCCCATAATTTTATAAGGTTGTACTGTCGTCATTGTTGCTAAACCTCTTTGTCGAGGATTTTCTCGCTATTCCATCATCAATTCAGTTGGGAAGCGAAGCTGCGCCGTGGAGTAAGTTTTAAGCGAGATGGCCATAGCACATCAGCAAATTCGCCGGCCACACCTCTGCACTAAATTTGATGGCACATCAAACTGAGACAATCGGAGCATACCGGCATGGTTGTACTTTACTGTTGTACTGCAAACATGTTGAAGTGCATGGCCACGCGGTAACGCACTGGAATTTCGTGCGGAAGGTCGTAGGTTCGAACCCCGTACTGTGCTACTCATCCTGAAGAGACTAGCACGAACGTTTTTCAGCCTAGTATTCGGGGGTATAAAGACACCTATTACTTTGGTCATATATATTTTTTTTTAAATAATGAAAAAATACAAGTGTACTCAAATCGTCTCACTACAGTGCGTCATCAGACTCAGTACAGCGGTTTCGTCAGTGAGTTTGCTGGTGAACAACAGCTTACACAATTAAAGAAGAGGAAAAAAAAGGAAAACTCCACGGCACAGCTCCATTTTCCAATTGAATAAACGTTTGAATAGCAAGGGGATCCTCGACTACGAGGCCCAAGGAAAGGTTATATGATTCGCTCGGGCGCTGTTATAGCTGTTAGACGTAATTCGTTTAATAAAAGTGAGTTCACGTATAGAAACGTCGCTATATAAAATTGTTTTTGAATTTAATAGAAATTGACATTTAATAGACTTGCGTCGCATAGTTTGCGAAACGCCTGTTTTCCAACCTAGGGGTTGCCGATTCGATTCCCGTTACTTCCGATTTTTTTTAAATAAAATTATCGAAGTCTGGTCTAGAGACTTCTATAACATTTAACCAATTGGTTGGAAGAGTTTGATTTATGACCCGCCTGCCCGCCTGGTTGAACTGTATACAATGAAAATGTAATACAGGTTGTATTTATATATAATAAACTTATCCGATGAATAGATGTACCTTCAGAAATTCTCTGAAATGTTATCTTTTAATTAGTGACTTTTATTTGCTTTCTCTCTTTTCACTGGCAGTGAATCAGAGGCTGTGTATAACATACGTGTACGAGTATAAACGTTTTCTTTTCATTCATTTTTATATTACTGCTGCTGCAAAATCCGGGTTTTATGTGAGTTTTTTTTTCATGATTTTTTATATTACTGCTTGTTTGTTACTATTTTTTATATGTTCATTTTGTTAAAATTTAGATTTTTATCGGCTTTCTCTTTTTTCAATGGCAGTTAATCTCGGTTTTATGTGCGTGTGTATGCGTTTTTTTTTTTCATATTTTTTTATATAACTGCTTATCTATAACCATATTTGTGGTTTTAATTTGTTAAAATTTAGATTTTTATTTTCTTTCACTCTTTTCACTGGCAGTGAATCAGGGGTGGTATATACGAGGGCGGTCCGATAAGTACTTAGCCTCACCACCCGATAGCACCACTATCGCAAGAGCAATCGCGTAGTACATTCTCGTTGACAGCTACTGTCAAAATTTCAGCCGAATCGGACGCGTAGTTTTGTTTTGACCGCGAGTGGAAGCGAGCGTATCCGCGGATTTGAGAAAAATGGAAAAAGAACAATATCGGTCGGTGATTCGATTCTTGTTTTTGAAAGGGAAATCGCGCAGCGAAATCAAAGAGCGCTTGGATGCTGTGTACGGTGGCTTTTCTCCTTCGATGGCGACCGTAAAAAATTGGTTTAACGAGTTTCAACGTGGTCGCACGTCGGTTTTTGATGAACCACGCCCAGGTGCCCCGAAAACGGCTACCACGGAGGATAACGTGACAAAAATTCACGATCTCGTATTGGCAGACCGCCGATTGAAGGTGCGCGAGATAGCTGAGACAGTAGACATCTCAAAAGACCGCGTGGGTCATATCCTGGATGAAGTATCGTATACGCTTAAATGCATTTTATTTTCAATATTTTTATATTCCCACTTATTTATTACCATGTTTTGTTTTAAAAGGTGTGCGTAAACCTCATTTTCCATTTGTGTTTTTTTTTTTTCATTTTTAATTTGGACTTTATAAGCTTTTTTTCTTTTCGCTGGAAATGAATCTGAGTTGCTTGTATATGTTTATGTTTTAATGTAAAATATATCTTTATATCACCGAACACCAGTCGGAAAAATGTCTGTGTTATTCGAGGCGAGTAGCACAGTGCGGGGTTCAAACCGGCGACCTTCCGCACGGAAGTCCAATACGTTATCGCGCGACCATGCACTTTACCACCACGCTGTTAAAGTTGTCTCTCTTAACAGCTAAGCTGGTGATGAGATCAAACTGAATTGTACTAAAATTATCTACAATTATTTAAATTTTGAAATGTCCGCGATGCCCCAGGACACACTTTGACAACCTCTTGTGACAATATATCAAATAAACAAATTATCGAAACGTCAAGTTTCTTCCGAACTTGTAATTTTTCGAAACATAATATTTACTGAGACAATCCAAATGAAAGTATAACACTATTCCAAAGTATCAAGTAACTTGTATAGAAAAGGATTATAAGGTTAGCTAAGTTTTGTCACGTATCAAACTTGTTAATCTATGTAGAGCCTAGCTTGTGGAATTAGGGACTTTTACTTTTGAAGCAAAATTTATACCATTAATTCGTCAAATTTTTAGTAAAACCAAATATCCTTAAATCCTTTTCATTAATCCCAATGGTTAATTTTATTCCAGTATATTAACGTTTCTTCCAGCATTGTCTGCCTTTATTCTTTGATTTATTTGTGAAAGATTTATTATACTAAAACACCCCATAAATATTACCATCCCGTAAATACTAAAAGCATTGCAATGCAATTTGAGCTCTTCTTCATCAAAATATGCAGTTGAGTTTAACCTTATCACATTACGAGGTACAAAATAAGTCCCTATCCAGTGTAATCTTCACCAGGAGGTCGAAATCTGTTTAATTTTTTATGAGCGTGAAATCATGTATAGTCGTAGAAGGAACATCTGAATATTTTATTTATTTATTTAACACAAGACAAGAAATATACATCGTTTGTAAAAAAACAACAGGTAATTTAATTTGGACATACAATTTTAATGTATCTGGGTTTGCTACCTTTTATTTGTTTTATCCCCAGTAAACTAGGCTTTTATCTGTATCTCACTGAGGACGTATAGCATGGAAAAATAAATCGATACTTCTTTCCGATTTTTGATTATATAGAACCCCGATGTATCTCTAAGAGACAAAATAAGAAGCTCACACATTCGTGGAAGCCTGGGTGTTACAGATATCAACAGCAAGATGGAGGAGAGGTGATTGAGATGATATTATGGGCACGTCGGACGCAGAAAACCCGATCACATTGTGAACCAGGCAATCTCCATGGATCTTCCTCGAATAACAACCAGAGGAAGACCGAATAATTCATGGGTGGTGCAAAAAGATAAACTGATGCAGAGACACGGCCTGGGGGACGTAGTCCGGGACAGAAGAGCATACGACCTGAGAACGAGGAGAGCTGACCCCAACAGTCTTCGCAGACAATGAGTTGGGATAGAGCCAGGGAGAGAGAGAGATTATATAAAACCCCGAAGCACATTCTCATCATCCTGGCAAACAGTGACACTCAATTACATATGTTTACCATACATCAAGCGAAATCAAACTCCTCACACTTCATCAATCCAGACAGATCAAAAACATTCACTCCACAATTTACCGCACATAAACATTAAAATGAAAAAATAAAAACACAAATATAAAACAATAAAAAATACCACACTTAAGAGCTTTCACCACAATCAAGAAGTTTTCCTCAAGTCATTCCTCTTGCAAGCCCAAGTACTCAAACTCCTGTCGCAATAACAACCCCGCTCCGATCGACTGCCTAAATTGTTTTCCTCCCTTTGCCTTTATTGAATATGAATGGACTTATGATCTAACGTGACAGAAGAACGAAAATAATTCGTAGTGCCGTAAATACGAGTATATTTATAAAGCGATTTCAGGTTTAAAATTCAAACACCCTAACAAGTAATCAATACTTCAACTGAAAACTTCTAATGCAGCAAAACTATATTTTCACGCCAATACTTCGGATTAGCCAATCGGTCTGAAAATGAACCATGAATTCGAGAATTATTGACTCGATTATCATCGCAGTACTACAAATTGTAATATGTAAATTGATCCAGATGACCGCAAAAATTACCAAAGGGTGAAGAAACAGGATTAAGTTATCAATTAGCCATTAAAGCTCCCATTTTAGAGGGAGCCCAGTGAGCCTACATGAAGTCGAGGTGTGCCCTGATGCAAGAAAAATAAATATCACTCTTTCCACGGGGGTTGCGACCACTGATGTTACCAAATTGACAATACACCAATATTAAGAGCAAGATTACATTATGAACAGCAAGCTTTATTTCTCTTTAAATGCTGCAGTCAGTAAATGTATTAATTATCTTAGTATTAACTGTGTTGTTTGCTGCTAATCTTTGATATCAAAAGGGATATACAATAGAATCCCGTGTAAAGGCACCATTGAGGAAAGTCCGCTCTTTAAACGGCGCTGTATTAATATACATATATTTTTTTATTATTCAGATGTAAAAATGATGCAAAAATATAATAAAAACAAATTAAATTGTCTTTGTAATATTTTAGTTTTTTTTTTACATTTATTTGACAACTGAAAACCTGAAATTAATTTTAAAGTAGAAGCATGAAATAAATCATTTCCGGTCGGGGTAACAGTTTTATAAACCGTTAAACTGCGATGTGTAGAGTTATGAAAGGCGGTATTCAAAACACGAACAATGCAATATGACAAATGCCAGAATGTTGTGTTATTGTAAAGGGTTGGCATAATAAAGCAGGCAGTATTGCCCGACTCGAAAGGCTTTTTTTTAATAATAAAAGATTTAACAAAGTTACGGAATTCTGCTATGTGGGTTTTATTTTTTGAGTTGAAGAGTTTTGAGGAAATGTGAAAGGTGTATAGCGATAAAAAGTAAAGATCCACTAGAGTGGGGTGTAATGACAGAGCTTTTACTGTTGCTAGTACTGTGACGTGAAATGGTATATCTCCGTTTGTTAATTGAAGATATAGGTAGCGTGTGCAGCTTTAGAAAGCATTTCAAGGAAATCTTTTTCAGGAGGTCTTATAAAAATTTCGATGTTGTACGAACACTAAACAATACCGTACACACTTAAAGCTAAATTTATTATTAATATCGGAAGAACGAAAAAGGTTTCCTCGTAGTTTGGCTTCCTTTTATAAGTTTTCTACGGTTTTCTTAACAAATATGTTTTTTGAACACATGCAGGCCTGAAAAAAAACGTTATCTAAAAGCTTCAATCCCTATTTTCCTATCCCTATACTCAGCTGGTCTTTTTTTGTGATATTTTTAATCTGGCAATAAATTGGGTTTGAATCTCGAGCAAGAGCGTCATTAAGGGGATTTATATATGGAAGTTATATAAATTATCCATTAAATATGATTTTAATTAGACACCTATATCCTTCAAATATAAAATAATTATCTTTTTAGGAAAAATATAGAATATTATTTTACAATGTGTCAAAAATCAATGTACAAACTAACACAAAAAAATAACAGCCTCTTGAAAACTACGAAGACTTTCATTAAAAAAAATCAATGTACAAACTAACACAAAAAACTAACAGTCTCTTGAAAATTAAGAAAACTTTCATTAAAACAATCAATGTACAAACTCACACCAAAAACTAACAGCCTCTTGAAAATTACGAAGACTCATTAAAAAAATCAATGTACAAACTCAGCGTCTTGAAAATTAAGAAAACTTTCATTAAAAAAATCAATGTACAAACTCACACCAAAAACTAACAGCCTCTTGAAAATTACGAAGACTCATTAAAAAAATCAATGTACAAACTCAGCGTCTTGAAAATTAAGAAAACTTTCATTAAAAAAATCAATGTACAAACTCACACAAAAAACTAACAGCCTCTAGAAAATTACGAAGACTCATTAAAAAAATCAATGTACAAACTCATAAAAAACTAACAGCCTCTTATAAATTACGAAGACTCATTAAAATAATAAATGTACAAACTCTAACAAACTAACAGTCTCTTGAAAATTGCGAAGACTTTCAATAAAAATAACAGAATGTTGCCCATTTTTAACATAAGATACCGTTGGGATTCAAAAACCCCGAGTTGAAAAACCCAATTAGAATACATGTAAACTTACCACCACTCCCGTATATTTTTGCCCAAAAAGATTTTTCGTGATATTTTGTTTTCTCCTAGTATTTTTATAAGAGAAGATGTGAGAAAAAATGTAACAAAATCCAAAGTAATTTTTATTAAAAAGTATAAAAGGAAAAGTAAATGCTATATACGAGTATGTATGTGTGCATATATGTGTATGTGTGAAAGATTCAAAATGAAAGATTGAAGCGAATTGAACAATTTTGCTATTTGGGTAGTATTTTAATAGATGATGGAAGGCTTAAGAGGGATATCGAGCGGCGTGTAGTGATAGAAAACAAAGTTAATAAAGTACTAAAACAAATATGATATACTCGAATAGGACAGTATCAAAATCTGCTAAGAATTCACAATACTGTTTTGGTGCCTACTGTGATGCGAAGAGTTCTATGCTAGATGCTAAGAGTTCACAAAAAATCTGCTAGGAGTTCACAATAGTAATAGTTTGGTGCTAGCTTTAATGTACAAGAGTGAAACGTGGACATGAAAAAAAACTGACAGGAGCCAAATTATTGCAATATAAACGTATACTTTGAAAATAATGCATGGGGTGACAATGTATGACAAAATACGGATTGAAGTCATAAAGGATGAACATGAACTTAACGCTAATGTGTTAAGCAAGATGAAGGAAAGTACATAAAGATGGTTTGGGCATGTGGAATGAATGAATGAATAAAGACTTACAAAACATATATATGGGGCAAATGTTAATGGAAAACAAAATAATATTTTGTTGCCAACTTTGATGTATGGGAGTGAGACGTGGACGTGGACGAAAAAGACTGAGAAGATCCGAATAAATTCTGTAGATATGTGCGCATTGAGAAGAATAGATGGAGTGACAGCATATGATGGCATACGGTATGATGTACATAATAAGGGATGAATGTGAACTTAAGGCTGATGTGCTAACTAAGATGTATAAGAGTAGGTTGAGATGGTTTGGGCGTGTGAAACGAATGAATGGAGAAATACTTTTAAAACATATATACAGTGCAGATGTGGGTGAAAAACGTATGAGAAAAAGACCAAAGAAAGTATGCTTGGGTCAAATTAATGATTTTCTGAAAGTACAAAATGTAGAAATCAGAGAAACGTAGCAGTTGTATGAAAAAGTATAAGGACGTAGAAGAGGTAAAGGATATGTATCGAGATAGAAAGGTATGACGCTCTGTCCTCTCTGCCTACCCTGACAAGGAAATGGCTTGATACATGCTGATATATGTACAAGAATGTATTTTTCGTTTCTACAAATTTCATTTCTTCTTAAGATAACCATTTCCACATGGAACGAATTAAAAAACAAAGATTAACCAAAATAATAATTTCAGTGGGATGAATGGTAGAGAAAGACCAAGAAAATTATAGTTGAATCAAGTTAATGATGTTTTAAAAGAATTAAATGTAATAAGTCAGAAAAATTATTGAAGTTGTATGAGAAGGCGTACAGATGTGGAAAAGGGGAAATATATGTGTTGAAATAAAAACATCTGACGCTTTGTCGTATCCATCTAACCCAACATGGTAACGGCATGATGGTAATACGTATGTATCTCCATGAGGTGCATGGTCGCGCGTTAACGCACTGGGTATCCGTGCGGAAGGTAGTCGGTTCGAACCCCGCACTGTGCTACTCCCTTCTAATGACACAGATATTTTTTTCGCCTAGTATTCGAGGTTACAAAGATACCTATGACTTTGGTCCTATATCATCATCATCATCATCATTGTCAACCAGGGTCGATCCACTGCTGGATGAAGATCTCCCCAAGTTGACTCCAAACAGTTCGGTCCTTTGCTCGCCGATGCCACGTGATGCTGCCATGCTTCCTGATTTCGTCCATCCAGCGTACCTTCGGTCTTCTTCTAGGCCTTTTTATGCCTCTTGGATATCATTGGATTATTTCGGATGTCCATCGGGAGTCTGACATTCTGGCTACATGTCCGGCCCATTGCCACTTCATTCTTTTGCACACCTTTATAACGTGTTCTACCTTTGTTATATTGCAAATCCAGGTGTTTCGTTTACGGTCTCTTTTAGTATATCCTAACATGCATCTCTCCATGCCCCTTTCTGCGGTCTGGAGCTTTTGCGAGTTCTTTACTGTGAGCGTCCATGTCTCGCAGCTATACGTAAGTACTGGAAGAATGCACTGGTTGTAGACCCTTCGCTTCAAGGATATTGGGAGATTAGGTTCTATATATGGTTACAAAAAAAAAAAAGAAAACATATCGGTATGCTCCGATCGTCCCACTTCAATGTGCTATCGGATCCAGTACAACGATGTGGCCGGTGAGTTTGCTGGTATGCAACGTCTCACTCACTTAAAAAATAAAAAAAACCTCAACTGAATTGACGTTGAAATGGTGAGGGGATCCTCAACTACGAGGCGAAACAACGACAACGATGTAAGTATCTCAAATACAAAAACTCAACTATCTCATCTCAAGTAAAACTACAAAACCTTTCCAGTAAAATAAATACATTTTATATTATTCCGACTCGCCCAGTATTTTTCGATTCCATACATTTTCTTCCCCTTTCCACCTTTTAAAAGCTTTGAAATCAATCAAATAGGGTATATGTGTTACAGTTTTGTATTGCTCGGAGAATAAACCAACTCGTATCCACACAAAAGCTTACAATTTCTGAAGGCTATTATTATCAGTAGATATACTCGTATGTAAGATTGTGGATATACGTAATGTTTCTTTTGTAATCAAATCGATTCCTTTGTATGTTTTATTTGAAACAGGTATACATAACTGAATTGAATATTTCATTTAAATCACAGATGAAAGAATGTTTAAATTACTATATTAGATTTATTTTTCATTCAACGACAAAAAACCCTTAAATCATTTATTTACTGAGCATTGTTTAAATTTCAGTAACTTTTAAATACTTAATTAAATTTTTCATTGAAATCGCAGATAAGAGTATGTTCACATTATTGATAGTTAATAAATTAGATGTTCTTTTAGTAGAAATTAATCAAACTGAAAGAAAATTGTTATATCACCTCTTTACTAAACATTGTTTCAAGTTCGATCACTATGAACAACTAATTTCAATATTGAATTGATTTAGATTTATTTTTGCATAAAATTCATTAAAACAGCAAGAAATACGATAGATTACTCATTTACTGTAAATTGTTTCAAGTCAAATCGTTTTTATGTTTGTTTATAAGATTCGATTATTTAAAAAGGGGTTATGGGATGCCGGAGGATACTGCCCACACTTTAAGTGGATGTGGGCGAAGATGCGGGTCTAGGTTTGGACTCAACAGCGATAGTCACATGTTGGAATATGCTGCTTGAATTCATCGTCTGTTTTAGACGAAAATGCATTATTATTGGTAAGATATTTTTCATCATTAGTTTTAAAAACAAAGATAAGTCTTTGTTGACTGCAGGGTTTTCTACCAACTATCTTTCTAAGTTATATTTCTTCTTCAATTGGTTACACCCAGTGTGAATAAGTTCTCTATAGCCAGTCAGCTTTGGTTTTTCTATTCTCTTACATCTAATCAGATCACTAAGCAAATCCTTTCTTACAGTTTAAGTGATATCTATGCAGTATACGTGCCCAATTCAACGCAGCCTAGTATTTTATGTAATTTTTCCTACTTCGGTTTTGCAAAACAGTGTGATGAATTTTTCGTTAAATCTCTATCTCAACGCTCCGTTGTCATTATTTGGACTACATATTCGGCAGATAATCTGTCTATCAAAGGTATCAAAATATATTTTCCTGCTTTTAAAGTATCCTAATTATTTGAAAATAGACTGGAAAGTAGTTGAAAGCATACTCGTAGATCATAAAGAATGAAAGAAAACGGTGTCATCGTTACAACTCAAAGCTTCATTACTGAAGTTTTGTTATTTATTTAAAATTAACCCTTTCCATTCTTTGATTTTCATCCCTCTACACTAATTTATCAAAATAATGTCGAGAGATAATCCTCGCGGGGGTATAAATAAAGTGACCACACGATGTGTCTCTTTAAAATTGGCAGGGTCTTAGTACTATGCAGTTGAGTATCTTCCAACCGATGTACACATTAGCAAATGTTTTGCTAGGTTTTATAAGGTTGTTTTTTTATGTTTCTGAAGAGAAGATAATACTAAAATAGGTAGTAATATGGTTCCTAACAATTACATTAGACGCACTGGCAAGAACTGTTCTCAACAATATACACAAGAACGGGTCGTCCTGCCGCTATGCCCGTTGGAATGGCTTGAACTCTTTTGAACGGGACTGCTTCGGATATCGACATATTTCATATCACATTACCAAAAGCCAAACATAATTTTCTTCTAAGGTTGAGTGCGCTAGAAAGCACTCATCAACGTATTTAAGTGACTTTGAATATATGCGTATGTTTGTGTATATGTATATATGTATGCATTAACATAATTTTTTATTTTGTATATATTTTTTTAATTCATGTAATTTTTTTTAATTTAACATTTTTTGTATTTTGCAATGTAATTGGGCTAAGCCTGTATTGAGAAAAAAAAAATAAAATATCATTTAACTTAAACAGCCAAAATGAAAATATATGAATTTATGATGTGTCGGTGTATGATAAAATAATAAGTTTAATTATTAAGAATGAATGTGAGCTAAAAGTAATTTATTTATTTATTTAACACTTCATTGAAAACCAAAATCTGGTGGGTTTATTACCAGGCGGTAATATTTTTCAACCAGCCAGACAAAAGTAATTAAAGGAAGTTACATGATCGCAAAAATATTCAAAAGATTATTTATATTTATGAAATTTATAGACATATACATATTAAAGTAAGGGTAAAATATTATTAATCGATGAAAAAGGAAAGAATAGAAGAGGGGAAAGAAAAATCAGGATTGAAACACATTATATTACCGACGTAAGATTAAGAGTTTCGTCAGTCACTTCCTAAAGCATTCCAAGGACGAAACGAGTCTAACATTGGTTTGTAACTAGTTACAAAGTCGCACTGTTTTGTGATTGGGGTGATTTTTATTTATCTTTGGCAATATTTTATCCATTGTCTTAAATAAAAACCCTGAAAATTCGATATTGTATTATTGAAGATAAACTCTATTCAATATGCAAATCTTAAATAATTGATTTATTGGTCTTGCGTGCTGTTCATACTCATGGTTCTTATTATATTACACTAAATTGACACGAAAACAAAGAACACTTGCTGATACAACAGTAAATTGTCGACAGTTAAAAAAACAGGTATCAAGGGTATATAAAACGATGTAGACAAAAAGCTAAACAAACATAAACACTTTTTAAAAATGGACGTTATACCTCATGGGATAGGGATTTTTATTGATGTTATTAAAACAATTTATTTGGATACCTATGAATGGATACCCTACCAACCGTCCCACATAGAAAATTTCATGACATTGCTGAAACACTGAAATCCTGAAACACCGAAATCCTGAAATATTCACCCTTGAAGCATACAGCTGTACTCGTAATTTAGGATTTGGGGTAGATTGAAATGTTACATTTCATGGAGGTCTTTATTTCTATAAGCGAGTATCCTTTTTACCATCAAATTCAAGGGTTGATAGAATTTAAATTTGAAGGGCATATTATATGTGTTCATATAGAAAGTAGAATAATATAAATTAATAAAAGATACTGAGGTATAAGAAAACTTTGTTTTTATCATTATATAAAAAACTGGCACAAGCTTTTTTCACTATAATAATAATAAAGGATTCTTTATATAGCGCGGTTAAGAGAATATACTCTCTTTAAGGGCGATCTAACTCGGGATTTAAACCCCCTATAATTGACTCATCAAAAATATCACAAAATTAATAAATTTACGAGTAGGTTATATAATAATACTTCGCCTTGTTGAATTGATAGATGGTGGAAAAATTCATTTATAATTTAAAGGGCAATCTATCTCAAAGTTCTACTCATCTCCAAAGGAATAAATACTCGTATATAATGGAGGCACACAATTTAGACACATTGGAATACAAAGAGACAAAGTTAATCCATTTGCAATACCTTAGCTAGTGTAGGCTGTTGAGATGTGGACTAAAATGGTAATATTTACGACTAACATACATTTACATAAGACTAACTGCTACTTTGAAAACCGACTGGAGCCTAGAAATTTGCAAATCAAGCAAACCATAGTAAATAGAATTACAATAATCCAGACGCGAAATGGTATGAACGTGTCTCGATTTTAATTAATATTATTCGTAATTTAATAAACCATATTTGATGTTGTTTGAGACCAAAATGTGTTGATAACGGGACGGGACAAACTGAAGTGTAGAAATTTATGAATCAAGCGAACCATAATAAATATAATTTTGATTATTCTGAAACGATTACGTAAAAAAGTAAGGGTTGTAAAGACCCGTTTAAAAAAAATATTAATACACCTTTACACAAAAGCACGATTGTATTGATTGACAGAAAACATACATACCATCACGCTGTTTCCCTGTTGGGGTAAATAAAGAGAACAGAGCATCAGACTTTCGTATTGCGACACAAAGCTTTGCCTTTTCTGTATCCATACAACTTCTCAATCAACTTCTGCAATTTTTGTTTTTTTTATATTCATTTATTTTTTAATATTCAACAATGCTTTCTTTGTATTTCTCCATCACGCTTATCACTCATGTTTCCACTGTGTATTTATTTAATTAGTCTTTCTCCATTCATTCGTACTACATGTCCAAACCATCTCTAAGTGCTTGTTTTAGTCTTACTCAATACGCCTTAAATTCGCATTCATCCCTTATCACTTCATTCCATATTCTGTTAAACATTGGTACCCCAAATATGTTTGTACACATTTCAACAGTATTTATTAGGCTTCTTTTAGACTTTTCTTCAACATTTATTCGACTCCTTTCCACATCCACGTTTAAGAGAAAACAGTATAAAACGGATCAAATAGGATTTCCTGAAGGATAGGGGTGGTTTATAAAATGTTCGCCTTTAAATGTAAGAAGGTGATTCTTTGACAGGGAGAGATCAAGAAGTGAAGCCTTTTGGAAAGCCTCTTTTCTACATGGACATGCCAGCGAATTACTAGTATAAATGTTACGAAAAGTTATTGGATATGATTTTAATGTAATGATATGGTTTGAATTGTGAAAACGATAACTTGTGATTTCAGTATTTATTAAACATACGACTATTCTGGTTGAATATACTAGTATTTAGAACAGTTTATATGAAATATTTTATTAAAGAATGAGACCATTTTGTTACAGGCCTTACCTAGTTGAGTAATTTTCTATTACATTAAAATAAAGAGTTTAAGCAGGTACTCGAACGATACAATAGGAACCTTGTGATGGAGTCTGATTATATCAGCTGGTTGTATACAAAAAACGCTCGTGCGTGTATGTGTATCAGATTAAACTTACTTTTTAACAACCCCCGTCGTCTCATTGGTAAGACGCTTGTTTTCTGACGCCGATGTTGCGGGTTCAATTCTCACTAAAACATTTTTTTTTTAATCCAGTCTGCTTCTCACTCAAGACCTCATAAACATCTTTCTGAACGGTTGGAAGAGATGACTACATAGCACTAACCCCAAAAAGTTGTACTGTATACAAAGAAAGTTAAATAAATAATTCGCTCGGGCGCTGCTACAGTCACCGAACGTAATTTATTTATTATAATATTATTGGGTTCGAGTTGGGAGAGTTTGCTCTCTAAACATCGCTTTATAAAATTGTCCTTTTCATCTTCTTTGTATTGTAGGGCATGCTTTAAGAAACGACTGAAAAAACTCTTGATTTCTAGTCAGTAAAATAATGTGTTTCATTCCCTTTTTTTAATTTTCCTTTCCTCTCCACCATCCCTACCTTTTCTTTTGATACATAATACTTCACTTTATATGAAAAATAATGTTCGGATGATTGTCCGTCCTTGTGTCGTTTGCAGGAAGTTGCTCACGTATATGTTTATGGATTTCGTGGGGATGGATAGTCATTTGAATGATTTATGCAACCATGTAACTTGCTTAATTTACCTTTGTCTGGTTCGTTGGAAGAGATTGCTGCCTGACAATAAGTCCGCCAGATTGTATTTGCAATAAAAGTAAAATAAAAAAAATATATTGTATTACTATTGTATACAGTACAACCTGGCGGGCATATTTCCATGTGGAAATCTCTTCCAACCAACCAGAAAAATGTTAACGAGGCATTAAGTGAAAACCAGACTGGAATTATTTTTCTTTAATCTAGGTTCCAGCAGAATTAGAATCCGCAACCTTCGGTTTGGGAGACAGGCATCTTACCAACTAGGCCACAGAGATAGTTTCTTTCTCAAGTTCTAATGTCAAGGAGACCAAATTTCTATGACAATTGGCAGGTTCTATCTGCTACAGTATTTCATTAGATAGATATTTATATAGCCTGTTTTTCATCTTACTTAACAGCGCCATTAGATTTTAGAATACAGAAATAAATTAATTAAAGTTAAAATATTCTAAGAGTAAAAAGTAAATCCATCAGGATTCAAACCTAGGCACCCGCTTGCTTAGTGTGAATACTTATCGTTAAACCACGACCGCTGAAAAATGACGTAATGGAAAGTAAATTTTATTTCGATTTTACTGAACAAGTTTTTTTTTAATTCCCAAAAAGGGGTGTTTTTCAAAAGAAAACATCTCCCACTTAACCTTTATTTCACTGTTTAATTTTAACTTAAATTTCTGAAACCTTTCATCAAAACAAAAAAAAACAAGTTAAGAACTTGTCAACGAAAAGGGACGTGATTAAAACTTTTTTCATTTGACATGTTTTCTATAGGAGGATAAATATTTATTTAATTATTCTTCAAGTGAAGCGCGAAGACGGCTAACGGAGATGTTTGTCAGTCTTGAAGTTTCCTCTCAGTCTTGATTTATTTATTTATTCTCCAGTAAACTTTAAGATAACAACACCAAATAGAATAACCCCTAAAAATTGGCTCTGCGGAGTGATTCAAGTGTAAAACATAAAAGTTTAAATTTTGCTTAACTTTTTTTTAGATAAGTTTTTTGTATTATATTTTGGTTTTGTGTTTTCAAAATATGAGGATATCTTTCAAATTTTCAATAACACTGAAGCGATATACATAATTCGTTACTTTTAGACATAAATTGTTGGCAGCTGTGGTTCAACGGTTCAAATAAGCATGCGTCCTATGTTCAGTTTCTAGTAGATTCACTTTCAGACTTATTCAAGACATGAATCGAAAGAATAATTTCTGATGGGAACTCCACTTAACCTTACATTGGTTCATCTTTGTACCGATTGGCTCTTCCAATCTAGTGGCGTCAAAGGATAGTTTTGTTGCTTTTGAAATTTTCAGTAAAAGTACTTACAAATTACTAGACTGTTTAGGCTCCAGGACTTATGCCAAAAAATCTGCGATATGAGTCATTTTCAATTACAACAAAAATAATTAGATACAGGTATTTAATTGTAAAAAAATCACATGTTACCAACACAATATGAGGCCGTCCACAGGTGCACAGTCCGCACTGCGTAAAAAAATACAAACACAAAAGGCAAATCATTGAAAAACAAATTAAAAACAAAATACCAATTGAAAACAAAGTAGACAGAAAAAAAAGTAAAATAAAAAAAAATAATAATCAATTACAAAATCAGAAAAAAAAAGTTCTTCAATAAACTTAATGTTTGTATATGTTAGATAGAAAGGAGAGAGCATCAAACTTGCCTTTCTAAATATACACATATTTCATATATTCTACATCCATCCACTTTCTCATACAGCATCTTACTTTTCCTTATTTCAAATTATCATTGTTTTGATCCCTCTGCATTCAATTGATCTTCCTCTAACACAGTGTTCCTCAGCCGGTGGTCCGCGGCCCGGTGCCGGGCCGCAGAGACTTTCCGCCGGGTCGCAAACAATATGTCAAATTTCAAGAAATTCGCCATGCAAAAAAATTAAATATGGGATTTTTTCGTTTGCACGTTGACTTGTATTTTTAGTAATTGTCAAACAAATATAATTGGTATGATAATGCGACACGGTGGTCGCTGGTTTTCTCAGAATGGACAGTCATAAATCTTCTCAGATACACTTAGGGAGAACGGAAATATTTGCTCTTGGATATGGAACTCGGATGCAAAACCCTACCTTAATATATTTTCAAGGATTTCATAATATATAATTGTTTTCATTTTGGAATGGATCAGTGAGAGTAACAGTATAGTACATACAAGTAAAATAATGTCAGAGACAGCACTGCAACCAAGAATTCCCAATATATTAGCAAAGATGCAACAGCAGGTTCCGCATTAGTTTGTTGAAAAAACCCCATTGTTTTTGTTAAATTTTAATTGTATCAGACAATGTTACAATTAAAATTGTTTAACTCTTATATGTATATTTGTTAATTATAGTTACATACTCGTATGTCCATCTGTCACAATATAAGATTAAAAAAACATTAAATAAAAAAAACATTTTTATTTCAGCATTAGTGGTCCGCGAATTTTTTTTCCTTTTTTTACCGGTCCACATGTCTAAAAAGGTTGGGAAACACTGCTCTAACACACCTGGTTCTCACATTTGCACTTAAAATTTGTTTTTTTTATTCTTGAACGATGCTGATATAGAGAGAAAAAATTTAAATACCTCGGAAGTATCTTAGTGGAAGACCTCGACCCAGAAACCGAAGTCAAGTGCAGAATTGAATCGTCTCGTGCGGTTTTTAACAAAATGAGAAGCTTATTCTGCGATGATAATGTAAACTTGAAACTTCGACAATGGTTAGTCAAATGCTACGTTTGGTCAGTGTTATTGCATGGAGTGGAATCATGGACCCTCAAAGTTGGTAGTATGAACCGGCTAGAAGCATTCGAAATGTGGATACACCGGAGAATGCTACGGATACCTTGGACGGATATGGTCACCAGCACAAGGATTCTTCAAAGAGCTAAAGTTGATAGAGTTGACTTATATTAAAATCTGAAAGTTGTCCTATTTGGGTCATGTACTTAGAGGAGAAAGTACAAATTACTGCACCTGATCATCCAAGGCAAAATAGAGGGTCGAAGAGGTGTTGGCAGGAAGCAAATCTCATGGCTCCGCAATATATGTGATTAGACTGGTATAAGGAGCGTTGGGGATCTTTTTCGG
Source organism: Odontocerum albicorne (assembly GCA_949825065.1). Taxonomy (NCBI): domain Eukaryota; kingdom Metazoa; phylum Arthropoda; class Insecta; order Trichoptera; family Odontoceridae; genus Odontocerum; species Odontocerum albicorne. The sequence goes on along the minus strand of OX463866.1, from coordinate 11,151,419 downwards.
GCTGCCGGGGACAAAGATGGTTACTCTCAGGTGATAGTCAACGTTGGGGGAACCTGACATGACACTAAGAAGAAGAAGTCTTTCTTTATTCGTTAAATCCCAATCTATCACAGACTGCTTAATTCATCTCACTCATCACATCAGTCTTAAATTTACATTAATTCTTCATCACGTAATTTTGTTTTCTATCATATATTATCAATCTATGTATTCTTCTATGTACACACATGTATTTGTCTTTTTTCAATATTTTTTCACTTTCACGTTTCTCTCCAATACTTTAATAATTGAAATTGATACATAAATACTATCATTTTAGCAGATTGTGATACTGTTAAATACGAGAATAAATGTTCCACTGCTATATGTACTAAATTGGCTATCGCATCAAGCCGTTAAAAATTCTTCGTAACTCAATTCTCCGTCATCGGAAAAAAAAACTTACCAAATATATTTTTCTCAATGCACGCACTATCAATTTTACCGATATCAAAATTACACAATAAATCCATACCCTCTTTGAATTAATTCAATAATTTAAAACACAGCGTTTTTTTTCTGTTTCTTTTTCTGCTTTGATAGAAGGATATTTCAAGGTGCTTTTTTATGCTTTCACTTTGACTATGAAGAGCTTTAAGAAAAAATAAATCAATTAGGATGTGATCCTTTTCAAATAAATTGAACATCCGGTCTACACAGCGTCGGTATTGTTATCGACTTCCTGAAGCTTTATTAAATTTATTTGCTATTTTAACATATCAATAATAGCAATTTCGAGTCTGGAATTGGAGCGCCCTTGAGGAGAGGCTGTTCTTTAAAGGACGTTATATAAATTAGCCTAATATTTTTTCCATAAAATTTATCTGACAACTTCGATTCAATGCAAAATAATGTCGACAAAACGTGAACATTCCTTCGTTGTCTGATTATTACCTCCTCAGACTTAATTTAATTCAAAATTTAAAAAAATATATACATCCTTGCCTGTGAGTGTATTATTTACACTTAATGCAATATTATGTCGTAGATTATCCTCAGTGAGATACAGGTAAAAGCCTAGTTTACTGGAGACACGACAAATGAAAGGCAACAAACCCAGATCTATTAAAATTGTTTGTCCAAATTAAATTACCTGTTGTTTTTTCGCAAATTATGTATATTTCTTGCCATATGTAATAAATAAATAAAAATAATAAATAAAAGATGGCTCTTAAAATGTGCAAAGTCGATAATACGGTATCCTACACTTCATTTGTTATCATTGAGAACAGAAATATACCATAAAATTGTTTACGAAGTACATATGAACGCTGTGTCCATTATAATGGACACAGTGTTTTAGAGTTTAAGCTATTTCACTCAGTTCTATAACTCATGTAGTCACACTTCTTAAGGTTAGGGTTGGTGTCCCAAATATCACCCCTGCGCCTAATATCGCCTACTCGTGTTTACGTATATACGCACAATCTATGAGTTTGTGTTACCTTGACGGTTTAGGGGTTTGCCACACGTAGCGCTAGCGGCAAGCTTTCTATGAGTGACAGCGAAAACAATATGGCGTCGGAAGTATTTGAGACGGTGATGAAAATTTTTTTTTCTAAATTATGAAGCTTTAGAAACGCTTGTTCCTTAAAGGAGAGATGATGAGGATGATTGTTGATAAATAAAAACTTGTCGAAATCGGAATGTGTAAAGAGGAATTTTATTGACCAACGTCGGTATTTATAATGTTTTTTGAACGGGTGCGAGAATGCGCACGAGGTATATCGCTGTCTCGTCTTTGCGCTTACAGTATGTTTATTGTCGCGCGTAGGTATTTATGTGTTGCCCTCTCCTTTCCTCATGGAATGCGGTCTTCACTGGTAGTGAGTTGAATGACCGATCGCGTGGACTTTGGCATTGTTTGTCTCGCATTGTTAAGGTGGGCAAAAGTCGTCTCGTGGGTTCAGTGACCGCGCATACGGTCGCCACAAAGCATTCGTTTTTTTTTTTTCAGGAAAAGTTTTAATTAGTTTACAAAAGGTGTTTGCTCTACAAATAACTCGTGTTTAACAGATACTCCTAATTTCGGTAATATGAACAGGGGTAGGCGATATTATGAACCCAATTTTGGAAAATTCCCTCAGGATTTTTTTTAAATTTTGTTACTTAACATAAATAAGTATAGGCTGAAAAGCGATTTGATTCCTGGAAACCAAAGGAGAATAGTTCTAAGTGATATTCATTTAGTTTCCAGCTTGATTTCTTAATCCATGAGGCTGAGGTACAGAGAAATAGTTAGTGTAGGCGATATAGACATCATTCATAAACAAGAATGAAATGAAACATTTTGGAGTATTTCCAACTTATCCAATATCTCGTTGGCATCCAAACAGCATAAGTCACTAAACCTTAGCCTTCGGGTTTATCCCATAAGTGCAGGTTATATTGCTCTTTTTTTTCTAAAATACTTTTAAAGAATAATATATACACGTATGACGAAGTGGGTAATGTTCGATACGATATTTTATGAGAAGATCTGACGTCAGTGAAAAACCCACGTTGAAGATATCTCTGAATGCTCCAGACAAATTGTTTCATGTTAACAGAGTTTTCAGGAATGGAGTTTAACCACAAATTATGGATTTCTCCTTCGCAATTTCACATATTGGGGAACACGATGAATGTGGAAAGTTTTAGTAACTCCATAATAATTAAAAATATTTTACACTTCTCAAAGTAGATTATTTTTTAATTTAACTTTTCAAAACAATTTTTAATTAAAACGAAATTGTTTGTTATAAACAAACTTGTGTTTTTTACTATACAAAAGTATTTTTTCAATTTTGAAGACGTGTTCAATATTTTACGTATATTTCTTTTTTTTACTTTGTAATATATTTCCAAATTATTATGTATTGTTGAAATATGAATTGTCTCTTTTAAATATTGAATACATCATTTGCGTTTATTATTTAAACACCCTTGTTAAAATGAACGGCGGTTGTTAAAATTAATCAAAACGTATATTCCATTACGAAATTTTCCTGTCGGGCTAGGCAGAGAGGACAAAGCGCCAAAGTTACCAATCTGGACACACATCCTTTATCTCTTTTGCATCCGTTCACTTTCTTGTACAGTTCAAATTTGAATTAATAAATATACGTGTTTCATGGCGAAATTATTTTGCTTTAAAAATACGGTGTAAGAAAAAAGTAGACGAGAGTAGATTGTGAAAGAAGTCACTGTTTAATAAATATCTTACCAAAGAAATGGCTGTAGAATTATAATCGACGGTAGTGTGATTGAAAAATATTTATATCACACTAGCAAATATATTTATTACACTTTGTTTTCGACATGCGTTCACTACATTATTCTCAGAGGGTAAAATTAAAAGTAAGAGAAATCTAATAAGCTGTATGAGAAGAAGTATGGATGTGAAAATAGAGAAATATGTGTGTCGAGATAGGAAGGTCTGACACTCTGTATTATCTGCCTACCTCAGCAGAAAAATTGCGTGATGGAACGTGTGTATGTATTCAAATAAAAAATCACCAAATCGATGGCTAAAATTCATCAAAACGATTTTTTTATTCAGGTGTACAACAGACGTACATACAAACATATAATTTTCTTTAAATGGTAGGTAAACATATCAGATCACCACACTTTCATATCCAACACACACAACTATTGCTTTTTTCATACATCTTCAAGTATTGCGTTATAATTTTATAATACACAGTAAAACCTAAAGGATTTATGACCATGTGTCAATCTCTCATAATCAAGCAAAGGGTATTAAAGAAACCTAATATTTAAACCAAAATGAAACCTTTAAATGAAAGGAATTCAAAAACGTAGAACTCCGTGCGAAAGACAGACGTCTAACCAAGTCGGTAGGGAGGTCTTCAATGTACAATATTTTATCATCCAAACTTCTTTTAAAATCTGGTCCACTTCTTCCAGCAACCTTTTCCTCGGTCTACCCCTTCCACTCAGATGATGTACTCATAATTTGTATTGTATATTCACTAAGTTATAATTTTTTTCATGCACGCTCTTTATATCTTCGAAATATCTAAACGCTTCTTTCTTAATATTACTTACTGATGTTGATGACCTCTATAGTCTTATTGGTAGGACATTGACGTTTTACTCGGTGGTTTCAGGTACAAGTCGGAAAAAGTTCCGAGTGTAGTTTAAACGTGTTATTGTCTGTCAACTAGCGGTAGTATTTCCAGCAAGTAGGATAGCAAACTATAAGTAGCTAGTTTTTAACCCAAGTTTTGTCTCCTGGTCGTAATCTTCAACATATTTTTATATATTTCTTGAACAATTTTATTGCAAATACAATCTGGCGGATAACTTACCAGGCAGTAATCTTTTCCAACCAACTAAACAAAATTAAGTTAAACAAGTTATATGGCCACAAAGAAACATTTAATTGACTTTCCATCCCCATGAAATCCATTTGAACATACACGCAAGCATACGCCCTTAAGCCCCACACAGAAAGAGAATCAATCGAACATTCATCTTCATATAAAGTGAGATATCATCAATCAAAGGAAAAGGAAGGGATGGTGGAGAGGAAAGGAAAATCAGGAATGAAACACGTTATATTACTGACTAGAAATTAAGAGTCTTTTTTAGTCGGTTCTTAGAGCATGCCAAGGACGAAGTGAATATAACATTGGTTTTTAACCGATTACAGTCTCACTGCATGGTCAGCAAAAGACGACGTAAAAATTAAGAGCGGTGCATAGAAAGGCCAATAAACAATCTCTGTTTGAGCGTAACGCTAGTTCATGATAGGAAAGACGCTGAAAATGTTTGTAGAGATAAGAGGGAAGGGGGACATATTCGTTTTACCGAATATATCGAGTAATACCATTGAAAAAAATAGTGTTTGAATATCGACTGTCAATTTATAATTTTTTTTATCTCATCGTTTTACTTTATTTTTTACAAACTTATTTATTAATAAATAGACAATTTACCTGTGCCATATATTGTTTTCAAAATTTATTTCATTTTCAGTTTGTGATTTGGGCTGTTTAAATTTTATTAAACGGTACTTGTATATAAAAAATTAACAAAATTATTTCCACACAAATAAAAGACTACACTAAAAACAACAATACCGCCCCTGCACCTTAACTGATAGCTAAATGTCAAAACTATAAAATGTTCATTTGCAGCTATTTTTTATTCAATACTACATCCGGACGTGGAAAATGTGAAATTATTTCAATTTTATAATTGAAACGCTACGGTGAACACATTAACGTACTACTAGTTGCAGCCCGTTAAATATTCACGGAAGTAAAACAAATTCTACATTTATGAAAATATTCATAAATGTAAAATTTGTTTACGTATACTATTTATACATCGTCCCCTTTAACACCGCTTCAAAAATCGTTAGCAAGGTATTTAAAATTCGTACCCACCGAGATTCAAATTTCGAATTACTTTCGGAGAGAATCCAAGTATTCCTCTCTCGCTCTCTTGTATTCAAAATTCAATTCTCGTATTCTTTCTTTGACGGCAACCATCGTATGGGTTTTGGCCTATTTATACTATGATGATGTAAACTATTTATGTGAAAATTATGCAAAAACAAACAGAACTATAAAAAATATTATCGACAATAATATGCTGACATCTGTTTTAGAGTTTTTTTTTATTTTGATTTAACATCAAAGCATTGTGGATAGATCTTGGTAATTTTATATACATAAATTTGAAAATGTATACTTTTTTATTTTAATATGTTATCAGCTCCATTTCGCACATCCCGAAACAAATCAAATAGAAAATACTCGTATATTTTTCTCGAAGCGATGTCATGCAAATAAACAGTTTTAATTGATTTGAAAATAAACCTAGTGAGAGTTTTCAAATAAACACGGTGAGAGATATGTGCTTGATAGATAGATCTTGTTTAAATTGGCACCTTTGAACCTACAAAACTGAATTAATCAACACATCCTAAATAAAGGTTCCTGAAGCAATGAAATCAACAACGGTTTAACACGAACTAATGAGCCAATTGACAGTTCATTTATTTTCAGAAATGTGTTATAGGTCTGACTTATACTAGTATGCCATATATTTATTATTCTCCAGTCCTCCAGGATTTACGCCGTCCGCGAAACCCTATGTTAAGTAAAGGCAGCCCCGTATCACTCTTTATCTGGTCACTCCAGCGTGTAGGTGGATTACCTCTACGTACTCTTAGGACCCTTCACTTTGCAACTGACAATGAGTTTTTTATGCCCTCACTCCGCGATATATGATTGAAGAACTGCAGAATAATGGTATAATCCCAGTTGATTCTCTAATATTATTTTTTACAAATAAACGGTACAATGAACCTTATAACAATAAAAGAGCCATTTATGAGTATTCAAAACATACAGGATAGAATAAACCATTGTAAACAATTACAATCAAAACAATTAGAAAGATACAGACGCATTCAACTTTACAAAATCTTATGTAGCCAACATGATACGGGGCCGTTCATAAGCATACAGCCCGCACTGCGCCACACCAGATATCACTTTTGACATCAATGCAAAAAGGAAAATAAAAATACTTATAAAAAAAATTTATCAAGCACGATAAAGGGTAAATATCGGCCCAATAATACTCAACGTTTCAAGACTTCAGTATATAATCTTCAAACATATTAAGTTATTCTAAGGAAGAGATATTTTATGATATTGATAGTTGATGCATTAACACTTTCCAGTTTACCGCTCCTCTTTCTTTACGTCGTCCTTTACTGTCCATGCAGTGAGACTCTGGAATCAGTTACAAACCAATATAAGACTCGCTCCGTCCTTGGCATTTTTTTCTTTCACTTTCCTCTCCACCATTCCTTCCTTTCCTTTTGATTGATGATATCTCAATTTATATGAAAAATAATGTTCGGGTGACTGTCCGTCTGTGTGAGGTTCGTGGGCATGTTCTCACGTATATGTTTATGGATTTCGTGGGGATGGATAGTCATTTGAATGATTTATGCGACCATGTAACTTGCTTCATTTACTTTTGTCTGGTTGGCTGGAAGAGATTGTTGCCTGGCAATAAGCCCGCCAGATTGTATTGCAATAAAAGTGTTAAATAAATACATAAATAACACTGTAGAGGTTTAGACATTGCAGTTTGTTTGGTCTAACACTGTTTATTCCACTTTATATAACGGTAAAACTCTACCGGTTTCAAGGCTTTCACCTCATCATCAGACTTTTTTGTGTCTATTTTGCAGTCCTCTGATGTCGAGGTGAAACCCTTGGAACCGGTAGGGTCATACCGTTGTATAAAGCGGAACAAACAGTGTTGCACTAAACAAATTACAAATTGTAATTTATTTTTATCAAACACTGTTTATTCCACTTTTTTGTGTTTCAGGGGAGCCTGAAGATGAGGTGAAAGCCTTGAAACCGGTAGGGTTATACCGTCACAAAAAGTGGAATGAACAGTGTTTGATAAAAATAAATTACAATGTCTTTAAACCTTCACAATGTTAATGCCTTAACTATAAACAACAAATTACAAAGATACATTTTTTAATCGTACTGTTCATGAATCAAACTGCAGTCATCTCCTATGTCACATCAAGAAAAATCTATCCTTGATCCTTCTCTGATTAGTAAGTGTGTTGAGAAATTAGGGTTTTAACAAAATGTGTTTTCACTCCTCGAGGGACGTGTTTATTTTTCCAGATCAGTCACAGATACGACAAAGTACTCTTCGCGAAACGTTTTCTTATTCTGATTGCAATTTGTAGTGTACCATTATCAACGATTGTAGACCAAAGATAAACCAAATTATTCACAGTATTCCAAAGCATCATCCGAAGTTTGACTAGTCCATTTACAGTTTAAGGTGGAAGGACCAAGGTCTGAGTTTATGTGATAAAATACAAGCAACGTGAATGAGTGGACTTGTTAAATGATTAGTATTAAAATAATTAGTTGTGAGATTGTTATCAAGTTATAGGTTTGTATGTAAAAAATAAATAAAACTTAAAAAAGTGTCTTGTGGATGTGATTATTTCATTTTGCTATTTCAAACAATGATCATATTTGTTTTATTCTTTTTGAATCCAATTTCGGTTAAACTTGGTTCAATCTTTCTCATGAAAATCATGTTTATGTAATGCTTTCTTTTGATTATTTCAACGATATTCTGGATTTTTCACGATTTAGTTTGACTATATCTTAGTTTGGTTCAAGTATATTTTACGTCCTTCATTTAGTACATGTAGAGCTAGTGATGAAACAGTGTACATGAGTTTATTAAAGTGAATCTATGTTAAGGTGGTATTTATAGGTTTATATTATTTATAGTTAAGGCATTAACGTTATGGAGGTATTAACGTTGTGGATGCTAATCATTGTCACCGTGAAAACCATACATTTTCTATCGATGATGCCAAATTTTTATGTAGTAACGGAAATAAATTGGACAGATTAGAAGCCCTAGAAATTTCTAAGTCAGTTCATCAAGGTGAACATCTGGCAAACACATATACACCAAAAATGTCTCTGCTGCTCGCCGAGGTGGTCCCATGCCTCTCTCAGCCCCCAGTCTCTAATCTGAATGTTTATCGTTAGAAGCGTGTATCTCGGTATCAGTTCGAACATAATTCAGTCTTGTTTGTGCTCCCCTGATGATGAGGTGAAAGTCTTGAAACCATTTATACCGTTACAAAAAGTGGAATAAACAGTGTTTGATAAAACAAATTACAAATTTATAGATTTTACTTTTTTTCTGCTCTTTATTAATTTCCTGTTTTTTTCTTAATCTATATGTACAAGGGTGTGAACTGAAAAACATCTGATGTTCTCACGGCCGAGTTCGCCCTATATTATATCGCCCTATATACAGTGTATATCGGCCGGGGAGATATTATGAGACGAGCCCAGACCTTTTGATAGCTTCTCTTTTAAATTAATTTTAATCTATTTATCTTGAGATATGTGTGCGATTTTGGAATAAATTTATATATGTAAATACTACGTTGTTATCAATAAACCTAAATTTATTTATTTAAGTACATTTCTTTTGTCTTATATCGAGACAGTTTTAAGCCATGCGTGCAGAGCTTTTCTGTTTGTTTTTCCCACATATACTTATTTGCCACAGGGGATCTCATATATGCCTTATGAGTCACAGGGGATCTCATATATGTCTTATGAGTCACAGGGGATCTCATATATGCCTTATGAGTCACAGGGGATCTCATATATGCCTTATGACTCCAAAGGAAACATCTTTCACGGAAGGAAAAAAACGACAATTCATCAAAGAACTTACATTTGTACTATCCAGCCACTTTCATGCTAAAGTAGGCAAAGAGGCAGAGTGAAAGACTTTTCTATCTTGACACACATATTTCAATTCCTTCACATTAATTTTTCATACAGCTACTGCGATTTGTTTAACTTCTTAATTTTCCTTCTTCAAAAATATCATTCATTTAATTCAACCAAACCTTCCTTGATCCCCTTCTATTTTGCCTTCCACTGGCATTTGCACTGTATTTGTGTTTTGTTAGTCTTTTTTTAAGAAATTGTTCCATATACCTTAACCATATCAGTTTGTTTTTCTTTATCTAACTCAACACATCAACTTTAAGTTGTCAATAAAGGACTTGACACAAATTTTATATCGTCTTCATAACATAGGTATGATATGTGATAATACACGATCTACATATGTCTTTAACATACTCATCCAACGATCATTCTCCTCAGTCATATGTCTACGTTATGTTAAGATCTTCAAAAATTCCTCAATTCACGCTTTCCTAGTCTTGGTACATTAAACACTTAGTTACAATGATAAGTAGATCTTCGGGTAAAAGTTATTACGAAACAGCGTTATTTATTTTTCGATGGTAATTATATTAAGTTTATAGAACCAAGGGCCAAGCGTACTTGAAACAAGTTTGATCATCACTGGAAGAACTAAGTTGAATGACAAAAAGTTTGATAAACACTGATCCGGTAATGTTTGTGCGAAATGTAAGAAAATAGCGTTCGAAAAATCCTCAATCTATGCTTTCCTAATCTTAGCAGATTAAACACTAAGTTACAATGATAAGTATTATAGATCTTCGGGTAAAAGTTATTACGAAAAAGCGTTATTTATTTTTCGATGGTAATTATAATAAGTTTATAGAACCAAGGGCCAAGCGTACTTAAAAAAAGTTTGATCATCACTGGAAGAACCAAGTTTAATGACAAAAAGTTTGATAAAAACTGATCGGGTAATGTTTGTGCGAAATGTAAGAAAATAGCGTACAATATCGCGTAAAGCTTGGATGAAAAAGTTCTCAAATAACACTGTTCATCAAACTACTTGTCAGAAGATATGATGGATTAAACACCTTATTAAATTCTCACGACCTTTCTCATAAAAAGCATTAACCTCAAAAAAGGTTACCAAGAGATATATTATCTCAGTAAAGGTTACCAAGAGATGAACTCAGTCCTTGGTGATCAATATTTTAGCGAATATTATAATTTATTCGATTAAGACGAGGTAAATTCTGTTTCTGTATTCTCCCTCCATTCGCACAAGCTGAGATTGGGGATAGATTCAAACTCTCATCTAGTGATGATTTTAACATAGCAATAATTATTTATATATTTATTAGTTTTTAAAATAATGCAGATATTTTAATAAAAAGGACAAGTAGAAGTAGTATAGTGTCCCTAAGAGACAAAATAAGAAGCTCACACATTCGTGGAAGCTTAGGTGTTACAGACATCAACAGTAAGATGGAAGAGAGGCGATTGAGATGGTTTGGGCACGTTGGACGCAGAGCACCCGATCACATTGTGAACCAGGCAATCTCCATGGATCTTCCTCGAATAACAACCAGAGGAAGACCAAGGAATTCATGGGTGGTGCAAAGAGATAACCTGATGCAGAGGCACGGTCTGGGGGACGTAGTCCGGGACAGAAGAGCATACAACCTGAGGACGAGGAGAGCTGACCCCAACAGTCTTCGCAGACAATGAGTTGGGATGGAGCCAGGGAGACAGAGACAAGTAGAAGTAGTAACCATTTCAACAGAGTTTATAAACTTAATATTTGGGTGTCATAACGATATTTGAATATATAACCTCAATTTTCATGGTTCTGTGGTAGCTGCAAGGTGTATTTTTTTAGTAGATTTTTTAAAGTTTTTGGATATTCCTGAAGCTGTGCACAGTATTTCATTATTTTCAAGTCTATTTCTTAATTGATTCTACTCAATAGTAGTCTGTTTTTCGTCATTTTGACGTGTTTATTTTGCTATTGCAACAGTTATAAATATTACAGTTGCGTAATATGTAATGATAATATTTATTTATAATCCATTTTTGTTATCTTGGAGTACAGTTATAGTTCAATTGATTTTTGATTCTTGTTTCTAGTGCCATGTCAGGTCCCCCTCAACGTTGACTATCACTTGAGAGAAAGCATATTTGTCCCCGGCAGCCCGAAAACAATCCCCGACGCTCTTTATACCAGTCCAATCACGCATATTGCGGAGCGAGGAGATTTGCCTCCTGCCAACACCTCTTCGTCCCTGTACCATATTTTGCCTTAGATGAACAGGTGTAGTAATTTGTACTTTGCTCCTCTAAGTACATGACCCAAGTAGGACACCTTTCGGATTTTAATATTAGTCAGCAACTCTCTATCAACTTTGGCTCTTTTAAGAACCCATGTGTTGCTGACCATATCCGTCCAGGGTATCCGTAGCATTCTCCGGTGCATCCACATTTGGAATGCTATTGATTTTTTATTTGATTTTTTATTAATGTTAAATACGAGTAAGTATCACATATAACATAAATCAGGTGATTTAATTAATTATTAATATAAAAAATGAAAAAACTATTATTTCAATTCATTTTTAATTTAATATATCTCAAAGTGTTAAAGAAATGGGTGGCGTGTACAGTTTTAAGGACCCCTTGAAGATAATGCTTTTTGGAATATCTTATCAAAATGTATGGTTGAATAGAAACACCATCATTTAAAGCCAAATGTGTTACTATCACATGTCGGAAGATCTATGAGCATTTATTTATGGGTCGTTTTCCCTTGGTATGTTTTCTTCTGTTTTCTTACTCAATAAAATATTTTAAACAAAAGAGTATGTAGATACGAGAAAGTTTTTTACCTAATGGCCGCATACATCACTTTCCTATATATTTTTTTTTTTAATATTCTGAATCTTTCAAAAATAGTACGTTAAAATTTCGAATTAGATCGCTGTTGAGGAGACTGCCCTCAAAACGGCGCTATATAAATTATGCTTATATTATTATTATTATTAGACAAAATACGAGACATCTTGGCATTTTTTATTAAGGCGGTACAATTCAATAAAAGATTGCGAAACCCTGCTCTAAAGGAAATTGGTTGGGTGAACTGGACAAAAGACACACCTGGGAAATGCTGACGAAGAGGCTGATTAAAGAACTACCCTAAGCAAAAGTACCAATAATTTATTTTATTTATTTAAATAAACAAATGAAATTTTTTTCAAAAAAAATTAAAAAAACAACATGAAGAATAGAAAATTTACATAAAAGTAATGGCATACAATAGGAAAAAAAATTAAAATCAAACAACATAACAAAGCAAATCAATACCATTCAACCAATTTATCCCGACAAAAACAACTTTTTCACTTCACTCATATTAAGATATCAAAGCCATATGAAAATCTATACAATGCCCATATTGATGATCCAATTGGTGTAAACTTGTCATGCAATGTGGAAGAACATTGACAAGTGGAAGAGATCCGCGTCAGGAAGTTCCAACATGAGGCATTACTATGATAAAATTATGAATAATAAAAAAATGAGAATTTTTCCTCGGGTTTATTCAGCATCCAAAGTGCAACCAGCCCCTCGCAATTTATATTCCAATGAAGTGTTTGCATTATTGTTATCGATACCGCAAGCTGCAAACAACTAGCGGAAAGGTGCCCTCCTAAATGATAATCGGTGTCCAATTAATTATCAGGCTTCGACGCGAGATACTCATTTCGCAAATTGACGCTAAACTGCGTTTTAATTTACTTGTAAATATTTTGAAATGAGGTTAAACTGAGTGTCGGATAATATCATATGAGTTTGTAAAAACATCGGGATAAAATATAAATTTTATAATTTCAAAATTATTAAATAAAATTCATATTTATATTAATATTCATATTAGTAGATAATTATTATAAAAAATCTGTCATAAGACGTCAAATTTTGTAATTAAACACTGAACTTATATCATATAATTGAAATATTTTTTAAAAAGATCAGATATAGTATACTCGTAATGTGAATAATTTTCTAATAAAACATAAAAGTTATATAATTTAAATATTTTTTTAATAAATAAGACATAATTGTTTAATTTTCTAATTGAACGTAAAAATTATATAATTTAAAAGTTTTTTTTAAAATTTAACATAATATGTCTAATTTTCTTATTAAACGTATATGTAAATTTTATAATTTAAATATTTGTTTGAAATCAAACATAATATGTCCCATTTTCTTATACGAGTATTGGATGTTAACATAAGTTGTGTCCGTTTTTTTTTTCAATTTAAAAATGAGCATCAAAAGCAAAACAAAATGGTAAATGTTATATATCATTCGAAAGATTTTCTGATCTACAGACATGGAACGCTCCATGTCTCTAAGGTCGAAATTACCGTCTTTGAAACGCAAAAAACATCGACGATCTGTCTTTTCATTCATAGCATCTTCACCGTACACTTCGCAAATATCGCGAGCACATTTGGCAGCTTTATTCCCTCGATTGAACGCGAACAGAAGGAGGTGTCGAAAATGCTCACTTTCGTCTACTTAACATTCAATTTTGAAGGCTTGTAATCAAATGAAATAATATATGTAACGTAAAAACAAACACAATATCTTGTAGAGTAGAAAATTTTCTTTCGAATGACGTATAACATTTACCATTTTGTTTTACTTTTTGTGCTCATTTTTAAATTGGAAGAAAACGGACACAACTTATGTTAACACCTAATATTAAACGTATAAATTACATAATTTAAATATTAAAAAAAATGTAAACATAATACTCGTGCGTCTTATTTTCCAATTAAACATATAAAACTATGGTTTATTTTTTTTTAATCAGCATAATTTGTCGCATTTTCTTATTAAACATATAAATTATACATTTTCATATTTTTTTCAAAAAATCAGATGTAAAATATGTTATTTGTCTAATTTTATAATTAAACATATAAAATATTTAATTTCAAATTCGTTTATTCGATTTATTACAAAAGTTCTTATATTCTAAGAATCAATATAAATTTCACGGTTTGAAATTTACGGTACAATAGTTTTGTTGTCTGAAGTTCGTGGTACGGCAAATGTTTCACATATCGTAAGTAAAATTGTATGAAAAAAAGTTTGGCGAGGCGAAATTAAGGAAAAGCTTTCAAAAACATTTAGCCTCCTTTGCACCCACTCAACCTTACGCCCGGGGTGAATTGTCCCCCTTGCTTTTTTTCGCTACATCACAAATTTGATCTTGTCATGTTTTTTTCACCATCAAACCTAAAGATTGGATTCGATTTTTGTAGAATATTTTTTTTCCTTGTACCCAATCGTAAAATGTGGAAACCGTTTTGTCACTAAAACTTATTTACCTATGAGAAGTTTCAGATTAGAAAGTTGTCGGAGGTTTTTTTTTCCAAATATGTTTTCTTTAAAACATGTGCAGATGCGGCGAAATACCAAATCTAATGGCCGCAGCCAAACTTACCATTTATAAGACACTGCTACGACCTGTCCTCACATATGGGTCTGAATGCTGGGTATTGAGTAAGAAGAACGAATCTTCCCTTCTAATATTTGAAAGAAAAATATTCGGACCCATACAGGAAAATGGATCTTGGATAGTGAGATATAATGAGGAGTTATACAGCATATACAAAGAGCCCAACATTATAAAATACATCAAAATTGGGAGGCTACGTTGGGCGGGGCATGTAGCAAGAATGGGAGAAGAGGAAATGCCTAACAAAGTACTCTTTTCCAAGCCCCGAGGAATACGTAGCGTGGGCAGACCAAAGCTTAGGTGGATGGATGGGGTGCAGAATGATGCAAACGTGATTGGCATCAGGGGCTGGAGGAGTGCATCCCAGGATAGGGGGGAATGGCAACGACTGCTGGAGGAGGCCGGGGCCCACAATGGGCTGTAGTGCCATTGATGATGATGATGAATGGCCGCAGCCAGCATATTCCTATTCTTGCACTTTACTAAGATGTAATTATTTTGTAATACTTTAAATCTGTCAATAAATATGGATTCGAATTTCAAGTTAAAGTGCCCTTAAGGTGAATCTGCCACCTGAATGGCGTTAAAAAAACTCTCCTTTTATTTTTAACATTAAAAGGGTATTATTAAAAGGCGTGTGGCGTTCGTCGCTGAATATTGTCGCATACATACGGTCAATGACCGACGAAACGAACTTCGGATACCTCGATAAATTCCACTTTAGGGAAATGTCCCTTAAAGGTATATGATGATTATGATTGTTGGTAAATAAATAAAACACGTTAAATTGCAGTGCGGAAGGAGAGAGTGAGTGAATACTTTATTTGATGGTACGTAGGTATTTATAACATTTCAGAATGGGCGCGGGAGTGCGCCCGCGATATGATTCTACCTCGCTCCTGTGAATGCAGAAATGGTCAATTGTAGTATTGTAGGTAACCATTTATTTACGAAACTGGCGAGACAGCGTGGTGCGTTCTCTTTCTACTATGGAATGCGGCGCGATGCTCGGCCGGCCTCATGTCGGGCATGTGACCTTTGGACTGTTTACTATAATTTATCGAGGTATCCGAAGTTCGTTTCGTCGGTCATTGACCGTATGTATGCGACAATATTCAGCGACGAACGCCACATGCGCAACCAAAACTGCAATTTTAAATTGGCCGCCATTCTTCAGTTGTCAATCATATAATACTTATAATGGGTATACGTCATCTACATACTCTATTAATTAATCGTGTTGTAGTACACGATTGCAGATCGCTTAATATTATTGAAATTTATTATAAAAATGGTGAAAACATCTGCAATGTACTTCGTAAAATTCGTGATGTTTTCCAACGAAATCATGTACCAACATTCAAAGCAGGGAAAATTTTAATCAAGAAATTCAAAGAAAGTGTTTATGATGAAAACAAACAAACAGCAATTCATCGTCCAGTTTATTTAAGGAGGAATATTGATGCAGTAAGAGATGGTCTCGCAAATTGCGCAAAATGAACTATAATTTTAAATCAAGAAAGAAATTTTTCTTTTTTTTAATGATCATGTTAATTTATATCAATGTAATTAGGACATATGGGAGTCATAAGTAAAAACATTAATGTATTTATAAAAAAAACACAAATTTAACTGTCTTTGATGACCAGGAGAAAGAAACGTAGATTGGAGAACGATGTGACATGTTTATTGTACAAAACAACGAACTTACAAATTGAAACATTTCGAGCTTTTGTTATTTCCGGCAACATCAACATCAAATAAATTTAATTTCGCATCGACCTATGTTTCAAATGTGACATTTAATGAAATGAACAACAAGCGAGAAATGCTCATTTTCAAACATGGTCTTTTCAATTATTAAGTTTGTCAGCCTGGTAAACCAAAAGGAAATTGCAGCTGAAGGCTCTATTGCACATTACAAACTTTACTTTGGAAAGCAAACAAGGTGAGCAACGAGTAAAGTGCGAAATAAAATTGCCTCGAGCTCAACCCATTACAAAGCCTTACCCTAAGACTATCCCTCATGATCGAGTATGATTGTTAGCTAATATTTAGGTGGAAGATCCTGGGGCATGCATTGGTTTATTTTCTGAAAACTGTTACACTTAAGCAAGTACACAGTATTAATAAATCAAACCTCAAAATTCCTGAGGCAAGGAAGTCAAAATTCCATGACGATTTGCTGGTTTAGTCTGCTGTAGAGATATTTTTATATTGCGCAATTTTTTCAATTGATAAATAACAGTTAAACCATCTATGATAAGCATTATTTAAACTACAAATAAACATAAATTCTAATTTTCGTCGGTTTCAAGAAAAAAATGCATGGAAATCGTCGTCGCTGGGCCTCGTAGTCAAGGATCCCCTCGCCACTCCACAGACTATTTAAATTGAAAGCTCAGCTGTCTCGTGGGGGTCAGTTTTGAGTGAGCCATTTCATACCAGCAAACTCACCGACCATACCACTGTACTGGATCCGATGACACTGAAGTGAGACGATCGGAGCTCACTGGTATATGTTTTCGTTTTTTTTTTAAAGAATTTTAATGACCAAAGTCACAAAAAAAGTCATGACCGATCATTACTTTTTCATGTCTTCGGAAAGATATGACCGATGTCAGAAAAAAAATGCCTGTGACATTCGAGGGGAGCAGATGTGCAGCGTGATGTTCGAAACATCAACCTTTTGCACGGAAATTGAGTGCGTTACCGCGAGGCCATAAACCTAAACTGTACGTTCTAAAGCATAGTTTCCCTAACTTTTTCACCCCGTAGACCACTTGCCGTTTTTTTTTGTTTTCCGTAGACCCCCCTGCCTGCCTAATATTGAATTTTCCTAAACATATTAACTTTAAATGTGTTTTTGACAGCTGACAAAGTGATGTTCACCTTGATAAGGTTTTTTGTAGAGTGGACAATTGTAAAAAAGAAAAACATGTACAATTTTTATTCATACCTTTATTGAAAAGACACAAAATGCAAGTAAATATTTGGCTTTGGAACGAAACTTATCAAAGTCTAGTAAAATTCTTACATAAAATTAATACACAACTTATAATGTTAATGTGAGGGATGAACATGATGCTCTGATAGCAATGGTTCAATATTTGCCTTCAAATTAGTGAGGAATAATCTTAAATATCCACTTTCAGTGCTTGGATTTCGATTTATTTATATAAGTATTTTCTATGTCTAATATATTAGTATTATGTCTAATATAGTAAGTATTATGAACACACAATCTGTGTTAGGTGTAATAAGACATTTACGGAACGCCTAAATATTGATGATGATCTGCCTAAATGGGATCCGCTCACGTGGACCCCCATTTATATCTCGTGCACCCCCAATTTTTTATCTCGCTGACATAGACCCCCTGCAAGTCGAAATCGACCACACGCTAGAGTGAGGCCTTCCAGACGCTATGCCTATTGAAACATCTTTAAATCGTCTGAACAGGACTGCTTCGGATATTTACATATTTCATATCATACTGTCAAAAAAGTAAAATAAAATTTTCTTTTAGGAAATTAGTTTCATCAGAAACAGTTTATTCCACTTAATATAACGGCAAACCCCTACAGGTTCCAAGGTATCACCTTATTATCATCAGGAGAGTACTAATAAGTCTTGTTTATGATTTCCTGTTGATGAGGCAAAAACCTTGAAACCGGTAGGGTCATACCGTTAAATAAAGTGGAACAAACAGTGTTTGACTAAACAAATAACAATGATTTAATACCTCCACTTCCCTTGAATTGAAGTCTTGCCAAACTGGAACCATTTGAAAATAAACCCAAAATTTCCGTTTGAAAATCAAGCATCTTACCAATTATGTCACGGAAGTCGGTACACATGAATAACAAACCATCAAGTTATAAATGCCCGAAGGAATTAAAGCCATATTGCATTTGACGTCAGGGCGGCGTATTGCAAACGACAGGGGTATAACGAAGAGAATGTCAGCGTCTGCCAGTATTAAATAAAATATTTCATTGCTCCCAGTCTCGAAGAGAGATCTTGAAATTTTAATGTAAAAGTTCATTATTTAAACATACTTGTGTACTTGCTGCTGGAGAGGAAAAGAATTGTAGTTAAAATGTTACTCTGGAAAGAGTTCTTAGGGGAATATTGCTGTTAGAATGCACTTTACCATTGACCGTTTCACATTTCTTACTGTGACACACATATTTTGCCTCTTCTATATGCACATACCTTCTCATATAGCTCCTACAATTTCCCTTATGTTTACATGTCGTTTTTTTTTTTCTATTGTACATTAAATGATAGACGCGAAGAGAAATATCTGAGAATGGACGTTGTCGAATTCACAGTAATGGGGATGTGAAAGGAAATTCAAGTTGATGAATTATGTTATTTGGGTAGTAATACTCAGATTATGGAAGAGCTAAGAAGTATATCGAACGGCGTATAGCGTAAGGGAACAAAGTCCAAGGGACACTTAAACGTATACACTCGAACAGGACAGAACCAACATCGGCTAAGATGATGATAGTCCACAAAAGTATTTTGGTGCCAACTTTGATGTACGGGAGTAAAACGTGGAAAAATACTGAGAGGAGCTGAATAAATGCTAAAGAGATGCGTGCATTGAGAATAATACATGAAATGACAATGTATGACAGAATACGGAACGAAGTGATAAGAGATGAAAGTGAACTTATGGCTGATGAGTTGAGTAATGAACAAGAGTATATTGAGATGGTTTGGGCATGGAGAAAGAATATATGCAATAGTAATGAAGTGCACGGCCGCACGGTAACGCACTGGACTTTCTTGAGAAAGATCACCACTTCGAATCCCGTATTGTGTTTTCTCCTCGAATGACACAAGCATTTTTACCGCCAAGTATTCGGGAATATAATGATCCACGACTTTGGTATTTTCTATTGTTTCAAAAAGAGAAGAAAAAAATATGCTGGTGGGCTTCAATTGTCTCACTTTGGTGTGCCATTGAATCCAGTATAGCGGTGTGGTCAGTGAGTTTGCTGGTATGCAATTGTTCACTCACTGAAAACTAACCCCACAGCACAGCTTCGCTTTACAGCTGAATAGACGTTGGAATGGCGAGGGGATTATCGACTTCGAGGTCCAGTACCGAAGACGACTTTATTATTTTTTTTGTGACTAAATTATCGTTATCATATAGCTGTTTTGATACAATATTTATATCTTCATTTTAACATTTTGTTATTCTTTGTTTACCAGCATAAATTTCCTCTGAGCTTTTTTTTAAATAAATTAATTTTAGCATGTAAGTAATATTACACAAAAGAAAAAAAAGATAAACTTTGATAAAGACGAGTAAAACACAGTAAAAAAGGAAACATTTATAATAAATTTCCTTCATAGTGCAAAAAACAACTTATTTATTTTCCACCCTTGAAAGAAGGCACAATATCAGAAAGGAATTTCCAATGCAGCTGCATATTTCACTTGCATCGGAAATTCTTTGATGTCGTTCAAGCATCCCATTAAAGGAAATCAACAAACCACCCTTTGTAGTTGCCAAGAGTCTGCTTTCGATAGGTTTGGACTCGCGGTAGATTATTTCCTGACTGAACTAGGTTTACTCTATGAACAACGTTTCATCTCATGCGGTTTCTATGCAGAAGAGAACTTTGCTTGATGCTTTAGAGACTATGAAATGTTGAATATGAAACGTCTTTCACTGGAAAGTTTGAAGTCATAAGTTATGAACCACTGTCTTAATAATAACGCGTTTTTAAGTTTCAACTTAACGTTTAAAAGTTACCAAGCTTATTTATTTATTTATTTGTATTTAACAACCATAGCCTACAGTAGATTAGAAATCAAAAGAAAAAAGTTTAAATGAATAAATCAATCAAACATACTTTAAAACATATTAGATATCAAAAACAAAAAAATCGACAACAAAATTTTAACACATAATAAAAACATTTCAAGTACTTTGTTTGTGCTCCCCTGATGAGGAGGTGAAAGCCTTGAAACCGTCTGGGTTATACCGTTACAAAAAGTGAAATAAACAGGGTTTGATAAAATTAATAATAATAGTTTTAAACCTCCACAAGGTTAATGCCTTAACTATAAATAATACTTCAAGTCCATCAAAACATAAAATTACATTTGCGTCTTTCATTTTACAACTGGTTCTATAAATTAATCACAAAGAAATAAAAAGGAATATTTTTTAAACAACACTTTATCTGTAAAAAATAGAAATCTCAGAGTCCTATTATTTTTGATAAAAAAAAACTATTACAAAAAAACCAACAACAAATAAAATTGCTATAATACGACCCCAACACAATAATAAAACAAACTCATCATATAATAGCCTCAATTTTTCCAGGTATGAACATTTTTTTCACTTGACTTCTATACGTAGTCAACGTAACACAAAAGTCCATATAATGAACATGTTGATTACCCAATTTTTGCAACAAAGATCCCAGTGCCTTATCATTCGCATCACTCAGGACCCGTCCAGAGCCCCGATGTTTAACACTTGCCACCCTGTGATGGATAGCGAGTGACCAGGACTTATATTTTATTTGATTATTCGACGTTTTAAAACATAATAAAATTATTTTTATAGCTAATGACAAAAAATAGCCCGGCAGATTTTGCCTAATCTTAATTTAAAATATTCATCTTTCACTGGACGCTTAGCGTCCAGCACCGTGGCTGGTGGAATTTTTTAGCACAGTAAGGCAAGTGTTAATTATACTAGCATGTGTTGCGAGTCCTGTATTTCTCGAAAATCCCATTCAATGCTCCTTTCGTTCAAAAAACGCCATATTTACATGTTTACCTTGCATCTAGTAATCCTAACTTGGAGTATATTCAGTGATCTTGATGGGAGCCAGGGCAATTGGTATCCATGTGATATCTTCTTTGAGAGCTCTATTCTATCATCGGTTGTTTTTATCCAGATAAATCGTCAGTTTTTGCACTCTCTTTATATAATTATTCCTGGATTTATATCTCAATACTGTACACTATCTTTGAAATAACATTGCATCAGTACCAGGAATAACATATTTTGGTTTTGGGGACTACAACAAGGGAGAGATAGAAAGGCAAAGAAACTGACTGTAGTAAGGGAAGTACAACTACACACGTTAAGAGAACCAGCTCTTACTCATTGCTGGTCAGCAGCGAAATATGCAGCTCCAGTTTGAAGTGTGTCCTTACATTATGGATAAGTTGCGGTCGCTATGAACGAAACCGAGAGGCTAATAACAGAATGCTTAAAAACAACACCAGTGGTGATAATATACCAATTGAGAAACCCACCTGAAATTCAGTAAAGTATTGCAACTGATATAGAAAGAATAAAACTAGTCCAAGACCCAAGCAATTTTGATATTTAAGTCCATGAAGAAAGGGCAATAACTGGTGATTCCTCCGGATAAAGTGCGTTTTTTGATATGGAAGAACAAAACATTTGACAACTGCATGAGGCTTTTGGAAAAAATAGCACTTGGAGACTAACTGTATTGGCCTAATTAAAGATCACTGAATACACGAAACCGAGAGGCTAAAAACATAATGCTTAAAAACAACACCAGTGGTGACAATATACCATTTCAGAGACCCACCTGAGATTCAGTAAAGTATTGCAACTGATATAGAAAGAATAAAACTAGTCCAAGACCCAAGCAATATCGATATTTAAATCCATGAATAGTTTCATGAAGAAAGGGCAAGAACTGGTGATTCCTCCGATTAAAGCGCGTTTTTTGAAATGGAAAAACAAAACATTTGACAACTGCATGAAGCTTTTGGAAAAAATAGCACTTGGAGACTAACTGCCTTGGACTACTTAAAGATCACTGAATACACTTCGAGTAGGGGTGACTAGATGCAAGGTTAACATGCAAATATGTGATTTCTCGAACGAAAGTAGCACTGAATGTGATTGTGGGGATATACAGGACTCAACAACACATGCTTGTTTGTATGAACATTGGGACTACATGCTTTGGACCTGATTATTGCAAATGAAAGGGTGATATATATATTGCCTGTTGTTGGAAACACGTGGCATAATTTATGGTTCGGACACGGAAATTAAATGAATGTAAAATTGATATTAGCCCTTCCTTCCCTGTGATGTGTAACTAGTACACATTGCTTCTAAAAACTTTAATATCTCTACAAATATAATAAATACTGAGTTAAGATTTTAGGTGTTCTTTCGTAATACATTTATGCATTGAATGAAAAAATAATATTAATAATAATTAGCACTTATCAGCCACATCAGAGATATTTTGTGAAAATCGGGAATAAATTCACCAATACAATCAAACGTGTGCCAGTGAGTGACGTAGGTATATTCATACTAAAATACCGCTATGGGTGAGGAAGCGACGCTATTAACGTCTCACTCTTACTCCACTTTGGTATATGGGAACGCAAGAAATAGAATCTTAGTTTGCTCGCTTCTCTCGCTTCATAGATTTCGGGCATCCATTTGAGGAGGTCTCTTCACCCGTTTTGTGAACGTCGGCCGATGTTTTTTTCATGTATTCAGAAATTTAATTTCAATTATTATCACTTTTGATTTCTAATTTAATTAATTTAAGCAATTGGCTATGAATTTTTTTTTTTTTCGATTTTAAATTGCTCATTTTTACATGTGTATTGAATACACAGCACCGTAACGCGCGGATTTTTTTAGAACAGGAAGGGAAAGGTTAAGATAAAGTTTTGTTTTTTTTTTCAAGTATTTGTATTAACTTGTCTTATGTACAAGTACATTTGATAGTAAAATAAACTGCTGTGTCGTAGAAAACATAAATAAAAAGTTATGTATAAAATGCAAGTTTATTTAAAGAAATTTTTCAAAGCAATAATTTTGCCAGGTGTATTTGTATGAAACTATTTATTAAATAATATTATACAATTAAATGGAATTAAAACTGAAAAAAGAGTAAATAATAGGATTTAAATAATAAAATATAGCGACGGCAATTTTTCTTTTCTGTAAATACGAAACAGTAGCTCTTTTATATAAACGCAAATCTTTCATTTTGTGCTAAAGCACACTAGCGCTTCCCCCTTCAGTTTCGTTGTTTACTCGTAATATATCTGAAGATCAGATACGGACTCCAAAAGGTTTTTACAATTTATTAACTTGAAGTAATAAGTATTTCTATTAGAAACAAAGTTTATGAGGCACTGAAATAAATATACTGTCCGACTGTCAGAATCGTTGGCCTCAATTACTTTAAAAGACATTCCAAATATATCACAAAGACGGATAAACAGTGTATAGCGATGGGAAACAAAGTCAATGGGGTATTAAAAACATATCATTGTTTGCTCAAACCAGCCAGTATCAAAATATGCTATGAATATGTTTCAAAATAGCATTTTAGAAGAAACTTTGATGTATGGTAGTGAAACGTGGATTTGGAAAAGATAAAAAAACTATATAAATACTATTAAAATGTTTGCACTCATAAAAATACTTAGGTTGAAAATATATGAGAGAATAGAAAGCGAAGTGATAAGGGGGGAGTTTGAACTTAAATACGATGACGTAGAGTATTATGAGATGGTTTGGGAACGTGGAACGAATGAATAAAAAAAGTCTAATAAAATAAATATGATATACAGTACAAATGCGAGCAAAACGTAGTAGAAAAAAATCAAAGAAGATAATAAATAAATATAGGTTTATTGACAGCAACATAGTATGTACATAATACATTTAAATATACTTCAGGAACACATAAACTGCAGGGAATACATTAAAGGCAGAAGCTATCAAAAGGTCTGGGCTCACCTAATAACATCCCCCCGGCCAAGATACACCCCCACAATATAGGGCAAGCCCAGCCACGGGGACAACAGATGTTTTTTTCAGCCCACACCCTTGCACATGTAGAATAAGAAGAAGATAAAAAAAAACACATAATAAATAGATGGCAAAAAAATAAACAAATGCACAAATACCGCCTCAGATCAATTAAAACAAACAAATAAAAGATATGGTTAAAACAAATGAGTGATGTTTTAAATAAATAAACGAAATCGTAAGAGTTCAATAAGAAGGTGTGTAGATTTGGAAAAGGCGAAATATTTTGTCAATTGTCTATTCTGAAAGATTGAAGAGAGTTCAGCGCAGATTCGTAAGGTGTGTAAACTTTAAATTACATGTTCCGGGAGTTGACTTCGATTATGAACAACTATTGAAATTATCGAACTAAGTAACACTGCGCAATATAACACATCGATCAATAAGTCCCGGGACTAACTACTAAAACAACATTTGTTTGCCAAAATTCTTCTTAATTTATCAACATAGTCTTCTTGAAAAGCGATACATTCACTCCACCGCTTTCCTAACTTTTCTATGCCAGCCGTGTAGAACGATTTATTTTTGGTTTCAAAATAGGCGTTAGTTTCGGCAATCAATTCTTCATTGGAGCCAAATCTCTTTCCCTGGAGCATCTTTTTGAGGTCTGCGAACAGCCAATAGTCGCTGGGGGCCAAATCGGAAGAATACGGTGGGTGCGGAAGCAATTCGAATTTCAACTTATGGAATTTGGCCATCGTTACCATCGACTTGTGACACGGTGAATTGTCCCGATGAAAGAGAACTTTTTTCTTCTTCATATGGGGCCGTTTTTTTGCAATTTCTGCCTTCAAACGCTCCAATAACGCTATGTAATATTCGCTATTGATGGTTTTTCCCTTTTCAAGGTGATCGATAAATATTATACCACGCGCATCCCAAAATACGGAGGCCATAACCTTCCCGGCCGACTGTTGAGTTTTTGGTCGCTTCGGACGGTCGTCACACACCGACGCAAAAACTCCTGTTTATTTCGCGTGAACTGAGAATGGTATGGATTTGTTATTAGAGGTGCCATCTGTTGGTTAGTCTCGGGACTTATTGATCGATGTGACATATTTGTCAGATGAATGAGTCTCCTTCCAATGTTCTCAACTTCAAATTGATTGCTCTGAGCTTGTTCATTATGTTACTTGCGTATTCCCTTCAGATCATATAACAGCACCAACTATTTCACTACAATTAACGAGTTACAAACTACGAGTATTTGTGTAACTCGTCAATAGTGCGGTTATAAAGGCTAGGAAATCAGACCATCTAAACTTAGGGCTGTATGATAAATATCCTATCAATGCCAATACACCGTCAATTAATTTGATAGTTAAACAGTTTTAAAATATGTCCAAATATGGAATTTAAGAGAGAAAGTATCAAAATATCAGGGCTCATCCCGTAACACTTCTCCAGTTAAGATACGCCCCCACCAATAGAGGACGAGCCCGGTCGCAAATATGTCAGATGTCTTTCAGCCTACATCTTTGTTTATGTAAATTAAAAACAATAAGTAAACAGCTAATATAATCAATTCAGTTAACACAATAATAGTTTCACAGATAATAAATAAATAGCTTCAAACACAATGTACGAGTATATCCCGCAAACACACACACATACGCTAAGGGAAGGAAAAAGATACAAGATTCAGGAGAAAAGCTACTTAAAGGTCCGGGTTCTTCCCACTAAACTCTCCCAGACGAGATACACTTCCAGCATACGAATGGCGAGCTTATTTGCAAGGACACCAAATATATTTTAGCCCATACTCGGTTACACATAAACTATAATATAAAAATCACAATAAATAAACTATAATATAAAAATTACAATAAATAAACTATAATATAAAAATTAAAATAAATAAACTATAATAAAAAGATTACAATAAATAAACTATAATATGAAAATTACAATAAATAAACTATAATATATAAATTACAATAAATAAACTATAATATAAAAATTAAAATAAATAAACTATAATAAAAAGATTACAATAAATAAACTATAATATGAAAATTACAATAAATAAACTATAATATATAAATTACAATAAATAAACTATACTATAAAAATTACAATAAGTAAGTTGTAATATAAAATTGTTTAAAAAAATGTATATCTAAGAGGTTTAAGAGTTTGTCTGCTTAGGTGTTCTTATTTAGAGGAGTGGAGAATATGAAATAGAGATCTAAAGACGAATTAGAATAGAAAAATCAGTTATGACAAGTCTGATAAAGATATGGACTAACTTATCTTTACCCAGAAGAGCCAAAACCTGTCTAGATAAGTCTCTAGTATGGTCAATAGCTTTGAATAAAGTGAAAACATGGACAGTAAGTAAGGAAGAAAGAAACATGATACATGCCTTCCATATGTCATATTTGTGGCGTTTATTCCGTATTCCACGTACCGCAAGGCGCACCAACGTATCTTCCATCCAAAAATTATAGATAAACGAAAGACTTTCGACAATATGATGACCTCCGTTGTCTAGTTGGTAAAACGCTTGTCTCCCAGCCCTGAGGGTTTGATTTCTGTTAAAACCCAGATTTATTTAAAAAAATATTCTAGTCTAGTTTTCCCTTAAGGCATATTTAAATCTTTGTTGTTGGTTGGAAAAGATTGCCACACGGTAATAAACCCGCCAGATTGTACAACTAAAGTGTAACATAAAAATTGATTGTACAACCGAAATTGATTGCACAGCTGAATTGACCAACTGTATTGTGCAACTGAGTTGTACAACTGAATTGTACAACCGAAATTGACAGTAAAAATTAATTGTACAACTGTGTTGTACAACTGAATTGTACAACCAAATTGCACAACTGGAATCGGTTGTACAGCTTAATTGTGCAACTATGTTGTACAACTGAATTGTACAACTGAAAAAAATTTATTGTACAACTGAAGTGTAACATAAAAAGAATCCTTCCGCACTTTTGGCATATTGCTTAGAAAAAATATGAAAGTCTGGAGAAACAAGTGATTATGGGAATAGTTGAGAGAAAGCGAGCAATCAATGGGCAGGTGTCCTATGAGATAGATACATCAAATAAAGGAGTTAACAGGATTCAACGTGGCCCAGGACCAGGAAGTGTGAAGATAAGTGGTGCGCTGAGTTCGAAACGCAGCAGAGGACCACAACACTCATCATTGATGATGTGATAAAAAAGAAAATTTCAAGTTAGATTAAATATTTTAAATATGTAGGTCTATCCTAAGAAAATATCTATGTATAAGATTTAAAAATCGTGAAAATGGGTGCAAAATAAATTGAGAGGAATATATTGTAAAATTATAAAAGGACATTTAAATTTTTCTTCTTTCTGTTGAACTTTCTCTTAGATAAGAACAAGTTGAAACAAAGTCTAGGAATATTATTTTATTCAAATGAAGTCATGAAAAATAAAAGCATTTTTGATGCATAAATAATAAAGGAAATAAATCACAAAAAACGATTATGAAATCTTAACTAAGAGATTGAAAAAAGTATTAATGTTAAACTTTAAACTGACTCTTTTCAAAAAATACCCATCAATTATGTAATACTGTAAACTTAAATATTAAAAAAAGTGTAAAGGAATATATTATTTATACGAGTAGTTAAGGCTGTAACATTGTAGAGGTTTAAAGACATTATAATTTGTTGTTTATAGTTAAGGCATTAACGTGGTGGAGGTTTAAAGACATTGTAATTTATTTTTATCAAACACTGTTTATTCCACTTTTTTGTAACGGCAGGGGAGGGGAGCATCTGCAGAGTCTTGTTTGTGCTCCCCTGAAGATGAGGTGAAAGCCTTGAAACCGGTAGGGTTATATACCGTTACAAAAAACTGGAATAAACAGTGTTTGATAAAAATAAATTAAAACATTATAATTTGTTTTATCAAGTATTTTTTTGTGCTCCCCTGATGATGAGGTGAAAAAGCCTTAAACCCGGTAGGGTTAAACCGTTACAAAAAATGGAATAAACAGTGTTTGATAAAACAAATTACAATATAAATGAATAATTTAAATGGGTGAACTAAATCATTAATAAAATTAAATAAGTTAAAACTTTAAAATTAAATTGCAAACTTAATGATTCAAAGAAGGTTGACAGGAATAGTTTTTAACTACAACTGAGACATATTAAAAAGTAGTCAGGAATAGTTTTAAATTGCGAGTTGATTCATTAAAAAGAGGTCGACAGGAATAGTTTGAAACGGTTTATACATTTAAAAGAAATAAACATGTATAAATTGAAATGTTAAACAACTATAGGCAAGTATCGTTTGAAATTGCAACTGAGACATCAAAAAATGTAGACAGGAATAGTTTGAAACTGCAAATTTATCGATACATTTAAAAAAGGTAAACAAAAGTCGTTTAAAGCTGCTAATTGATATTTTAAAAGAATTTATATGGATTGAAATAGTTACAGGTATATATTGAAACTACAAACTGAAACATTACAAAAAAGGAAACAAGTTTGAAACTTTCGAAAATGTAATCAAGTATAAGTTGAAATTGAAAATTGATACATTTTTTAAAAATAAACGTACGGTTTCTTACTTCAAATTGAAGGATTTAAAAAATGTGGACAAAAATAGTTTTTAAACTGTTTTATTCAAATATTCAAAAAGGTAGACAAGAAACGTTTGAAATTGAAAACTGGTACATTAAAAAAAGGTATTTTTGAACCGTAAAAATAAGCGTTATCAGAAACGTTAAAAAAGAATAGAGAGAATTTAAAACTGACAATTGAAAATATGAAATATATATAGAAATAATGCATATATTTTTACTTTAACATAAAATAAATATATGAGAATAAATTAAATTATTTAAATACAACACTTAAAATAAAGTAAACATGAAAAATTAAAAACCTTAGGGCGAAACAGATTTACTTAGTAAAATACTGTTTGATCGTGTGGACATAATATTATATATCGAACTCTTTTGCACATAAGTATTACATTTTTTCCCTCCCAGCTATCTTGAATGTGGGATTGGGTATTCAACGAAAGTGGGTATTTAACTAGAGTGGGGTTCAATGAGAGGGGGTATTCAACGGAAATGTAACACAGAATATCATCATTATCATCACCATAATGTGTTGCCCAAAATACTGTTGTGGACTATCAGCATTGTATTTTAGTGCCAACTTCAATTGGGAGGGATACGTGAACGTAGAAAACAGAGTCAAGCCGAAAATAAGCAGAAGAAAAACTGCATTGACCAGAATACGTCGAGTGACAAGAGATAACAGAATACGGAATGATTTCTGAGAAATGAATATAAACTTAAGGCTGTTGTGTGTAGTAAGATACATATTAGCGTTCAAAGATAATTGGGCATGTGGAACGAATGAATTAAGAAAGACTAAAGAAAAACACAATCGTTTACCCTAAACAGATTATCTTTTAAGTGCGTGGCCTTCATTTATCCGCTAATATGATACCCCTCGATATGCGATAGGCTATCCCTCGTGATTAAGCATAATTGTCCGTCATTCTGCAAATGGAAGACGTCTAAGAGTGTATTGGTTTATTGTTTGCAAGCTGTTGTACTTCAGCAAATGACAAATCAAGCCCAAAGTTCCGATGGTAATAGATCAAAGATCCAAGACATTGGGCAAGTTGAATCTGCTACACTACCCTCATGAGCAAAAAACGCAGCTTACGGGAAAAAATAATCAGAAATTTAACTAAGTATGTTATGAGACAATATTCCATATCAAATTCTGAACCATAATCCATAAAAAAAATACAGAAAACCATTTATTTCAATACAAAAATCGACATAACGTCTTCTTTAATTTTACAAACTGCTAGATTTTTCTAAGCAAAAAAGCAGTAAAATGTGATTCTTAAGCAAAAAGACAGCAAGTGCCTATGCGTTTGTTGCGTTTTTGCTTATGAATCACATTTTATTGCTATTTTGTTTATGAATTACGACATTTTTAAGCAGCAATGAAAAATATGAAAGTACAGTTTTCTCAAAACTTAACTTTTGCCATTAGCTGCGTTTTTTGCTTATGAGGGCAGAACAGCCTTTTATTAGGCAGATTGTTTTAAGCAAATCGTTATTTTTACGTTGCTTATCACCGCTTAAAGAACAATATAATAATCAACACAATACCATTAATTCAATATAAAACGGTCTACGAGTAGAACGAGTTTGGGTGACTGGATATGATATAATTTGCTATATGATATAATTTCGTGTTTTCGTTAGCTCTAAAATGATATTCTATAATTTTATTTTTTTTACTCAAATATTTGAGTAAAAAAGTTTGGGTGACTGGATATAATGTAATTTGCTATATGATATAATTTCGTGTTTTCGTTAGCTCTAAAATGATATTCTATAATTTTATTTTTTTACTCAAATATTTGAGTAAAAAAGTTTGGGTGACTGGATATAATGTAATTTGCTATATGATATAACTTCGTGTTTTCGTTAGCTCTAAAATGATATTCTATAATTTTATTTTTTTACTCAAATATTTGAGTAAAAAAGTTTGGGTGACTGGATATGATGTAATTTGCTATATGATATAATTTCGTGTTTTCGTTAGCTCTAAAATGATATTCTATAATTTTATTTTTTTACTCAAATATTTGAGTAAAAAAGTTTGGGTGACTGGATATAATGTAATTTGCTATATGATATAATTTCGTGTTTTCGTTAGCTCTAAAATGATATTCTATAATTTTATTTTTTTACTCAAATATTTGAGTAAAAAAGTTTGGGTGACTGGATATAATGTAATTTGCTATATGATATAATTTCGTGTTTTCGTTAGCTCTAAAATGATATTCTATAATTTTATTTTTTTTACTCAAATATTTGAGTAAAAAAGTTTGGGTGACTGGATATGATGTAATTTGCTATATGATATAATTTCGTGTTTTCGTTAGCTCTAAAATGATATTCTATAATTTTATTTTTTTACTCAAATATTTGAGTAAAAAAGTTTGGGTGACTGGATATAATGTAATTTGCTATATGATATAATTTCGTGTTTTCGTTAGCTCTAAAATGATATTCTATAATTTTATTTTTTTACTCAAATATTTTATTCTTGATTTAAATAATATAATTGTGTTTGATTATTTTTTTTAATATCCATGTTAAAATGCATTTTTATTTACGTATAATATATTTAGAAATTTATTTGTGTCCTTATGTATTTTTCCGTGGAAGATGGAGCATTATCTTGTTTTAAAAAATGTCAAGGATATTAAAGTGCTGGTTATTTTGGTAATAAAATAAGTTTAAAAAGAATTTAATTCCCGAACATCTTTGATAAAAGTCAGCACTCTAAACAACGCTCTTTCAAATGAATCACAGCGCAATTTTTTTCTTCTTTTTCTTAGTAAGCTTAAGGCCTGGAGTTCTTAAGGCTTAAGGCCTGGAGTTCAAACAGCCCAGCAAGTTGACAGTACTTTCACAGAAAATTACAAATGCAACAAAACTATCATTTGACGCCACTTAATCGGAGTAGCCAATCGATCCAAAGCTAAGTGGAGATTTTATTAGAAATTACTTACTTAATTTTCATCTCAGTACCACAGAATGCGTTTTATAGAATAATCCAGATAGCTGCAAATATGAGTGTAAGAAGATTATCAGCGATGACGGATTTAAGATCAGACGTCGTGGAAGGAGGAATGATTCGCCAGGCAGTTAGTATATAACACTAATGGAGTAACGTATGTCCTGGAGTTTAAAGAGCCTAGCAAGTTGCTAGCACTTCAATAGAAAACTTCAAATGCATCAAAAATATCTTTAGACGTCACTACATTGGAGAAGTCAACCTGTCTAAAGATGAACTGATGTAAGACTGAATAGAGATTATTTTCAAATTTATCAACATGATTATCATCGCTGTATCGCAAAA
This sequence comes from Odontocerum albicorne, assembly GCA_949825065.1. Taxonomy (NCBI): domain Eukaryota; kingdom Metazoa; phylum Arthropoda; class Insecta; order Trichoptera; family Odontoceridae; genus Odontocerum; species Odontocerum albicorne. The sequence continues at coordinate 11,118,816 of OX463866.1, read as the reverse complement.
TTTTATCTGTGGATTGATATAAATTAATGTAAAATTTACAACAGAGGGAAGGGACAAGATTGAAGCTAATAAGTTTACCATTAAGACTCCCATGGTCAAAGATAAATTGAATAGTCCAATAATTGGTTGTACCCACGGGGAGACGAGGCGAGTCCTAATGCAAGAGATAGGTGACAATTGTAAATGAAAGAAATTAATATTAGGGCATATTCTTAAAATTGTATGTAAAATTAAAACATCCGTGATTTAGTTGTCAAAACGGCTGAATTCCAAGTAAATGTTTGTGAACTCGATTCCCGTTGGAACCCGGATTTAAAATATGTTTCAAGTCTCGTTTGCATTTAAGACTTTTTAAACATCTTCCTAGTTAGATAGAATGTAAATCCGTCAGGTTATATATTACTGTATACGATGGGAGTGCTATATAATAAATAACACAAAGTTTGACAAATTACTTGTGATTGTTGGATCATGTATAATTGTCATAACTCTTACCTATATAAAAACTCAGAAAGCCCGAGTTTTTTTTTTCGAAACGAATTTGAATTGACGACCTTCGTGGTCTTGTTTCTAAAACAAAATCCTTTCAGCCATCGAGTTGCGGGTTTTTTTCTTCGTGTCACTTTTTTAATGGTTCAGTGAGATTTTAATAAATACCTCTTATAACATAGATAGTTTAAATATTCTACAGCATGACAATAAACCCCTCTAAGTTGTAGCAACGGTAGTATATAATCGTATTGCACATTCGTTTTATTGTAATAAAACCTGGCGGACTTATTGCTGTAATTCCACAACGTCTTCCTACCAACCAACCTGATTCGATGGTAGTGGGCTAATATGGTTAAACGTATGTCTTTGAACTGAGGTGTTGCGGGTTTGAATAACATTGAAATCTAAATTTTTTTTTAAATTGCTGTATATTTTCTCTTAAAGCTTCTTAAAAATATTTCTGATGTATTGTAAGATATTGATTGTTAAATGACAATAAATCCGCTAGGATGTATTGTATAAAAAAAAGTTTAATACAATACAATACTTCCGTTGCTTCACAATACAATCTAGCAGGTGTATTTCTCAGTGGTAATATTTTCCAGCATATTTCAAATACGATAAAAACGTCTCTAGACTTTAAACCAAAAAAAAAGGGTTTCAATAGGAATCAAACTCGCAACTTGCAGGCTGAAAGAGAGGTGTTTTACCAAAATCAAAAGGTCGGTTTAAATTTAGGATTGAAACTCGCTAGGTTTTACTGTATTCAACGAAAATATAGTAAAATACAGATTTAAAGAGGCATCCAATAAAAGTCGGACTGTAAAAAAATCCTTATAAAAAATCTGAGTTATAAACGGAGATCGAACTCGCAATCCCCGGATTAGAATCAGGCAATGATGGTCGTCTTATATAATGATTAAACTAATAAAGGTTGCTTAAATAACGGTTTACATTTTAATTTTAATTATATATTTTTTTAAATAAAATAAGATACCAAAATATAAGCATTCTTTAGAGGAAAAAATTGTAAAATTGTTAAAATATTATTTTTTAAATTAAAATCGTGAAAGAAAATTATACCAAGAAGTTTTTTTAAGTAATGTATTAAAAAAATATAATACAGAAGTTTCAATAGAACCTTTTTTTATGTTTAACAGTATTTTAGTTCTTATTTCGATGAATGGAAGTGAAACGTGAACATGAAAAAAAACTGAAAACAGTTAAATAAATGCCATAGAAATGTGAGCATTGAAAAATAAAGTATAGGGTAACAATATATTACAAAATACAGAATTAAGTGATTAGGGATGAATGTGAGCTTAATGTTGATGGGGAAGTGCATTCTGAGATAGTTTGAGCATTAATGAACGAATCAATGAAGAAATACTGACAAACAAAAATACAGCACAAATGTGATGGGTGGATGTGGTAGAAACAGAAAGAAATTATGATTGAATCAAGTAAATGATATTTTAAACGAAGTAAATGTAAAAAGTTTGAAAAATTGTAGGAGTTGTATGAGAAGATGTGTGTCTCGTGATGTGAAAGTTTGATATTCTATCCTCTCTGCATACCCTTGACAGGGAAACGGTATGATGGCATGTATGTGAGTATCAAATCAATACAATACAGTAAGCAAAACTTATCCAAAAAATCAATCATCCTCGAGTCGGTGTTTTGACGCAGTAGAATCAACAAGTGACGCCAGGGACCAGTTTCAAAATACACAAAAATGACACGTTTTTAAATATAAAACTTCTTAAAAATTATTTATTAATACTAAAAAAACTATTAATTTTGTTACTATTTAATAATTTTTAGTTGAAAATCGAAAGAAAAATCTATTTTTAGTACGAAAACAAAATTGATTTTTCAACAATGGCAACAAGTAACTGAATGCATAGACAATACAAAACTATTCCAAATTCAAATCAACAAACCACTTGTCACTCACTAGATAACGAGACGTCGTTAGGGGAACTCCCGAAACTTGTCGTTTCTCTTGAAAGATACAATTATTTATGGTTTTCTTCTTATATGCGAACGCGGTAAGGTATGACAGTAATGGCCGGAAAGTTTAGGCGCCAAATGTACGATGCAGACTGTTGCTTCGCTCATAACGGCCTAAGGCTGGAAGTATTATAAAAGGCTACGCCGCCGTTCGGTAATGCTCGGACATTTCCGCCGCTACGGGTATTGTATGGACGAATACGATAATGCAAAAAGGATCCATCTTTATTTAAACATTTTAATTCAAGTTTATTAAAAATATGAACTTATAGAGAATAGTTAAGCGTATTTCCCTTCAAAAATCATAACGACATCAACTTAATAAAATTGAACAACTTGAAAAATTCAACATGTATTTTTCGCAGCGGACGTATTTCTAATATTTTTCGACTCTTTCCAAATTTTTCCATGTCTTTTTTCACAAAAATATTAACTTTAGATATTCATTAGTTATTTGGTTGAATATGTCAGGAATTAAAAAAACGTAGATGTTATTGAGGGTATAAAATACGTAGATTTTATTGAGGGTATATTAAAAACAAGTTTTTTTTAAATAAATGTGTAAAAAAATGGTTTCATTGAGTAAGCTATTAAAAGAAGGAAATTTTAAGTAAGATGAAGAAAGGAGCTTTAAGACGGTTTGGGTATGTGGAAAGAATGAATAATGAAAGAATGACTATCAAATATAGAAGCCAGAAGTGCTAGGAGAGTGCGTGAAAGAGGTAGACCAAGAAAAAAATGACTAAGCAAGTATACTAGTTAGAAGTGCAAGGTGTGCGTGGAAGATATACGAGAAGTCTGAAAAAAAAACGTGTCTGAACCAAATAGACCAGATTTAAAAAGAAAGTAAGGTGAGAAGTATGAATAAGAAGATTGCGCATGACGAGATGTATAAATATGAATAAGGTGAATGTTGTATGTTTGGATAGAAAAGTTCGCAGATCTGTTCTGTCAGCCTACTCCAAAAACGACACGGAGTGATAATACTCATATATGTAATTAATGAATTTTAAGAAATATTTTAAGTGCTCAACTAGTTCTAGATGATGACACATGTAGAAGACACACATAATGAAAAAAAATATTAACCTTTATGATGAATCTTGCGTCTTCTCTTATTCTTTCTACTTGTGTTTTTTTTTATTCTTCCAGCTAGTGTCTTTTCTTATTCTTCCTGCTAGTGTATTTACTTATTCTTCCTGCTACTGTATTTTCCTATTATTCCTGCTAGTGTCCTTACTTATTCTTCCTGCTTGTCTATTTCCATATTCTTGCTTCTAGTGCATTTACTTATTCTTCCTGCTAGTGTATTTTCTTATTATTTCTGCTAGTGTCTTTTTTATTCTTCCTGCTTGTGTATTTTTTAAAGGAATGTTAACAATCATCACGGTCATTAAGATTATGGAAACTGCAACTTTGAACAAGTGCGTTGATTTGCTTTGTCCATACGACTGACAAAAGTACTAAACATATCACCATATCATGTATCTTTGAGGGTAGGTACAAAGCTATTGCTTAGTAATTATCTATACATCTCATCATACATACTCTTTTTTCATACTTCTGACCTTTCTCTTACCAAAAATTTGTTCACCAATCTCATTCTACTCTTTTGTTAATCTATCCATTCCTTACTCTACTTTAATTTTAGATATACATTTATTTCGTAAACCATTTGCATCTCATTTTCTCAATTAAACATCCATTATGCCATATATCTTAAAGAATTGGTACACAGCTCTTGCTTTAAACACTTTCATTCGTCTCACCATACACGCTCTATTTTCCTCATAATTATAACCTTTCATTCAGTGGAAACTCCTTCACCTACCTCCCTTTACTATTTCATTGGTCTACATATTTCTCACTCTTATTCATTTCAGACATATTTATTTCATGCGCCATTTGCTCAATTCTCTTAATGTGGGTATATATCCATCATGCCATATCCTTTTAAGGGCTGGTACACAGCTCTTCCTTTGTACACATCTATACATTTCAGCATACATGCTCTTCTTTATCTCATACTTGTGAACTTTCTAATTGTTAAAATTTCTTCACCTATATACTTTTACTTTTTCGTCGATCTACCCATTCCTCACTCTTCATTAATTTAATATATACATTTATTTCGTAAACCATTCGTAACTCATTCCCTTAAAATGAGTTAACATTATTAACTTACTCTGTTTTTTTCTTATAGGATCCATTTTTAAAGGCTGATAGAAGTCATATACAAGCATGGACTCAGAAAAAAACATAAGCTGGCAATGCAGGACAAAAAATGGAATGAAGAGATAAGAGATGAATGTGAAATTAAGGCTGATATGTTGAGTTAGATGAAAAAGAACACCTATAATGGTTTGGGAAATGGGAATAAATGAGTGAAGAAATACTAACAAAACAAATAGTGCCAATTTGAGCGAGAAGCGTGAAAAGGGAAGAGTTAAGAAAGTATGGTTTGATCAGATGTATTATATTTTGAAAGAAGGAAACGTAGAGGCAAATAAATCGAAGGACTTACATGAATATGAAGGAGGTGAGGGATGTGTGTTAAGTTAGGAAATTCTGACACTATGTCCTCTTTTCCTACCCCTGCAGCAAAATTGCTTGATGGTTTGAATGTATTATATGTATGTTGTCCTTTATAATACCAGATATAAAAAAATATATAACATGTATTATAAGCAAGGCACGTATTTCCATCGAATTTACTCCGTTCTTACCACTTTTTTCAATGTCCAAACTTCACTTTCAAACATCAATGTTGGAACTAGCGTACCACTATGCACAATCATTTAAAAAAAGTGCTTCTGTTAAGTTTGCATCTATCTATTATATTTCCAATCTTATAAGTTTCATTAAAATGCAGCATGTTTAATGAGCTGGACCAAATAAAAAAAATAGTTCAATGACTTGGTCATACATCAAACCAAAAGGAACAGAAGCAAAGGGAGGCAATTACTGCGATATTTGGATAAAGGGAAAGATTACCTCAGGGTTGAAGTCAGTGAATAGAAACAAATATTATAGTAGGGCAAAAGAGAATGGAGAAAATAACTTGAGGAAATAGATCTAACCCTGTAGAAGCGTAACAATGCTGAATATTTTAATATCATAGCTAGCGAAAGCCTTAAATTTTGTATTTTAATAAAAAAAAACATAACCTTTTTGCTAACACTATTCAACGTTACATAAGCACATTTATGTGGAGAACGATGAACTTTTTGTCCTTGTTGATATAATATGCCTGTCATACAACATGAAGGTTTCGGGTATAATTCCTGAAGGTACCATTTTTTAAAGAATGGTTTTCAAGTAAGGTATTTTTAATATCTTTCTGATTGTTTTTTTTTGTCATTTTCATACGACACCCTTCAACATTACTTATTCAGATTATTGTTACGAACATATTGAAGAGCATGCCCTGGAGACATTAACTAGCGGTTCAACATTAAATATGTTTGGAACACTGCCTGTTGGCGCGTAAGGGTATTGTTATCAGACAGACGGTTTTACAAGACCTGTTTTTAGGGGGGTACTAACGAAAATCGAATCCGATACCCCCAGGTGGATGTTAAGAATGTTGCCACTAGGCTACAGAAATCAACGGTCTTGATTGATAGGAACAGATTTCTACATAACAATAAGCCCGCCAAACTCTAATACATACAAATAAATTCTAGTTGATATTTAATATAATCAAACCATGATATATATTTTCTAGGATTTTATTTACGTAAAATGTTTTTCAATAATGCATATATAGTATTATTTCATGGCCCCCTTTGGAGTAGGCAGAGAGAACATATCTCTAATTAATTTAATATATGCCTATAACTTACGTGAACAAGGGTGTAGGCGGAAAATCATCTGATATTCTCGCGACTAAACTCGACCTCTATTGGTGGGGACGTATCTTATTAGATATTTCAGGATATATACGAGTATCTACATATAATGTTGCTATCAATAAACTATTATAATATTCATTACTATTCATTATAATACAAATCTCACCTCGTCCACATTCGTTATCTCGTCGTATGTACTCCACTATTTTTCACACTTCTTACTTAAATATTTCTCTTAATTAAAATTCACCGACAACCTCATTCCGCTCTTTACTCTTTTTGATTCTTCCTCGATTATTCAGGCATACATATATTTGTTTCGAAAGTCTTTCGTTACTCGTTTACTCTATGTGGACTAACCCTCGTATCACTTATTTCTTCATACTTCTTATATGACATCAGTCTTTAACAAAAAAATATACTGTATGCCATCATGCGTTACTCCATCGAAAACTTTAATATTTGATATTCTTTGCAAGGAAAGCATGTCTATCGCATTTGTTATAATCTTAGCACCTATTCAAAGCCCACATTTTAATTATGTTTTTAATTGGATCGACTGGTGATTTATTATTAAACAATATAAAATTGATTGAATGTATGTCCGTGCGTTACATTAGGTATTGCCATATTTACACATAAATAGTTATTATTCAAATAATGTCATAGTTAGAATATTGTAACATTTCAAATATTATTTGGATGCCGTAACTCGATTACTGGTTAAATATCAAATGAAGAAAATCGATTGATCTTACGTCCATGTGTAAAATTGGATGTTGTTATATTTACACTTAAATACTTACTTTTCAAATTATGTCATAGTAAGTTAGAACATTGTTATATTTCAAATATTATTTGGCAGCTGTGACTGATTTAATATCGAATACTATAAAATCGGTCGAACTTACGTCCGTGTGTAACATAAGGTGTTGTTATATTGGCACTTAAATAGTTATTATTCAATTCATGTCGAAGTTAGAACATTGTAATATTTCAAATATTATTTGGCAGCTGTGACTGATTAAATATCGAATACTATAAAATCGGTCGAACTTACGTCCGTGTGTAACATAAGGTGTTGTTATATTGGCACTTAAATAGTTATTATTCAATTCATGTCGTAGTTAGAACATTGTAATATTTCAAATATTATTTAACAGCTGTCACTTCTTGATATGATTATAAGACGCTAGTATGGCACTAATGTAATGGCATTACTATGGCAAATAATGTATTTATTAAAAAGGGATAATTTACCTGTTGTATAAAAAAATATAAATAATAAACAAGAAAGCAGTTTATAATGAATTAAAAATATCTTGTAACATTCATAACATTAACACTCAATTATTAAATTCACATATAACTCTCACTCACTGAACTCATAAATGAGTCATTTTGATACTTATTAGTTATAATGTTTTCTGTCAATACACAATGTTTCAATTTATTCAAATTTTTTACTGTCAAAAATTTCACTTCGAAAACAAATTTAAACCAACGATTCGTTTAAAATGCATTTAAATATTAGTGTATGGATATTTTTTTGAGCAAAACTTTGAAGTTTAGTTATAAACCCTTCCTTCTCTGTGATGTGTAACTAGTACACATTGTTTCTAAAAACGTTAATATCTCTTTAAATATAATAAAAACTGGGTACAGATTTTAGGTATTCCTCCGTTAAACATTTACGCATTGGATCAAAAAAAAATATTAATAATAATAATAAGCACTTATCGGCCACGTCAGAGATATTTTGTGAAAATCCGGAATAAATTCATCAATACAATCAAACGTGTGACAGTTTGTGACGTAGGTATATTCATTCTAAAAAACCACTATGGGTGAGGAAGCGACACTATTCACGTCTCACTCTCACTCCACTTCGGCATATGGGAACGCAAGAAATTGAATCTCAGTTCGCTCGCTTCTTTCGCTTCAGTAGCTCTTGGGCATTCATTTGAGGTGGTCTCTTTGCCCGTTTTGTGAACGTCGGCCGATATTTTTTTCATGTTTTCAGCAATTGAATTTCAATTATTTTTACTTTTGACTTCAAATTTAATTAATTTAAGCGATTGACTATGAATAATCTTATTTTTTCGATTTTAAATCGCTCATTTTTACATGTGTATTGAATACGCAGCATCCGAACGCGCGGATTTTTTTTAGCACAGGAAGGGAAAGGCTAAACACGAATTTATAAAAATACTTGGTATCAACGGAAATCGAACGCAGAATCTTTGGGCTGGAAGACGAATGTGTTACCAACTGGGTCAAATAATCTATGCAATCTCCTACAACCCATCTTCGACGACCTTATTGACCTATTTGGTAAGATGCAGATCTTGCACCCGGGGGCTTTGAGTTCGATTATTGATGGAATCCAAAAAAAATATCTTTTTTTGGATTTCATCTTATTTGTGGTCGTTGCTGAGCCTCGCAGTCGAGGATCTCTTCACCATTCCAGCGTTAATTCAATTGAAAAGTGAAGCTGTGCCATGGAGTTTTTTTTAAGTGAGTGAGACGTTGAAAACCAGCAAACTCACCGACCACACCGCTGAACTGGGTCCGATGGCACACCAAAACGAGACGATCAGAGCACAATGGCAGTTTTTTCCTTTTTATTTTTTGAAAGAATAAATATGACATATGTATCCACCTGAATATTCGGCAAAAAATGCTATGACTAACACGAGTTGAAAATGAGCCTCTACTGGAAATGTGTTTTGTTCCATACAAAAGTGTTTACAAACAAATTACTCCTTTTTTTACAAGATTACAGATTGAGCAACCAATATGAACATTGAATGGACTTTCATGTGACTTTTAACTACAATACTTACAGGTGTAAAGTGGAGAATATGTTCTTGAAATTTGTTTTATCAAACACTGTTTATTACACTTTATATAACGGTATACCCCTATCGGGTTTAAGGTTTTCTAGTCAGTCTTGTTTGTGATCTCCTGACGATGAGGGGAAAATCTTGAAACCGGTAGGTTTATACCATTATAAAAAGTGGAATAAATAGTGTTTGATAAAAACAAATTACAAAAACTTACAATATATTTTAACCTCCACAATGGTAATGCCTTAACTACAAATAACATATGAACATGTTCTTGTCGGAATGAATTGAGAGAATTCAACTATGGGTGTCCTTTGTTATTGTATTGGGTTTATCTTATACTAGTTGTGTTTTAATTACTACTTAATTAAATTTTATTTGTTTTGTAATCTTTTGTATCAAAATGGTTATTTGACTGTTGTTTCAAACCACATATTTCATATAAACATATTAATACGTCATTTCCTTGTTGGTTTAGGCAGAGGAAATGAAAAAGCTAGACTTTCCTATCTCAACATATGGTATATACTTCGCATCTCCCAGATCTATACAACTTCTTATACAGCCTTTACGAATAATTTTACTTCTTCCAAAATATCATTCCCTTGATCTAACCATACATTCCGTGGTCTTCCTCTACCACACCTTATGGCTTTAAGACTCACGTTTAAACTAAATATTTGTTTTGTTAAGTGTTCTTTATTTGTGAGTTCCACGTGGCCAAACCATCCCAGAATGTTCTTCCTCATGGAACTCAGCACATTACCCTTAAGTTCACATTCATCGCTAATAACTTCACTAAGTATTATGACGAACTTTCTATATCCATGTTATAATTTTCTCAGTATGCACTTTATACAGCTCTTTCTAGCTCCATGTTATAATCTTCTCAGAACGCACTTTATACAGTTCTTTCTAGCTCCATGTAATAATCTTCTCAGTACGCACTTTATACAGTTCTTTCTAGCTCCATGTTATAATCTTCTCAGTACGCACTTTATACAGCTCTTTCTGGTTCCATGTTATAATCTTCTCAGTAAGCAATTTATACATCTCTTTCCAGCTCCATGTTATAATCTTCTCAGAACGCACTTTATACAGTTCTTTCTAGCTCCATGTAATAATCTTCTCAGTACGCACTTTATACAGTTTTTTCTAGCTCCATGTTATAATCTTCTCAGTACGCACTTTATACAGCTCTTTCTGGTTCCATGTTATAATCTTCTCAGTAAGCAATTTATACATCTCTTTCCAGCTCCATGTTATAATCTTCTCAGAACGCACTTTATACAATTCTTTCTAGCTCCATGTTATAATCTTCTCCTCCATGTTATAATTTTATCTTCTAGCTCCATGTTATAAATTTATCAGTGCGCACTTTATACAGCTCTTTCTAGCTCCATGTTATAATCTTCTCCTCCATGTTATAATTTTATCTTCTAGCTCCATGTTATAAATTTATCAGTGCGCACTTTATACAGCTCTTTCTAGCTCCATGTTATAATCTTCTCCTCCATGTTATAATTTTATCTTCTAGCTCCATGTTATAAATTTATCAGTGCGCACTTTATACAGCTCTTTCTAGCTCCATGTTATAATCTTCTCCTCCATGTTATAATTTTATCTTCTAGCTCCATGTTATAATTTTATCAGTGCGCACTTTATACAGCTCTTTCTAGCTCCATGTTATAATCTTCTCCTCCATGTTATAATTTTATCTTCTAGCTCCATGTTATAATTTTATCAGTGCGCACTTTATATAGCTCTTTCTAGCTCCATGTTATAATCTTCTCCTCCATGTTATAATTTTATCTTCTAGCTCCATGTTATAATTTTATCAGTGCGCACTTTATACAGCTCTTTCTAGCTCCATGTTATAATCTTCTCCTCTATGTTATAATTTTATCTTCTAGCTCCATGTTATAATTTTATCAGTGCGCACTTTATACAGATCTTTCTAGTTCCATGTTATAATCTTCTCAGTACGCATTTGTACAGCTCTTGCTAGTTCTATGGTAAAATCTTTTCAGTACGCACTTTATACAGCTGTTTTTAATATTTATCCACGTTTTCCTCCAATGCATCTTCAGGCACTTGTCACCAATTATCCATATGGTTGTTTATAAGGACCCTAACAATTAAAATGATGATCCTTCAGTGATCATAAATACGAAGAACTTCTCTTGGCCGATTCTTTGTAACTGTGGGTCGTGATCAACCTAATTAATCTGCACAACTCAGCCTTAAATCCACATTCATTTCCAATCATTTCATTCCATATTATGTCATGCATTGTCATTCCATGTATTCTTCGACTCAGAAGAATAATCCTATAAAGTGCAATACGTTCACTTGTACGCATTTATTCGACATTTTTCAATTTTTTTTTCACATTCGCGTTTCTCTCCCATGCATCTAAGATGATGATAGTCTTCAACAGTACACCTTCTTAGATAATATTCTACAACAGTAAAAACATATAATTTCATAATTATAAAAAAAAAACTAAATATTGATTGGTTCTTTGTTGCAGATATTTCAACAGTCGTGTGAATCTCTAGATATTACGTTTTTAACACTCGACCTGGCTGAAGCCGGGAAAAAGTAAATATTTTTAACTGAATTTTTTTCAGGTTTAATTGAAAATTTACTCTAACTGAGAAAGAATTTGCTACACGAATAAAATCAAATGGCACGTAGGTAATATGTTAGCACGAAATTTTTATACAATGTTTGATTTGCGACTGTAATTTGTTAACATTTTGGGAATTGTATTTATTTAAAATAACTTTTGACCTTTTAGTTTTCACATTTGACCTCCTTTACACTGTTTTTTTTATAACTCTACTAATATTCTTGTGTTGAATTTAACTTGTGTGTATTTTTGTAATCTATTGTACAGAAATGAATATTGACATATACTATTTAAAGTTAAGGCATTAACAATGTGGAGGTTTAAAGGCACCGTAATTTGTTTTTTATCAAACACTGTTTATTAAAACTCTTGTTTGTGCTCTCCTGATGACGAGCCTTGAAACCGTTAGGGTTATACCATTACAAAAAGTGGAATAAACAGTGTTTGATAAAAAAAATTACAATGCATATTGACAGTTGAAATGAAATACATATAAAATACATGAACATACCATTACGCCACTTTTGTTGTGGAAGGCAGAGAAGACAGACCTTTAAAAACATATTTTTCCTCTACTACATCCATGCACCTTCTCATAAAATTCTTACAATTTCTCTAATTTTTAAATATTCTTATTTCAAAACATAATTCCCTTTATCCAACCATACGTTATTTGGTCTTCCTCTGTCACGCTTTTCACTTACATTTAAACTGTACGTGTGTATTAGTATTTCTTAAATTATTCGTCGCAAAGTGTGCTACTATCTCAAAGTGCGCTACTATATCAAAGTGCGTTACTATCTCATTGTGCGCTACTATCTCAAAGTACGCTACTATCTCAAAGTGCGTTACTATCTCATTGTGCGCTACTATCTCAAAGTGAGCTACTATCTCAAAGTGCGTTACTATCTCATTGTGCGATACTATCTCAAAGTACGCTACTATCTCAAAGTGCGTTACTATCTCATTGTGCGATACTATCTCAAAGTACGCTACTATCTCAAAGTGCGTTACTATCTCATTGTGCGATACTATCTCAAAGTACGCTACTATATCAAAGTGCGTTACTATCTCATTGTGCGATACTATCTCAAAGTACGCTACTATCTCAAAGTGCGCTACTACCTCAAAGTGCGCTTCTTCATCTTATTTAACACATCACCCTTTAGTTTACATTTATCTTTAATCATTCAATTTTCTCTTCTTTCATCCACAGTCATCACATATACTCTCAGTTCATGCATTTTTACGGCATTTATCCAGTTGCGTTTAGCTATTTTCCACATCCATGCTTTACTCCCATACACCAAAGTAAGTACATAAAACTGTTTTATAAATTATCGTGTCAGGTGATTTTGATACTGTCTGGCTTGAGTTTATATTTTTAGTATCCTATTGACTTTATTTCCTTTTACTACACGCCATTTGATATCCCTCGTAACTGTTCAATCATCTGATAAAACACTTTTAAAATAGCAGAACTTTCTTTGGTCTTTTTCTATCACGCCTTTTGCTCACATTTGTACGGTATATTCATTTTGTTAATCTTTCTTCATTCATTTATCTTACAAATTTAAACCATTACATATTGTTCTTCTGGATATTACTCAATACACAGTATAAAGTTGACATTCATCCCTAATCCCTTCGCTCCACATTCTATCACATATTGTCCCCCCCATGCATTATTCTCAATGCACGCATTTCAACAGTATTCATTAGAGCTAGTTACAAAGAAAATAATAAAGAAATGAAAAAAAAAGCACATAAAACTATACAATTTGTTTTATTAAACACTGTTTATTCCACTTTATGTAACAGTATAACTCTACCGGTTTCAAGGTTTTCACCTCATCCTCAGGGGAGCACAAACAAGACTGAAGAAGAACCCTTTCACCTGATGATGAGGTGAAAGCCTTGAAACAGGTAGAGTTATACCATTACGTAAAGTGGAATAAACAGTGTTTGATAAAAACAAATTACAATGTTTTAAACTTCCACAATGTTAATGACATAACTATAAACAATACATAAACATATTACTAATGGCTTGAAGAGGGGAGTCAAAGAAAAAGAAAAATAGAACAGAGAATAGGGTTAAATTTTTTTCGTCATTGAAAGAAATAGTAACTTCTAAGTGTTTTTTTTAAGCAAATCACAAAACGTTACAAGTATTTTTTTATTTTTTCTCCCTACTGCCATTATAATTTAATAAGTAATTCTGAATCTAAAGTAGTTTTCAGAGGCGTTAAAATCGTATATACTCGTATTTTAACACAGTGTAATTTGGTGTTGCTTCTTTTAATAATCCAAATATATAAACAGACACCCTCAAATCTCTTCTCACGCTTAGAAAATCATCCCCCGACATGCCTTGAAGAACCTTTGTAGGATAAGGTAGAGACAAGGGTAGTAACCGCACTCCTGCGGTTGAGATATCTCTTAAACAATCATGAAGGAATGGGGCAAAGAATGTTTACTATACTTAAGCGAATTTTCCATTCTCTTTGTTAATGGATAAATATAAGTATTAATCATAACGAATGCGTTAATCTTCGAAATTCGAGAAGACTGACGTTTATTTTTTTTTCCTTTCACCAGGGTGTGCTTCGGCTCCCCATAGGTGTATCCAAGCTATTGGATTACCCTTTTTCTTTCTGAACATTATAGCTTTAATGGCAAACTTTACAGCTTCAGTCTTGTCCCTACACTCTGTTGTAAATTTTGCGTTCATTTATATCAATCCGTAGATTAATTTTTGTGATACTGCGATGATACCAAGTTGATAATTTCCGAATGGATCTCTATTCAGTCTGTAGGGAATACCGTCGTCCCTAAATATTGTCAACACGCACGGTCAACGACCGACGAACCAACCTTCGGACATGTACAAAGGTCGCATACCAAAACACTAATATTGTTTACACGCAAATAATATTTACGTTACATTCCACGGTGGAAAGAGAACGCATCGCGTTGTCTCACCGTTTTCGCCAATAAATATTCTACCCACTATATTATCCGCAACGTCTGCAAACACCTCTGCACGCGCAGGAGTGAGATAAAGTATATATTGCGGGCGCATTCACGCACATCTATAAATACCTACTTATCGACAAATAAAGATTATTATTCACTTGACCATTCATTGCTGTTTACTATTCATTGATTGTTCACTCTCACTTTCCGCATTGCTAATCGACGTATTTTATTTTAAATACAAAACAATCATAATCATCACGACGTATCAATAAAGCAATTCCGCTAAAAGTCTTATATCAGTTCATCGAGATTGTTAATTGGCATTCTCAGTTCACGCTCTTTTTTTACGTTGTCCTTTACTGTCCATGCAGTGAGACTCTGGAACCAGTTACAAACTAATGTTAGACTCGCTCCGTCCTTGGCATGATTTAAGAAGCGACTGAAAAACTTTTTATTTTGTATTAAAAGGTTTAACAATCGATCTTTAACTGGAAAGTTCCTCGAATAAAGAAGAAACGCAACATTTATTGGACGCGGTAAAGATTTACGCGTTTAGTATATCAAACCCGTCTCATATAGGACAACTGAAAAATATATGGTCTTCAGTTTCATCAAACAGACCACACTCACAACCAAGATTCTCCATAATACCCATTATTTAAAGATGAATCTATACCGCGCAGCGGCTTGTCCACAAATGACACATGACAGAATATTGCATCTGGTTTATTCTTATTATATTGTGAAGACTATATTTGATAAATTGCATAGTTCACATCCCCGATATTAAATTCCTGACATATCATGTTTCATGTAACACGTGGTCTCGGTTAGTAACTGAAACCAAAATATTTTAGTATATTTTTTAATACTGTCGGTAAGATTAGCTCAATAAAAAAGGAAAGGATCTCTTAGGTGGTCGCTTCGGGTTGTAAAACTACATCCCGGATTGTAACGAATTCCATGGTCATTGTTTGTTTAGGAAAAAGGGTCTATAATAAAATCTACTTTGTTTTGGTTATACAAATGGAATATTGCACTGCCAACGGTATCGGCTGAGACAATAAGATTTACGGGTCCTTCTGGGAAGTCGCTGGGTGGACCTGGGTCCTTGTTGTTGAAAACATAAAAGCAAGCTATCGTAAAAAATCCATACGTCCCAAGATGGGGTAATTAAGGCCGTCTAGACGACGACCCTTTCTTGCTGAATTGTATAGAAATACCGATGCCAATTGTCCTTCAAATAATCTCGGGTCTATCAGGCGGCTATAGTATTTTTTTAAGTGACAAGGAAAACATGTAGCTTCTCTTTCTCGCAATCTGGCTATAAAAGAGCAGAAATTTCACGAACAGCCTCTTTTTGCGACCAGACACGACGCTGTTAGGACGTCTCTCCAGAACACTGTGTGCACGGAAGACTGCCAGACTCGTTCCTCTGCTATCACAGAACTTCAGAACGCCATCTGCAAATTATCGGTGAATATCATTCCTTTTATTTTAATGCTGGATTCCGTCCGCACGACCATCACTCAACTTAAATTGTAATTGTTACTGAAACCCCCTTTGCTAATCGACAACACAAATCTTCGTACCCTACGCAAATCTTTTTTTTTTCTTGACATTTCGTTCAAGTTTTTTTTAGTTTTTTTTCTTTTTATCCATAATATAATAAACTGTTTTGTTTTAAAATTATACTTTGTTTAATTGTGTCACCTTGTCCCGCTGAGAGTTGGAAAGAGTTACACAGAGTTGAAGGAATCCAACAAACCCCTGAGATCTAAAAAGTACTTGCCTCTTTAAGAAGCCGGCGGAGCTGAACGGGAGTGTCACACCTCGTATGATGGTAATGTGTTATAACTGATTTATGTATTGAAATGTGCACATCTTAATATTGTTTCTAATATAGGAAATAGGTCTGACAATATTAAACCATGGTTTCAGAGGCATGGATTATTTTTCATTTCGTCTTACTTTACTGTTCATACAGTGAGACTCTGGAACTAATAAAAAACCACTGTTAGACTCACTTCGTCATTGGAATGCTTTAAAAAGCGACTGAAAAATGATTTATTTGTAGTCAGTTATATAACGTGTTTCATCCCTGATATTTCTTTCCTATCTACCATCCTTGCCTTTTTCTTTGATTGACGATATCTCACTTTTACTTCAATATATCTTTGTCCATAAATTTCATAAAGAAGAATTATCATTCAAATATTTTTTGGAACCATGTAACTTGTTTTTTTTTGGTTGGTTGGAAGAGATTATATTAACAATGAAGTGAATAAATAAATCTTCAGACCGATTGGCTTATCCAATGTAATGGCGTCTAAGGATAGTTTTGACGCATTCGAAGCTTCCAGTTCAAGTACTAGAAATTTGCTAGGCTCTTTCAACTCCAGGCCAGAAGTCGCTGAATAAGTATATTAACTGCCATGCGAGTCATTTTCGTTCTCCCGTGACGTTGGACCTTAAATTCGTCACCGCTGCTAATCTTCTCCCACTTAGATGTGTCGCCACGGTAGAAGGAATACCTTTGGGCAGAGCCTTCTTTGTCACTTCACGACGTCGCGCTCATAAAAAAGTAAGATTTTATTGTTCTAGAGTAGATCTGGATGGGGTTTTCCCTCCCCCTTCCCATAAAAGCATGGAAGGTGGTGGGATCGAATCATTATCGTTTTCTTGGAAATCAATTCTTGAAAACCGATCGAAATCATTATCATTACTATCACGCTTTGTTCCTATTGGACAGAACTGACATCAACTTTATTCTTCTCTGGCATACATATTTCATTTCTGCCATGTTTACACCTCTCGTCATACATAATATTTTATCATAAAGGGTTTCACTCTTTACGTCTCCAGAACTTTTAGTATCTTCTTCACAACTCGTTTTTCTTTCTTTATGTCATACATCGTTTTTCCACACATTATTTGGAATACTCTCATTTTTACCATATTTATCTTACTTTTATCAACCGAATAATAAGTATGTAAAAATGCTTACCTGTGTTTTTGGAATTGGCTGGTATAGAAGAATCGGTTGTAAAATCTAGCTTACCTGAAATTGAAAAAAGTACATTATAGCTGCAACAATATAAATGGTAACGTCATAATGACTATGACAAAATAAACATAGAAATGACATTAAGATATTGAAAAACCAGAGTTCATTATTGGACATACCCTTAATAAATAGTCCAGAGGAAATATTCATCAAGAATATATCCAATAATTTGGATACGAAAATTAATTTTGTTTTCGAATAATTTGGATACAAACAGCAAGGGTCTATTTAATTGCTTTAATTTTTCGATTTAATTGTGCTAACATATTATTATGTTTACCAAAAATAATGGCCCATTTTAATATTATATCATATATAATCTCCAAAGATCTTTACTAGGAAAAAAAATCTATCTATTTGACAGTAAGAATATGTTTTATTTATTTATTGAGTTAGGCATTTAATTTGTTTTAATTGAATCCGTTATTTTTTACATGAAGCTAACATTGTTAACTTAACATGGGGGGAATAAACGTCTTTTAAACAAACAGTGTGGCATTGATTTAAAAAATTTAAGAAGGGAGATATAAGTCTTTTAGATGAAGAGGGTGGAGGACGTCTTGCTTCTATTAAAAACGACAAATTGAAAGCTTTATTGGAAGAAAATACTCAACAAACGGTACGGAAAATTGTGCACGAGTTGTATGTTGTTGCTGCTGTATATTAAAATCAAATTGAAAACTTTAAAATGTTTGACAAGTAGGTTCCACATGAACTTAACGATAGCTAAAAAAATCACTATTGAATCATTATAATTAACACTACATTATACCTAAAATCAAAGGTGATACTATCATATATTGGAAGATTTATAAAGTTTCTTCGTATTTTATCTTCCCTTGCTAAGTTTTCTGCGATTTTCTAAATAAATATGTTTTCATGGTATGAACATATGCAGTTTCGGGTAAGTTCTTAATTTAATAGCCGAAACCATCACCTTCTTATCCTAACACTTCACTTATAAAGAATGATTTTGTAAATTTTTTATCTGTCGATAGTAGCAGTTTTAAATTTCGAGTAAACACGTTCTTGAGGCAAATCTGCTCTTAAAACGGCGATAAATAAAATTCCCTTTTATAATTATAAGTATACAGTAAAGAGGTATTTATTCGTTGCTCTGACCATGAAATACGCAGCAATCGTTTCCAATACCACATTTTGAAAGAATGTAGTCTTAATCTTTCTCTGATCTTAATGGATGAAGGAGGTTTTGTTTAAAAACAATTTCTTCCAATCAACCAGCTTTTGTTTCATAAATATTTTTAATATCCATGACCGCGTCTCGTACAAAGTATATGAAAACATTAAAAAAAAGCATCCAAATTAAATCTCAAGGAAAATGGATTTGATTCGTAAGTTATTGAATAAAAATATTTTGAGGTAAAAAAGCTTTTTTAGCTTGTTCTTAAAAAATTATAAGATGCAGCACATCTGATTGAGCCAGGAAGATTGTAATAAATTCAAGCTGAGTGAAACGTGAAAATATGAAGAATGATGTGTAATACATTGATATATAAAAGATTCTACTGTCAAAATATCGGAAAAACAGTTCGTGTTAAGACGAAAAATTTGATTTTTCACACAGTTACAGAGGAAAGTTTGGATTTTCCAGACCTTTACAGAGATTTAAATAAACGTTGACATGTTTTCTCTGTCTTATTTATCTAGTCAAGTATTCGGACGTATAATTATATTTTTTTAGATGAACAATAAACCGAAAACAAATATTTTAGAGCCTCTCCAGTTTTTCCAACAACTCGTCACTAGCATTGAGACAGCAAACATCCCCATAGTCAATTAAGGACAAGACGAGACTTTGAGCCAAAAATATTTTACTTAAAACAGGGAGAAAAAAAATGCGTAATATATTGAGAATATAAGCTTACGAAGTATGATTGCGCCAACTAAAAATATAATCGAACAGAATTCTTAGACATGTATAAAAAAATAATAGTTTAATTTTTTTAAATCATCCGTTATTTCACACACTATTAAACTTCTAATCTAATAAAAATGTAGTTAACTGACCCCCATAAACTGTAAGATAAATATCTAGGGGGTGTAGAGGGTTATGCCATCCAGGGAAGTACTAGATCTAAATATAGCCACAGCCGAGGTCTACGGGGGTCGCGTACTGTGTATCCTTGCACTATGCAACTGGGTAGGTCCTACTTTATTAGAAACTCCTTTTATCAGAGGCTGGCGTAGCGTTGATTAAACAATTGAATTACTTGTTCAACATTAAATTCATGAAAAATCAATTTCTTATTTTAAATGCTTATGTAATATTTTTTGCTTTAAAAAAACTCAAAATAAATATTAATGTTCAATTCATACGTATATATTATATCATCACGCCGTATTTTTTGCGGAGTAGGAAAAGACAACATATTCCCATACTTTTGTATCCAAGCACACAACCGTCGCCTCTTCTATGGTCTTCTATTATTTTTACTTCTCACCTAACCTTTTTTTGTAAAATGATATTTTTGATCCTAACATATTTTTCTCAGTTTATTTGTTTAACGCACACCTTACATTTCATACTTATATAACTTTTTCATCATTTATTCACTCTCCGTGTATAAACCATCTTAAAGCACATATAGTATCTTCGTCTTACTTAAAAATCCATTTCTTTCTGATTTCTTTATTCCGCTGTCTTTTTTTATTTTCAGCATTTATTCCCAGTATTAATCTAACTTTTATCATTTTCCAAGTTCAAGTTTCAATTCCATAAATCAAGGTGGACACCAATACAGTCGGTACCCGGTGGTAAGTAATACACATCGGGCTTAAAAAAGAGACTGTTGGCCATAATGGGCTAATTTCGGCTTTGTAGAGCGTCGTCTCTGTCCCTAAAACGCCTGATAACAACTGACAAATCGCGACGGAACACGTGTATGAATGACAGAGACGACGCTCTACAAAGCCAAAGTTAGCCGATTATGGCCGAGAGTCTCTCTTTCTTAAGCCCGATGTGTATCACTTACCGTCGGGTACTGTAATATTTATTGTCATTTTTGTTTCTTTCGCTGTACAACGTTTGTTGTATGTTACATTGTGCTTCGTTTACCTTACTCCCTTTCGCTATACTTCTTTCAATTTTCATTTCATCTACCTCATCACACTTTCTCTCAGTTAATCCATACATCAAATACATATTTTGCCACACTTCTTCCCATATATGTTAGTTTCCTTCCATAACCTTTCATTTCGCCACATTCATTATCTAACCCTTTTCTTGATATCTGCTATACGGCTCACTTATTTTATTCCTTAAATTACCAGCATTAACATATCAGCAAACATAACCGTACCATCATCATACAGAAGCTCACATACATTTATTCCACTCATTCTTACACTTCTCCCATCATCTTTTTAATCACGCACACATGAATTTAAATTAAAATACAAAACATTCTTGTGTCTGATTTATTGTATAATGAAAAAGTGCTCTACGAGTATTATATTTGTTGTAAAATTAGCTTATCTACGACTTATAATGCTGAGCTTTGATCCAGAATTATTGGTTGATGTTCAAATTAACTATTATGTTCAAATTCACTATGATGTTCAAATTTACTATGATGTTCCAATTTACTATGATGTTTAAATTCACTATGATGTTCAAATTTACTATGATGTTCCAATTCACTATGATGTTTAAATTTACTATGATATTCAAATTTACTATGATGTTCAAATTTACTATGATGTTCAAATTTACTATGATGTTCAAATTCACTATGATATTCAAATTCACTATGATGTTCAAATTTACTATTATGTTCAAATTTACTATGATGTTCCAATTTACTATGATGTTTGAATTCACTTCTTCTCCCTGGCTCCATCCCAACTCACTGTCTACGAAGACTGTTGGGGTCAGCTCTCCTCGTCCTCAGGTGGTATGCTCTTCGGTCCGGACTACGTCCCCCAGGCGTGTTTCTGCATCAGGTTATCTTTTTGCACCCCCCATGAATTCTTTGGTCTTCCTCTGGTTGTTATTTGAAGAAGATCCATGACTTTCAAATTCACTATGATGTTAGTGGATTTACTAAGATATTCAAATTCACTATGATGTTGAAATTTACTATGATGTTCAAATTCAATGTGATGTTCAAATTCACCATGATGTTGAAATTCACTATGATGTTCAAATTTACTATGATGTTGAAATTCACCAAGATGTTCAAATTTACTATGATGTTCAAATTCACTTTACTTCTCCCTAGCTCCACCCCAACTCACTGTCTACGAAGACTGTTGGGGTCAGCTCTCCTCGTCCTCATGTTGTATGCTCTTCTGTCTCGGACTACGTCCCCCAGGCGTGCTTCTGCATCAGGTTATCTTTTTGCACCCCCCATGAATTCTTTGGTCTTCCTCTGGTTGTTATTTGAAGAAGATCCATGACTTTCAAATTCACTATGATGTTAGTGGATTTACTAAGATATTCAAATTCACTATGATGTTGAAATTTACTATGATGTTCAAATTCAATGTGATGTTCAAATTCACCATGATGTTGAAATTCACTATGATGTTCAAATTTACTATGATGTTGAAACTCACCATGATGTTCAAATTTACTATGATGTTCAAATTCACTTTACTTCTCTCTGGCTCCACCCCAACTCACTGTCTTCGAAGACTGTTGGGGTCAGCTCTCCTCGTCCTCATGTTGTATGCTCTTCTGTATCGGACTGCGTCCCCCAGGCGTGCTTCTGCATCAGGTTATCTTTTTGCACCACCCATGAATTATTTGGTCTTCCTCTGGTTGTTATTTGAAGAAGATCCATGACTTTCAAATTCACTATGATGTTAGTGGATTTACTAAGATATTCAAATTCACTATGATGTTGAAATTTACTATGATGTTCAAATTCAATGTGATGTTCAAATTCACCATGATGTTGAAATTCACTATGATGTTCAAATTTACTATGATGTTGAAATTCACCATGATGTTCAAATTTACTATGATGTTCAAATTCACTCTACTTCTCTCTGGCTCCACCCCAACTCACTGTCTTCGAAGACTGTTGGGATCAGCTCTCCTCGTCCTCATGTTGTTTGCTCTTCTGTCTCGGACTACGTCCCCCAGGCGTGCTTCTGCATCAAGTTATCTTTTTGCACCACCCATGAATTCTTTGGTCTTCCTCTGGTTGTCATTTGAAGAAGGTCCATGATGTTTAAATTCACTATGATGTTAGTGGATTTACTATGATATTCAAATTCACTATGATGTTGAAATTTACTATGATGTTCAAATTCACTATGATGTTCAAATTTATTATGAAGGTCAAATTTACTATGATGTTCAAATACACTATGATGTTCAAATTTACTATAATGTTCAAATTCACTATGATGTTCAAAAAAGTTTTATTCAAAATCTTTAATAAATTAACACCATCCAGTCGATACTGATTAGTGAACAGCGTAATTGATAATCAAGATACAGGGGAAAATATCAAATTGCTTTTCGTTGACTTATATGATACATGTTTTCATAAAATATTTCTTAAAAATAGAAAAGCACTGTGCATTCGTTTGAAGCAAATTTTTTTTGTAAAACAGCAATGTTCCTGATATAAAACCTCTCGAACGCTGCATTGGAAATGATAAAAGGAAAAGCTCCATTGAGATGTTTTTGATGCGATATGAAAGCTTCGTCAAATACCTTGGAGAAGGTTTTATTGGTATACTGAAAGATGTATCTTTCGACTATATGAGAATTTTATCATTATTTGTACTTGGAAAGTTTTCATCAAAATATGACTTTATTTTGAGATTCAAATTCTGTAAATATTCAGTTATTTTTTTAACATGTTAATATTTTTGCGACGCCCTGTTTAATTTCACTGAAAACAAAGTAGTTTTGAAACAATTTTATTGAATATGCGAGAAGTTTTGAGAGTTAGCGACAATAGTCTCCCGTAATTTGAGTTCCTCTCATAATGAAATAACGATAGTTTGATATATTGAAATTGAGTTTGAAATTGTCGTCATTATCACATAGTTCTTGTTAGTTATTTAATATAATGATTTCAGTTTATAACTAAGAAATATGTAAGTATTTGTCATATTGAAGTTCTAACTAACAATAGTGAGTTTATTTCCTTTATATTTGTTGGGCTGCGGCGCAGGGACAATCGTATAGCTATTTTTATAACAATGGTTTGCCTGATTCGCAAATTTATAAAGTCGTCACTTTTCAAAGCAACTGCTAGGCTGATGATATATGGCAATCATAAATAACCAATAGATTTAAATCAATCCAACAATTTATTTATTTATCTACTTATTCACTTCACTGCAAATAAAATCGGATGGGTTAATTGCCACGCAGCAATCTTTGCCAATCAGCAAAAGTGTAATACAATACAGCAGCTTGCATACTTAAGGGTCTTTCAAATTGAGCGTTTTTTTTTTTATTCTTAGATAAAACACAGGTGGCCTCGCAAACTTGTCTGGGTTTTGTGACCTTTGAGAAGTGTAATGTATAACATTTATAAAAATGGAGTCGAATACAATGCAACAATGCGTTCAAATTGTGGAATTATTTTGTGTATTTTAATCTCCGGAAACGGTGATGTTAATTGGCCAGAAAGATCATGTAATCTGATACCGTTGGAATATTTTGTCTGGGGCTACGTGAAAAACCAGGTCTATAAAAATGACGCCCCCGATCAATTTCTGAGCTGAAGGACGACATTATTCGCGTTATTGGTCAGTCAAAACGAGCGAAGTGACCACCTCGAACGAAAGCCCGCTGATTACTAAGCGAGAAAAGCGAGCAAACTGAGATTCTATTCTTGCGTTCCCATATACCGAAGTAGAGAGAGAGTGAGACGTGAATAGCGTTGCTTCCTCACCCATAGCGGTGTTTTAGAATGAATATACCTACGTCACACACTGGCACACGTTTGATTGTGTTGGTGAATTTATTTCCGATTTTCACAAAATATCTCGGATGTGGCCGATAAGTGATAATTATTATTAATATTATTTTTTCATTCAATGCGTAAATGTATTACAAAGAAACACATAAAATCTGAACCCAGTATTTATTATATTTATAGAGATATTAAAGTTTTTAGAAGCAATGTGTACTAGTTACACATCACAGGACAGGAGGAGTTAAGGTATTTTTTAAAGATTTTAAGATCACTCTGGATGGTAAATAGTACAGTTCTTAAAGTGTTTGAGGATGAAAGATGGGTAAATAAAAACAGTAAGAACAACTGCGACATTCACAAGTTATTTAAATAAACGTAAATGCCAAAAAACTCATCTCCCGAAATCTTGTATTTACACTAAGCCTTACGAGTACTTGACGATTCAAAAAGTACTCCAAAAGCACTCTTAAGTCTGTTCTATTGTGACCTCTGCGAGAGGTTTCTATTTGAGAATGAAAAATGGATCTGAAAGGGTTGAGTTTAAGAATTCAAGGATTCTTTGGTATACTTTACTTTATATTAAGAGATACATTCTCTTTCTTGGGCTTAGTTGTGAAACTGTTTTTATTTAGTTAGAGTTAGTATTGATTACATTATCGGTAGCTAAGTTGTTAAAACGATAGTTTTTAAATTCTGTTGGAACTCAATTTATAAAAAAAAGGATTCCAGTTTCCTTTTCACTCTTTTTTATCCTCTCAGTTTCATGTAGACGAAAAAGTCTTCTCTAGTCCGCCCAGGAATGGATATATTAAACACTCTTCTAGGATGTAATCTATAGTCTAGACCAAATCACATAAGCATAACAAGCAATTAATGAAATCCACCTGTGCAAGGCATGTGCACTGCAACCATGGCCACATACTCGTACAAGACAATTCAGAGCAGACCACGATGTCTGGTTCAGAGTTTACTTAAAATTATTACTCAAGGTATCTTTAACGTTTTTCTTATATTGAAAAATGACTTCCGAGGTCAAATTGGTAAGACGTTTGTCTCTCGGCCCGGAGGTGTCGAGTTCTATTCACGTTGGAACCCAGGACATGTAAGAGAAAAATAAGTTGATGTTATTTTTTTGATTGCTGACTAGCGAATACGCCGTTGCAAAATTATTTTCAATTTGATAAACAATGAGACTCAAACGCATGTATATAACATATATTACGCAAATCGAGTACCACATAATATCAAAAAGTCCGTCCTAGTTTGCTTCGTACACAATCACGAAAAAATATACCAAACTCAAAAGTTTACACAAACCTTTCTTACAAGTCATCCCTCCTACAAGCTTAAACTTTCAAACTCCTGTACCAATAACATGCACGCTTCAATCCTCTGCCTGAGATTTTCCCCCTTTAACCTTCATTTAATTCAGCACCTCATTGTATGTTATGGATGCCAAATAGGAGTATTGCTTTTGGGCAAAAAATGTTCTAACTCTAGGGATGTTAAACAGTTGCCATGTACGTTATGTGTGTTTGTTGTGTTCGCATTATCTCTTTTTATTGATGATAGTGCCAGATAATAGGTTTAATGTGTAAGTTGGCGACATTTAGGACCCGAAACTCCCTGAAAAGTTCCGCTGTGAATACCGGGCAGAAAGTATGTTAAATATTTTTATGATACATTTTTGAGAAACCTTGAAGTATATGATTTTGTGTTAAGGTACAACCCGTCCCCCACAAACCAATAAAAAAACTACCTCAGCATAAACGAAGCGTAAATCCATGATTGACAGACGCTGGACATTTTCGACGAGATATGCTCAATTTAACCCAACTGAATTATCTTCAAGATTCGTTTAAGATCTAGCCTGAGGCATTTGACCCTAATGTCAAAGATCTAAGATCCTGCGCTACACGACTCCTAATCTAAAGTACAAATCTGTTTACTTCAGACTCTCTGTTTGAACATAATTACAGACGAATCCTATTACACGCCATTTAAATGTCAAAGTTGAAATGTCTACATTTTTACAAGAGATCAGTTCAAATTTGTAGTCCATCGTCTTTTAATGGTTAAGAAACCTCCATTTAATTAAAATCGGTTTCAAATTAAATTAAGGTTTTTCCTATTTAAAAGCACAGTATCACGTTTAACAGCCAGAAACCAGATCTCGATCAAAAAAGGAAACAAAGTCAATGGGGCAGTAAAACATACTCGTATATATGGTACTCGACCGGCAGAATTCACAACATTTATTTATTTATTTATTATTACACATGACAAGAAATATACACAATTAGCGAAAAAACAACAGGTAATTTGATTTGGACATACAATTTTAATGGATCTGGGTTTGTTGCCTTTCATTTGTCGTATCCCCAGTAAACTAGGCTTTTGCCTGTATCTCACTGAGGATATTTAGCACGAAAAAATAAATCGATACTTATTTCCGATTTTTGATTACACAAAAAACAAAACCCCGTTGCACGCTCTCATCAACCTGACAAACAGTGACACTCAACTACAACTGGAAACATCTTGCGAAATACAACTCCTCACACATCATCACTCCAGAAATACCAAAAATATTCATCACACAATATACCGCACACAACCATAAGAATTAAAATTAAAACAAAATTAAAACAAAAAAAATACACAGAAACACAAATACAAAATTAAAACCACAAATATTATACTAAGATTGTCCACAAAATTATTCAGTACAAACTTTGGTGTATAGGAGTTAAAAATGAACATGAAAACATACTAAAAAGAGTCTGATAAATGCTGTAGAAATAGTTGCACTGGGAAAAATACACGAGATGACAATGCATGGCAGAATACTGTAAAAAGGGATTTAAGATGAATATGATCTTAAGGCCGATATGTTGAATAATGTAAGGAAGAACACACTGAAATATAGTAGTAGTTTGGATACGTGAAACGAGTGAGTGAAGAAAGACTATCGAAATGAATATATAGTATAAATGTATAGTAAAGGAGTAATAGGGGAAGACAAATGAAAGAATGATTAGATCAAGTGAGTTATATTTTAAATGTCGCAATGGGAAAGTCTAACGATCTGTCTTCTCTGTTTACTCCACGGGACATAGTACCACTACCGCACTGGTCAAGATTACGGATGATGTGAGACGTGGATTGAGCTTTAAGCCGCTGACATTGTTATGTCTATTGGATTTTAGCAATGCATTCAATACTGTAGACTTTGATCTGCTTATGGCTCGAATGCGTTCATCACAATTCTCTGAATCGGTCATAGTCTGGTTTTCGAGCTATTTAAAGTGACGACAACAATCTTATAAACACTAAGAGCGTATATCTGAATGGACTGATCTCTCTGCAGGCGTTCGCCGAGGCGCAATTCTCTCTCCACTCCTTTTTTCTATATTCATCAACCCAATAACATCGTCTCTTAAATGTTCTTATCATCTGTATGCGGATGACCTACAGCTATATATTCATTTTGATCCAAATTTCTTTCACGCGGCTTTGAACAATTTAAATCTGGACCTTCAATCGATCTCGGAGTGGACTGGGGAGCATGGCTTACTCATAAATCCTAAGAAGTCTCAAGCGTTCCTCATTGGCAGCCCTCAGCTTCTCGGTAAATTCAACACTGACTTACTTCCTCCCATATTACTTGACGGCTCTATCAAACCATTACATAAAACTGTTAAAAACCTTGGAGTGCTAATAGATAACACTCTCTCATGGCGAGATCAAATAAATGAGGTAAGCTGAAGGATCTTCTTCAGCCTGCATTCCCTTAAAGTGTTGCAAAGATTCCTACCAACTAAAACCAAAATTTTACTCATACAATCTCTGCTCTTTCCGATTCTGGACATGCGGACGTATGTTACTTGGACGTTACAGAGGAACAGCTGGACAAATTACAGCGTCTTCAAAATGTGTGTCTAAGATTCATTTTCAACCTACGTAAGTACGATCATATAACTTCATACCAAAAGTCATTGAACTGGTTGAATGTTAGAAATAGACGCCAAATTCACATACTGTATCTATTGTATAATATCCTTAACTTGCTTCATTTACTTTTGCCTGGTTGGTTGGAAGAGATTTACGCCTGGCAAAAAGCCCGCCAGATTTTATTTGCAATAAAAGTGTTAAATAAATAAATAAAAATGAAGGTCTCCCCAATTTGACTCCATATTGTTCAGTTTTTTGCTCGTTGATGCCATGTAATGCTGCCATGCTTCCTGATTTCATCTATCCAACGTAACTTCGGCCTTTTTCTGGGCCTCTTTATGCCTCTTGGTTGCCATTGAATTATTTCAGATGTCCATCGGGAGTCTGACATTCTGGCTACATATCGGCTCATTGCCACTTTATTCTTTTGCACAACTTTATAACGTCTTCCACCTTTGTTATATTGCAAATCCAGGTGTTTCGTTTACGGTCTCTTTTAGTATATCCCAACATGCATCTCTCCATGACCTTTTGTACGGTCTGGAGCTGTCGTGTGTTCATAACTGTGAGCGTCCATGTCTCGCAGCCATACGTAAGTACTGGGAGAATACACTGGTTGTAGACCCTTCACTTCAAGGATATTGGGAGGTAACGTTTGAAGATGTTGTTCAAACGTCCAGATGAACTCCACGCTAGTTAAGTCTTGCGTGCTATTTCCTCCAATATGCCACCTACAAATGAAATAAGTTGGCCAAAATACACATATTTCTGGAAAAATTCGAGCGGTTTTCCATCTACGTTTACTGGTTTTTGGATAGCAAAGCTGTTCATCATGTATTTGGTCTTTGATATACTCATTTTTAAACCAACTTCTTTACTGACCTCTGCCAATTCTTGCAGTTGGTGCTGAAGATCATTCGGATTTTGTGAGATTATAAAGATATCGTCTGCAAATCTCAAATGGCTCAGGTACTTTCCATATTTCCATATACACATACATACACATATATTGAATGTCACTTACATACACTTCTTCTTGCATCCCCAAAGTCTCAAATTGATTGTCTAAAATCTCAAATTGGATGTCTAAAAACTCAAATTGGTTGTCTAAAGATAAAACGTAATCTACTCGTAAGTCAAACAGAATTACTCTAGGTTGCTTCACCGCATAGATATAACACCCTCTTTACGGAGCTGCGTCAACAGTTATGAGTGTTTGTACTTTTCTAAAAGATAACATCAAATTTCTTGATATTTTTCTTGACAGAAAGTTCTCCTTCGATAGACAAAAAGGTTATATGATTCTTTCGAGCTCCTAAGCCTTAAAATTTGTACATCTATGGCTTCCAATAACGGAAATAAAAATGTAACCAATTATTTTGCTACATCACGTAAGGATTATTTTTATTATATTTATTATGGTAAGCTGATTCACAAATTTCTTGATTCTAGTATGGTTTTTAATTTTTTTTTAATTTTTTTATTCACTTTGCACGGATTTCTCCTTTTACACAAAGAGGGTCTGCCTAGTGTTAGCTTATTCGTTAGGAATAATATCAGCCAGGTTTTTTTTTAAATGTTTGATTGTAAATGAACACTACCTATATATAATTTTTTCTAAAGGCAATATGCCTATTTACCTCCCATGACATACCATAATGGGGTGCCGAATTCAATGGAGGCAAAGCGAGAAAAAACAGTTTACGTTGTCGATCGGAGCGGGGTTGTTATTGCGACAGGAGTTTGAGTAATTGGGCTTGCAAGAGGAATAATTTGTAGCATAGGTTTGTGTGAACTCTTGAGTGTGATTTTTATGATTTTGTGCGGTATATTGTAGGATGAACGTGTTGGTCTGTCTGGAGTGATGAAGTGCGAGGAGTTTGATTTCGCGTGATGTATACATATGTAATTGAGTGTCACTATTAATCAGGTTGATGAGAATGTGCAACGGGGTTTTGTATTATCAAAAATCGGAAATATGTATCGATTTATTATTTCATTTTATATGTCCTCGGTGAGATACAGGCAAAAGCCTTGTTTACTGGGGACACGACAAATGAAAGGCAACAAACCCAGATCAATTAAAATTGTGTGTCCAAATTAAATTATCTGTTATTTTTTCGCAAATTATGTAAATTTCTTGTCATGTGTAAAATAAATATATAAAAATAAATGTATATCGTTTTTGTGTAACTACAACATATTGGAAGAACTACAAAGATTTCTTTGTCAATTGCCTTCACTTCACTAAGCCTCATGCGGTTTTCTTAGCAAATACTTTTTTCTTAAAACGTGCAGATGCGGGAAAGTAATTTATCTAATGCGCACAGCTGCTATCCCTTTATTCCGTATATCATATTTAGATATACTTATTTCGCAATATTTTTAATCTGTCAATAATAGTAGGTTTGAATCTCGAACCAGAACACCTTCGATAAGAGCCTGCTCTCTAAACAGCCAATCTAGTTTTTTCACGGAAAGCCATTATTTATGGTATGAGCCACCTCTGCGAAGAATCCGTGCACACAAAACTAACTGTCTGGAACATTGAAGTATATTTTTGATATGAATTCTTCACAAAAAAACTGATAAAGTACTATCTAAACGTTTTATTGGAATTGTTCTAAAAAAGTAATTTAATTATTTGCTATTTTTATAATGAAAAGAGATTGTAGGAAAAAGTACTTAACACCAACACATGATCTACAATCACAAGAGGGGTTTAAAATGAATAAAAAATAAGGGTTCTTCATTAAAGCCTCATAAAAGGTTGTATTCTTAATTCAAGAGGATGTATAATAACAACACTCTACTAGAGTGGCACGTGAGAGAGGAATTTCCAAGCAAGATTGCATGACCGTAATTCTGAATGAAAATTTGAATAATTTAGAGTACATAACATATTAATCTCAGTGACTTTGAGTTGATAAAACTAAGGCAGTTTTGTGGAGATACTATAACACCTTTTGGGCTAGACAGTGAATAAAAACTTCTACGCCTTTTCATCGATGTACATAGTTATAGTTTCATTCACATCCATGCATCTCCCTATATATTCTGTTAGATGTACATCTAATCTTTGCTTTAGTTTCAATTATAGTTTTTAAAGGCTCTTAAATAAATTGAATATGGTATATGTCATGTTGTATTCGTATCATATGTTTTCTCTTAACCTTTCCCTTCCTGCGCTAAAAAAATCCACGCGTTCCGGTGCTGTGTATTCAATATACGTGTAAAAATGAGCGATTTAAAATCGGAAAATAAAAATATTCATAGCCAATCGCTTAAATATAATTAAATTTGAAGTCAAAAGTGATAATAATTGAAATTTAATTGCTGAAAACATGAAAAAAACATCGGCCGACGTTCACAAAATGAGCAAAAAGATAAACTCAAATGGATGCCCGAGAGCTACTGAATCGAAGGAAGCGAGCGAACTGAGATTATATTTCTTGCGTTCCCATATACCGAAGTAAAGTGAGAGTGAGACGGGAATATCGTCGCTTTTCACTCATAGTGGTATTTTAGATTGAATATACCTACGTCACACACTGGCACACGTTTGATTGTATGGGTGAAATTATTCCCGATTTTCACAAAATATCTCTGATGTGGCCGATAAGTTCTAATTACAATAAATATTATTTTTTCATTCAATGCGTAAATGCATTACGGAGGAATGCCTAAAACCTGAATCCAGTATTTATTATATTTATAGAGATATTAAAGTGTTTAGAAGCAATGTGTACTAGTTACACATCACAGGGAAGGAAGGGTTAAGTAAGATCTGTGGTCTTATATCATCATGACTACCTCTTTTGAGATAGTCGTGATGATATAAGACCGGGTGTTTAATATATTACCTCGTAGGAAGCCCTTATTCTTCCAGCCCTTTCAATATGTCATCTCATATTTATTGAATATGCATGGTCGCACGGTAGCACGTTGGACTTCCGTGCGGAAGGTAATTGGTTTGAACACCGCTCTGTGCTAGCTCCCTCGAATGATCAGACATGTTTTCTGACTAGTTTTCGGAGGAATAAAGATACATTTATCAGTGTGATCTGATTGTCTCACTAAGATGTGTCCCCGGATCTAGTACAGCGTTATGTTTGCTAGTGTGCAACGGCTCACTCACTTCAAAAACTCAATAGCACAGAAAATATCTTACTGATTTCTGATCACGGACTTGCGTTACACTCCTGCAAAAATAAACTTTTGGCTTTCCCAGCTTACCGATTTTGTGTTTTATTTCACTGTCCATACTGATAGCCTTGGAACCTTGAAGCCTTGGAATAAGGTTTGCATTATAGTTGACATGTTCCAAAAAGCTGATTAAAAAACGTAATATCTCTCTTCCTCATTTACCCTACCATGGCCTTAAAAATACTGCCACTTTGTAATAAACCCGGATTATAATATAGTATTATTTATGCTGTACTGTAAAATATTATGTACCAGTATATTGTTTTGTATTGTATTGTATCGTACCATACCGTGCCGTGCCAACCACACCAAACCGTACTGTCGTATTCTGTACTGTACTATATCGTAAAATACTGTATTGTATCGCATTGTATCTCATTGAATCGCATTGCATTTATTTTAATTATATTGCATTGCGATACACTATGTTGCGTTGTACTGTACGTTTCTGCACTGCACTGCATTGCCTTGAATCACGTGGCATTTTAATATATTTTATTATACTTTTGTTGAATACAGCAAAATATGGCGGCTTAATTTATTATAACGGTGCAATCTCCCTCGACCAACCAGTGAGGGGTTAAATAAGCCTTTGTAAAAACCAGACTGAATATTTTTTTAAATGTAGTTCCAACAGAAATCGAACGCACAATCCCCAAATTGTAAGATAAGTGACTTATCAACTAGGCACATAGGGATTGGAAGATAAGTGACTCATCAACTAGGCATATATCGATTGGAAGATAAGTGACTAATCAACTAGGCATATTTGGATTTATAATATATAAATATGTTTTAAAGAAATGAATAAAAAAAGTTTAGTCGACCTCCGAAGAAGAGAAGAGAGAAAATTTAAATAAGAGGGTTTGGAAAGTTGTCAAATTAGAATAAAATCGCTTACGAAACGTAAACAAGAAAAGGTTAGATACCTTTTATCAAACATAAATCCTAACTAATCTAAATTTTGTTTGTTCAAGAAGACGCTTACGTTTGCAAGGTTTGAGATCGAGTAAAATATTTTGCTAAGAAGAAAAAATATATTCTCGCTTTAGAATTTTTTATCCTAAGTCTCAGAAAGTTGTGAGAAAAAGCGAAGCAAATTGCGTCATATTATTCTTGTTAGGGCAATTCATGAAATACGTGTCCTCTATCGTAAATTATTTTAAATAAGCACAAAACAGCTTTTGCCTTGAAAATGTCTGCTGAAATAATGAAACAGTCTAATGAAAACCTGAAAAAATATTTTACTTTCTTAAATTATGTTTAGGAAATACGTAGAATGTTAAGAATATCTTGGACCGATATGATAACAAACACTGATGTACTACGTAGAGCCAATGCAAATAGAGAACTATTCACCACTGTTAAGCTCCGTAAAACATCATATTTTGGCCATGTAATGAGAGGTGACAAATACACCGTACTTCAGCTCGTCATGAAGGGGAAGATCGAGGGCCGCAGAGGGGTCGGCAGAAGACAGCTCTCCTGGCTTCGAAACATCCGACAATGGACCGGCGTCAGAACTGTGGGGGAGCTGTTTCGCGCCGCCCAGGACAGGGAAGCTTTCTCTCAGATGGTCGTCAACGTCGGGGGGACCCGGCAGGACACGTGAAGAAGAAGAAGGAAATACGTAAAACATAGAAACCGTTTAATTTGAAATCTAATATGTCACGTTTGGAACATATATTTCTTTTTGTTGAAATATAATGAAGGACTCTTAAAGCAGCCTGGTAAGACTCCTGTTTTCGAACTCGGGGGTTGTAAGTTGGATTTCTGTTAAACCTTAGAATTTAAAAAATATATATTTCAGTCTGGTTTTCACTTATGGTGTATATTGAACATTTTTCTGGTTGGAAAAAAAAGATTTCCAAATGGCAATATATGTTACCTAGTTGTTCGATATACAATGTAATGAGAATATTATATATGATGGCGCGACAAGAACTGCAATTTGCAATCAAAATTATGTTCTGCATTCATGTACTATTGCATAATTAATTTATGTAGATAACGTATGTGTAGGGTAAAATACGGGAGATGCCATAGGAGGAGAGACGCCATAGGAGGAGAGACGCCATACTTCTTAGATTTCGACATGTGTGAACGAGATGGCTATAATTTTAATAAAGTTTGGTAGCAGCTCAGTAACATTGACTAACAAGTTACTTGTCCAACTATGACAACGAACGTTGCATTTACAGAACGATATAATTTTTTTGCGGTAAAAATTGTGTAAAATTTTTTGTCCCAGTGACATAGTTGTATAACGGTGTATGCTATCGGTGTAGCATGTGTTCTATTAGAACGTGCCGATGATGTTGATAGCGACACCGTTATCTTCGTTTTAGCTGAATCTGCTTTAAATCTCGTAGAGAATCATCAATATAGCGGATTACTTATGTTCGATTGTCGTGATGATCTTGATTAATATCGATTTATTTATAGACTCAGGAATGCGGATATATTTCAATGAGTGGACAGCAGGTAAATAAATAATACAAGTTTGACAGCTGAATGGACGACAATAAAGTGTTGTTTATTTCGCATATTGCAGACAATTTATACCAGTGAGTGAATACATGGGTTATATATATATCTGCCTCGCTCTATCACATGGACGGAAGGTAGGATAAATATTTATATTTGGAGATCGCTAGCCAATTTGCACGCTGTAAATAGTAAATATTGTCGTTGTTTGAAATGTGTGCCAATCATTGGATTCTCGATCGGTCAATGACCCTGTATGTTTAAATCAACAATACTTAATTTAATTTATTTGTAAAATAACAATTCACTCGTTATTTTTGACAATTCCTTTAGGTAGGTAACAGGCAGGTACAGTTGTATCAATTGTAAGCTTTGAAGAAACGCATCAAACCAAGTTAGTATTTATTTTGCTTAGCATGGATTATTTATAATACAATATAAAGTATTTTTGTACAATAGTGATTGTACAATAACAATCTCTTCCAGCCAGTAAGAAAAGTATGGTTGGATCAAGTGTACCATACTTATGAAAGAAGGAAATACGTGTATACTCGTGTAACTATATGAGAAGGTGAGTATAGATGTAAAAGAGATGAAACGTGTGTATCACGATATAAAATTCTGGCGCTGTCTTTTATCTGCTTATTCCGGTAGGGAGACTGTATGACGGGCAGTATGTCAGGTTCTAAAAACTTCTCTACAGTGCCTTTTTTTTCATTGTGTGCCTTCAATGATGTAATTAATAATGACAAATGTAAAATTTCACACTTCACTGTAATTACAATCCGATGGACTTATTGCTAGGAGGCAATATATTTCAGCCATCCAGACAAAAGTTAATACAATAAAGTTTACATGGTCGATTATTCATATTTATGAAATTTATGGGCATATACATATTAAAGTAAAAGTGAAATATCACCAATCAAACGAAATTGAAGGGACGGTAGAAAGGAAGGAAAAATCAGGAATGAAACACGTTATATTACTGACAAGAAATTGAGATTTTTTTTCAATCGCTTCTTAAAGCATACCAAGAATGAGGCGAGTCTAACAATGGTTTGTAACTGGTTCCAGAGTGTTACTGCATGGACAATAAAGAACGACGTAAAAAAAGAGTAAGGTGAACTGGGAAGGCCAATAAACAATTCTGTCTGAGCGAAACGCAAGTCCGTGATCGGAAAGACATTTTGAAGAAGGTATATTTAGTTATTGCTTTAACACATAATTGTAAATACAATAAAGCGGACTTTTTGTCAAGTGGCAATCTCTTCTAATCAGCCAAAGAAAAGTAAATGAAGCACGTTACATAGTCGCAAACAAACATTTAAATGACCGTTCATTCCAACGAAATCCATGAACACATACGTGAGCATATACCCACAAAGACGGGCAATCAACCGAACATTGCTTTTCATATAAAGTGAGATATCATCAAAGGAAAAGGAAGAGATGATGTAGAAGAAAGGAAAAAAAATCAGGAATGAAACACGTTATATTACTGACTAGAAATTAAGAGTTTTTCAATTACTTTTTAAAGCATGCCAAGGACGAGCAACCACAAAAAGTGAAAAGTATAATTGACTTTTCATTTCTAAAAAAATATTTATAACTAATTTTTTTCCAGTGGTTTCTTTTAGTTTGATGTTTGTTGTTTTTCAAAGTTTAAAAATAATGATGAGATTTTTACAACGAATGTATTTAAAACTCGTTCAGAGAAATTTAATTAAAACTTTATTTTTTTTTAAGTTTTCCGGTTTACGTTCCTTTTTCCATGATATATTTGTTTGATATGGATTTCATCCCTTCAAACACACTTTGTTTAAACCGGATGGAGTATTGTATTGGTGATTAAATTAAATCAATTATTAACGGGTAACGGGTTTGAATCGCGTTGGTACGTTCAGAGAGCAAAGTATGGTGGAAGTTTAGAGAACAAACTCTCCCCAAAGGCATTCTAACTCGGGATTTTTTTCTTATTCGAGATCCAGACAAACACAGGAAAACTTCCCCATTTAGTAAACAAAACAAGAAAAATAATACATTTACAGTTTTCAAATTGCAATGCCTTAACCATTTATAAATTCAATTTTTAATTTAACTTATAACAAAGACTTTGAATAAGCTGTTTAAAAAATCACTTAGGATTTTTCCATTATTAAATAACTTTTGAATTGCTTCTTCAGAGGAATTTTTTTGCCTGCAATTAGCGAAACCAATTACCTACAACGAATTCCTTTGAAATTGTAGATGATGGAAAAACGTTTGAAAACAAAGTAAAAAACGTTTTAATTAAACATTTCTCTTCCACAATTTTGAAATATTCAAATTTATATTACTGAAACTTACGTGAAAACAAATGTTTCATCACCTACATATTTTAAACGTTATATAGTATATATACTATATATTTATTTTCTCAATACAGGCTTAGCCAAATTACATTGAAAAATACAAAAATGTTAACATAAAAAAAATTGTATGAAAAAAATAATACATAAAATAAAAAAAAACGTATGAAATAAAAAATCACATAAAATAGAAAAAAATTATGTAAAATAAAAAAAATATATAAAATTTAAAAAAAATATGCATAAATATATACTCCCAAACATACACATATATTCTAAGTCACTTAAATAAGTTGATAAGTGCTTCTAACACCCCCAATCTTAGAAGCAAATTTTCTTTTTCTTTTGGTAATGTGATATGAAATATGTCAATATCCGAAGCAGTCCCGTTCAACAGAGTTAAGACCCTTCCAACAGGCATAGCGACTGGAAGACCCGTTCTTGCGTATGTGATTGAGAACAGTTCTTACCGGCGCAGTCTACTGTAATTGTTAGGAACATTAAGAAAAGTAGCACAGAATGTGTGAACAATTTGTGAGGACGTAGGAAACACGGCGTGACCAAATAAATCAATTCTGAAATATATTATCGACTTGGCAGAATAAAAATATGTGTACCACTAAAGAATGAAGTAATGATCTGTTATACATGCATATCCCAATAGGAACAAAGCATGATGGTGATGATGATTATATATATTTTTTCGAATTATGGAAGAGTTACGAGATATATCGAATGGCGTGTAGCGATAGAAAACAACGTTAAATACGCACTCAAACATATATATATATACTCGAACCGGACAGTATCAAAATATGTCAAGATCATAATCAATAACAGTTTACTAGTATCAACTATTAGTTTGATGTATGGAAGTAAAATTTGAACGTTGTGAAAGACTTAAAAGAGCTGAATCAACGCTGTAAAAATGCGTGCACTGAGAAGAAAACATGGGGGGACAATGTAAGACAGAATACAGTATGAGAGAATTAGAATTTGCCAAGGGCGGAGCGAGTCTAACATTGGTTTTAAACTGGTTCCAGAGTATCACTGGATAGACACATGCAGATGCGAGAAAGTTTCTAAAGAAATGGCCGCATCAACCAATTTCCTGTTATAACACTCAACTTGTTTTTTTTTTTGTAATATTTTTTAATCTTTCAATGACAAAACTTTACAATTCCGAATTAATGTGTCCTAGAGGAAAGTCGGCTCTCCAAACGGCGCTATATTTTGTTTTACCAGCTTTGTTATTATTATGAACAATTTCCTTTGATTTCAAAAAACTTTTAATTGGTCATTGAAGTATAATGTATGAAATTTAAACACAAAAATAAACAATATACGACTACCTACATTTTTATAAATGTCATACATTACACTTCTCAAATGTCACAAGACCCAGGTAAGTTCGCGACGCCATCTGGGTTATCGAAGAATTAAAAAACCCGCTCAATTTGAAAGACCCTTTATAAACCCAAACCATCTCAGAATTGTCTTCTTTATCTTTCTCAATATATCAACTTTAAGTTTACACTCATCGCTGATCACTTCATTCTTTAATCTATCATACATTGTCATCCCATGTTTTCTTCTCAGTACACACATTTCAACAGCATTTAATCGGTTCTTTTCAGTTTTGTTCCATGTTCACGTTTCACTCCGATACACCGAAGTTAATACTTATATACTATTGTGGACGATATATCATTTTGGCATATTTTGATACTTTCCAGTTCTAGTATAAATGTTTTCGTGACACATTGACTTTGCTCTAGAACCCCCCATTTCTAGAACCGAGGGGGTGACAATACAAACAAAATTGGGAAACGATGATAGTATGTTGTATTATCTAATCCATACATTCAATTAGCATCCTTAATAATTAATTTATTTTTAGGGTAGGTACTGAAATGTTTAGATATTTAATTAAAATGAATAAATCATTTTTCAAAGGATGGAATATGAGAAATATTTAATATGTAGGTTTCCTTATATTACTATACAGAAGAGTAATGTGCAGAAAAGGATGAGCAAGGATGAAAATAAATCAACAAATATTAGAAAATGAATCTTAGCAAAGAATATAAATTCACAATGAGAAAATTTAACACTCCAAGACCTTGTAAAAAAAAATAACCTTTACCAGTGCTGGATTACTTTTTTAATAATTCTTATTTTTGTGAAAAATTTACTAAAATATCTTTATCTAAGTAAATATTTTAAGGAGGTATTCATCTCTAGAAATTTGAAAAAATCGATTTTTTTTGCATATTTTTAAAGTTTAGACCTGTGAAGATTCAAAAAAATTTTGAAAATTTTTCATATTTACAAAGTAATAGGTATAAATGAGGCAACAATTACGCCTCACCGGAATGACCGAAAATAATCTCAAAACTTTCAACGCGTTTTTCTCAAAACTACTTTTTTCAACCTGGTCGACATAAAATTTCAAGTTTTATTCAACCGATTGCCTTCAAATTTAGTTTAAAGCTTTGATAGATATTTTTCTATCGTTTCTACCTTTAAAAGTTCAAAACTATTTTTTTTTACTATTTTAAAAAAGTTTGAGAAAAAATATAGTTTTATCAAAAATCTGTGTATGATTTTTATTTTAAGTTTACGAAAAGATTCCAATCATGTCGAACAGCTCCCCTTCCCCTTTTTTTACCAGATATAACAGCTGATAACATCTTGAATTTTCTTTTTTTTTGTAAATTCTCAAATCATCAACATACAAACTGATAAAAATGTATAGATTTTTTTTTTTTTTTATTTAGCCTGAAAAAACGCCCGAAATTCACGTCTCTAGAGTAGAACACCCCCGTAAGTATTGTTACGACACAGCGTATATTTAATTAAAATGTTTCAACTTCTAAGTATAGTATGTTAAGTAACGCAGCCAAACTTTAATTTTATCACAGGCCTTACACATTTACTGGGTTTCACTTACCTTCGTGTGCTTAGCACACACTTAACAACTTTCACAGGGTTTTTCTTTTTATTCAATTGATAAAAAACATACCAACACATGTTTAATAATATATTCGATACAGGTTAAACCAATTTTATTGGGTTTAACCTGTATCAAATGTTAAATAAAATAAAATGAGTAGTTACTTAAACCTGTTTCAAAAGGGCAATTTCAAAAGACTTTACGGAATATATGCGGTAAGGTAATTAACGGATATCGTATGAAGATCCCTTGTGATCGAGTATGATTGATACCTTTATGGGTAAGTTGGTGAAATGCCTGCCTTCCGAGTCAGGTTTTATTTCCGTTGAAATAAGACTTTTTTAATAACAACTCACGTCCGATTTTCACTAAATGCATCTTTAACATCTTTCTTGTTGGTTAGAAGAGATTGCCTCATGGCGAAAAGACCATCAGTTTATACGTTATAATAAAAATGTTTAAAAATGCAATACATACAATCATCACATCATGTCCTTGTTGAAGTAAGTCGAGAGAACAGAGCGCCAAACATTATTCTACGAAATACTTCTAACGCTTCCCTCACCAACGTGTATATCTTATTGTATGACATATCTTACACTTCATCTTCCCCTTTTTTTTAAATTTCATTCTCTTGGTCATTAATCATGACATATGAGATAGAAGTGACAGCCGATACATACAGGGCAAAAAACCTTCTCAGAGTGGCAGAAATGAGAACCCTACGCTCCATCGTAGGCAGAACACTAAGAGATCCGATCAGAAATTAGACGATAAGGTCTGTCTGTGGTGTTGAAGACATAAAAGGGGGAGAAAACAGAAAACGCTTCTGAAGGGATCATATGGACCACATGGAGAATATGACTGGCAAGAATTGCTAAGACTGAAAACCCTAACAGCAGGAGACTACCAGGAAGACCGTTGAAAAGGTGGAAGGACAGCTGGACGTTATCATCTCAAGATAGCCCACCATCACAAACAATTCATACGACCTAAACCAAGAAGAAGATTCGCTTGGTCCAATCAAACTTTTCTCTGTCGTCTTTTACCAAAATTCCAACTAATGTTTGCATGATACATTTGTTTATCAATATTTTGACATTCGTTTGAATCACCTCAACGTGCAAATTTTCTGTCAAAAATGTATGCATGCTGAAGTCCTATAGCTTCCACACGATATACACACCGACATATTTTTTTATCTACAAGATGACTAAAATCAAACTCAAGAAAATGTTCATTCACTTAATCCAACCTTTTTTTTTCATCCATTCTCTACCACGGCTCCTACTCATAGTAATAACCCATTTTTTCAACCAATCAGATGAAAATAATATAAGGAAGCTACATGGTTGCAAATAATTTACACCTGTACACAATTCACGAACAAAATACACACTTAAAATATAAGTGAGATATCATCAATGAAAGAAAAAAGGAAGGGATGGTTAAGAGGTAAAATCTGAAATGAGGCACCTTTATATTACTAACTTGAAATTAAGATTTTTTATTGCTTTAACATCAAAACAAGGTTTAAAAAAAACATAAAATATTTTTAACAAACTACTTAAAATAAATATTTTTAAACACTAACAAAGGAATTGAAAGCCCTCTTCAGCAAGACAAGATTTCAGTCAAAATTTCTAGATATTTCAGCGTCAATGTTTCAGGAAAATCTGCCTTAAAATAAGGATATTTTAGCTCTCAAAGAGGCTTTATGAGCATTTCTGAAATTAATAATACTCTATTGTCCTACTAAACAATAGGCGATCGTCTTGATTGTTCTGCCCGAAAGGTTGTTTGTAAATATTATTACGACAAACCCTTCTTCTGGAAATGATGACATTTCAAGTAATTGTAAAAGGCGCCAAAGAAAATAAGACTAACCAGGATGCTGAAATAACAATTAAAAAAAGAGAGTAAATTATAGTCCTAAAATATATACATACATCTCATCACGCTGT
Source organism: Odontocerum albicorne (assembly GCA_949825065.1). Taxonomy (NCBI): domain Eukaryota; kingdom Metazoa; phylum Arthropoda; class Insecta; order Trichoptera; family Odontoceridae; genus Odontocerum; species Odontocerum albicorne. The sequence continues at coordinate 11,076,098 of OX463866.1, read as the reverse complement.
ATTCCGTTTTGGAACACGCTATATTCCCTTATACCACGCTATTCCCAACAATTCCCATTACACTATATTCCCTTATACAATAGAACAGATCACCACGCCTTTCTTTCAATGCGCACTTTACCTGCCTTATTAATATTCGCAGATCTCGTCATTCATGCTATAGTATTTTTTCTACTTGCATTTCCCTCAGATAAATTTTCTCCATATCTCTCATTTTTTTTCGCTTTTCTTCCGTAATCTCCATCTTTTTCAGATAAACATATGTTTAATATGTTTGTCTGAAAAGTAGTCATTCGCAACTTGTTATCTCAAAATATGCAAACCATTTTCAGTTTCATTTCCTTGTTCTTCTAATAACGAATTCCGTGGCATAGTTGGTAGGATGCGCTGTCTTCTAGCTGGAAAGTTGCGGATTCAAAGCTGACTGGAACCCAGATTTTTTTATAAGATAAGTTTGTATTTCAACAATACACTCAGTTACTAATACAACACGGGACCGCCTCAAGGCGGGCAGTTCGCACTGAACCACACTGGGCACCACTCTTCACATTAATGTTGAAAAAAACGTTGTATGTGTATAAACAAAATCTTATATCAACTGCGTTACGACATATAATAATATTTAAAAAACGATACGAAAGAAAGAAAGAGAAATCAATGGAAGGAAACATTGATTTATAGAGATATAATGTATGAATACGGAAAGAAGTGATTAGGGATGAATTTGAGCGTAAAACTGATATGTTTAGCAAAATGGGGGAACAGTTTGAGATAGTTTGAACATGTGGAGTGATAATTTATGACAGGATACGGAATGAAGTTATAAGGGATGAATGGGAACTTAAGGCTTATCTGTTAAGTACGGTGAATAAGAGTACGTTGAAATGGTTTGGGCATGTAGAACGAATGAATGAAGTAACACTAACTCAACGAATACAAGTATACAGTGCAATTGAAAGTGAAATGGGTAGTATAGGAAGATTACGAAAAGTTTGATTGGTTCAAGTGTGTGATATTTCAAAGAAGGAAATGTAAAAAGTCAGAGAAATCTTGGTAACTATAGAGGGGAAAGACGTGTGTCGCGATAGGAAAGTCTGGCGTTTTTTTTCCTTTCTGCTTATCTTGATAGGGAAACGGTATGATGTTAAAAAAATAAAAAAGGTGTTATAAGAATTCGTGAAACTTTAAAAAACCATACGATCATGTAAACACGGAAAACATGTGGAATATTTGGAAAAAAATATATACAATGAAAAGTTAACTTCCTAGATCGACTGTGCCCGTATATGAGAAATACGTAAAGTTTCAGAGGGGGTGATTAAATAAACTAAATAATTTTATACAAAGAAAGGTGTCATACAAAAATGTTGAATATCTCTATTTACGACTATATTGAGTCATGTGTAAACGATATAAAAAGTTAAATGAGAGGCTTTTGATTTGGTTGTCAATGGGTTGTTTACAACCTAATTTAACCTTTCCTTCCCTGTGTTGGGTATCTTCTACACGTTGCTTCTAATAACCATCAATATCTCTATAAATATAATAAATACAAGCTTAAGAACTTAGGTATTCCTCCATAATATATTTACGCATTGATGTAAAAAATAATATATATAATAATCAGAATTTATCGACTACATCGAGGTGTTTTGTAAAGTTCGAAAACAAATTCGCATTTAAACGCTGCGAGTGTCTCGTCTTGACGATAGGTGAATAGTATGCGGGAAGCGCGACACTATATTCGCATCTCACTCTTGCATACTAGACTGAATTGCGAGGAGCTGAATTGTCTCAACGTCGCAAGCATAAGCGTAAGCGCCGGGGTATGCGACTGACGTTCCGCGCCACTAGTAGCTTCTAAGCTTGCAAATAGGTGAGACGTACGCCCGTTCCGTGAGCGTTGCCAGATGGTTTTTTAATGTTTTCAGCAAATAAATCTCAATTATTATAATTTTTAACTTTAATTATAATTAATTTAGGGGATTATCTATGAATGTTCTTATTTTTCCGATTTAAAATCGCTATTTTTTATTGCGTACTCACTACCCAACAGCGGAGCACGCGTATTATTTTTATCACCGTAAGGGCCCTTCCCTTAAAGTCTCTCGTTTCTCTTTTACCCACTTAGATTGTACGAGTATATTGGTTTTGTTAATCAATTCATTCGTTCTACGTGCTCCTTTCATCTCAGAGTGTTCTTCACCTTACCTAGTACATTAACTTTGTTTTCTTTCACTGTACAACGTTGGAGGTCTCTTATAGCAATTTCACTATCTGAGAAAATACTACCTTAATAGTAGAATTCCTTTACATGGTTAATTCTTACATTGTTCAACCTTATATGACATTAACGTTACCTTTTACACTTAAGATCACCATTATTTTGTAATAAAACTTACTTAATAAACTCTTTAATAGCATTTCCAGGTATCACAAGTTTGTGACAAGGAAATTGAGAAAATTTTGTCTCTCTTTTATATTTTAAATTAAAAAAATCCGTAACTCTGTTTCTCTCTTTTTTTATTCCTCCATTTTATTGACAGTTTCAAAAGTCGTTCCTCGATTTATTGTATATACAACCAAACAAAAAGGAAGATTATTTCAATATATTGTAATATTTTAAGGTACTTCAACAAATTGAATGCTATAGGAATAAAAATATATTAACCTTTTATTTGTTTTCGACTTGAATCTACCTTTTTAAAATTCTATTCAGCCAAAATATCAATGATTTAATAATAATACATAAATAAAGGTCAATTTATATAGCGCCTTTTAGAAACCAGACTCTTCTCAAGGACGGTTTTATTCGGAAATCAATTAAAAATATTACGCAAGCAATAGGTTGAATGGGAGGAAAGGAAGGTGGTGGCTGCTGACATTAGATTAGCAACTTCTCGAAAACAGGTTTAAAAAAAACCTTTTTGGTAAGAAAAACGCAGAAAACTGTGAAAAATGAAGACGAACTACAGCTTAATTCAATTTCCAAAGGCTTTTTTTTTATATAACGCCATTTAACTCTACTCAAGAATGCTCTAACTCGGGTTTCGAACTCACAATTATTAAATAAATCACGTTTGACAGCTATAACAGTGTCCAAGCAAATCATGAATAACATTTTATACATAGTACAACCTTGTGGGATTTTTACCATTTGTGCATCATCCAGAAAAATGTTTAAGTGAAAGCTATCATACACTGAAATGCCTTTTTTTATCGGAATCCAGCGGGAATCAAACCCGCAACCTCCCGGTCAGAAGACAGGCGTCTTACCAACTAGGCCATGGAGTTGATCTAAAAAACATTTATAGATATTTTGCTTAATTCGGTTGTATTACAGTGTATTTGTATAGTGTTTATATATTTATATAGTCATAAATTTTGAAAGACTTTCCAAAAGGGTTGTCTTCAAGTACTTCCTCAAGATGCACTCGCCACCCATTATTCTAACTTATAAACCAGTTAACTATGTTCGCAAAAAATGTGAGGTGCATGGCCGCGTGGTTTTGCACTGAACTTCCGTACGGAAGGTCGTCGGTTCGAACCCCGCGCTGTACTACTCCCCTCGAACGACACAGGCACTTTTACCGCCTAGTGTTCGAAGGTATAAGGATACCTATGACTTCAGTCATATATAGTCTTTAAAAAAAATGCATTCAATAAACAGACACATTTGCGCGTATTAGCAATACTATGTCGCACATGAAGAGATAAAAACACTTGCACATTTTTAACACGCATTTTTACAAAATTTACTAATTTTTAATAGAGTTGAACCATTTTTAAAAATTATTTTGGTCTTGTCAACTAGGTCAAGGAAGTCACTGTCTTATCAAAGTTAAAATAGTGTAATCAAATAAATCCCTTCTTTCACACATTTTTTTTTTAATTCATCACTTATATAATACTTAAAAAATAATTATAATAACGTTTCTAACAAAAATATAATAATACATTACTCTGCAAGGTTGACCAAAGTCGTTAAAAGATTTTTACGTGATCGTTTAAAGTTAAGTAAAATTTTATTTTAAAGATCGACGGATTTTAAGGTCGTAAATTGTGCTTTAGATAAATTATTCAATTTGCGTTCAAGTTTAAAAAAATGTGATGACAAAGTGAAAATTAATGACCTATTTAAATCTGGGCAATTTTATGACCATTTTCGCTTAAACTGCTCCTTGTCGGTTTCATTCTTTCGTGTGGTACTCTTAAAACCTAATTGAATTTGTGATTCAGACAAATAAAAGAATGACGTTGGAAGAATACAATGTTTACCACTATTAATAGAGCCTTCAGGTTTAGAACCACTTGAGAAGGCACATAAGTAACTTTTTGTTCGTAATGACAGTTGATATTGCTACCCCATATGATTGTTTTCATTAATTCGTATAGTTACCCTGTAACCTATCCGAATTCAGACATTTTAAAAGCCGTGACCGTAAGACATTATTGTTTAGGGACTGACCATAAATCGAACCTTCAGGCTAAGAACCACTGGAATAAGTACATCCCTCGTTGTTTGAAATCGTACATGTTTAGCAATAATATAGCACATAAGTAACTTTTTGTTCGTAATGACAGTTGATATTGCTACCCCATATGATTGTTTTCATTAATTCGTATACTATAGTTACCCTGTAACCTATCCGAATTCAGACATTTTAAAAGCCGTGACCGGAAGACAATATTGTTTAGGGACTGCCCATAAATCGAACCTTCAGGCTTAGAACCACTGGAATAAGTACATCCCTCGTTGTTTGAAATCGTACATGTTTAGCAATAATATCAAACGTGCAAATTTAACAACACTCGTGAACGACTAACGCGAACAACGTCATCACATGAACTTTTTCTAACAGACTTGGATACTTTAATATTTTTTTTTTAGATTTCCATCGGGATTCGAACCCGAAATCCTCAGGTGAAAGTCTTATCATAAGGCAAACATGAAATTCTTTTTGAAATAATTATTGTGAATATTATATATGTGGCATATAGGTTGGTTATGACTTACAAATGTTGAAGAGCGTGACCAAAAGATAATATTATCTTCACATTCAGCAATCGAGACTTTGGTTAAAAAAAATAATGAATTAGGAACGTAGCTCATAGTTCTCCATCGTACGTAGTGGAACCACTACAGGACGTGGATAGGCAACAACACTTATCCACGTCAAGCGCTTGCGAGTATTGTCATGAGACGAACTATTTTACCAGTCTGGGACTTTTATATTTATTTTTTTCCGGGGATAATTGGAAATCAAACCGATACCCCGAGGTGTAAATCAAGCTTCTTACCATCTTAACCATAGATATTGTCCTAATTGGTGTGAGAAAAACTTTCAAATATTTCTCATTTATGCGCTGCTTTAATGTTACTTCTTCTTCTTTTAGGCCTGTTGGCCTGTTATGGTCCTACATCATCGTTTCCCTCTTGTGACGTCGACTGCCAGCTTTTTTTCCATATTTTGGGAGGTCGTCCTGGAAGTCTGCTTGCTTGGGGGATACTGTCCCTGGCCATTCTTACGGCTCTTGGTTCCGCCATTCTGGATACATGTTCGTTCCAGAGCCTTCTTCTCTGTCATCCTCATCTGACAATATCTTCAACTTCGTACAGCCTTCGGATTTCTGTGTTTCGTACTCTATCACGAAGGATGATACTCCTGAGTACACGAAGGGCGATACTCCTGAGTACCTTCATTTCGCCGGTTCGAAGGAGATTTTTGGTTCTGACAGTGTCGGCTCTAAACTCTATGATGTATGTCATTATGGGGCGGAAATAGGTCTTGTATATCCTCACCTTGCTTTGGATGTTCATATACTTGTTTTTCCAGATAGTGTTATTTAAACATCCGGAAATAGCTGCGGCCTTTTGTGATTGTTCAAGTCGCCATAGAGGTCATTATTGCACATTATGCTAGCACCCAAGTATTTAAATGATTTAACTTGTTCAATTGGTGTGTCGTCGATCGCCACACTGCATCCAACTTGCTCTCTGGCTAGAGTAATGCGTTTAGTCTTGCTGATGGAGATAGACATGTTGTATTTTTTGGAAGCAGTGTGGAATCGATGTAGCATTTGTTGCAGGTATTCCCCTGATTCGGCTACGATGGTGGCATCGTCAGCATAGCATATGATGTTTAGCATATTGTCGTTCATCTTGTATCCCAGGTTAAGGTCGGCAACTTCTTTAATTTTATCCATAACCAAGTTAAATAGAAATGGGCTTAAACTATCTCCTTGTCTTACTCCGGTTGGTGTTGGAACGTAATTAGAGAGTTCTCCGTCTACGCAAATTCTTGTGGAGCTATTTAGGTTTATGTCTCTAATGGTTTTGGCGATGGAGGCTGACACGTTCCTTTCGAGCCAAATACTTATTACATCTTCCAGTTGGATTCTACCAAAAACTTTTAATATTACATAACGAGTATTAATTTAAAATTTTATATATTTCTTATTCTTTTTTTTCCATTACGGTACACTTTGACATATCCATATTGGTAATTTGGACATATTTAAGAGCGTAGCTGGGACAATTTATTTATTTTTTATTTTATTTCATTCACGACACAACAGTGTCTTTATATACAAATGAACATGTGACAGGTTATACAAGTAATTAAAATTATTGACAAATAATACAAAACTTTATCTTAAACTAACATGAAGATACATAAAAGCAGTAGTAATAATAAATTACAGTCATTGTTTTAAAATATTTTAATAATTATATGTATATTTAAGTTGAATATATGTTATGTATACTATATATACCGCAAAATATTTCCAAACTTCACCAAGCAGACTTCCGTAATTGTTGAAGACTTATTTTATAGAGGTAAAGAACACAGATTTGTTTTTAGTGGAATAACGCATACATAGAACAAATATTGGATTTTTTGAGAATTTTCAGGGAATTTTATGGATAGATATTGAGATAGGTATAGAAAACACATGGCCTCATTAGTAGAACGAGATGCAAGCTGCTTTGCAGAATTAAAACCTTCCACATGTTGATGCAGGGTTACTCAACTCCAGAAGCAAAGTATTGTTCTTAATGTTTTGTTTATATTACGTTATTTATATTAATAAAGGAGAGCACAAAGTTAGTAACTATTTCTAAATATTGTTGTGATATTCTGGCGAATACTATATAAACTTATATTAAGACTATCTAAATTGTTGCAAAACTCGTTTCCAAGTATATGCATACGAATTATAGAAGAGTTGATTTTATAATTACAATAGTATAGCAATTTTCGGTATAAAAGGGATTGAGCTGTCTTGTGGATCTAGTGGGAATACGAAGTGAAATGCTTGCGAGTAAGTGAGGTGCATCAATCACTGAGTGAATGATTTTGTATAGCAGTACTGTATCGGCTGTTTTTCTTCTGTCACACATTTGGAATCATAGGGGTTGAAAAAATTAAATATATTAGTGAATGATAAATAATTAATGTAAATTTTATGATAAATAAAAATAAATGTGCATATATATCTTGTATACTCGTACATTAAATCCTAAAACTTGAAATTTGAAGAGTTTCAGTCCTTAAGGACTTGCAAATCCCCCATAAAATGAAACACAAAATATGTTTCTCGGAGCCTAATGATAGTTTAATCTATTTTTGAGGGTCGTTAAAATTTAAATACGGTTATAAAACGTTGGTGTTCAAATTTAAATTTAAATTTTCAACATTATTTCGCATCGAACTTGCGTTAAGTTGCTTAATGGTGTTTGTATGCTTGGTTTAAATGGGTATGATCTTACTGTTGACAATATCAAACGGCAGTCTATCAATCTGTAACTATACCATCTCTTATATACAGATGCAAATCATGAGTTCAAAAGGCAACATTAAAACATTCGAAAAATATCAGTAGTGAAACCTCAGACACATAACAAAGATTCAATGGCACCATTAAGTGTCAAATATTAAATTCTTTGAACAGAAAATAGTATGTACTATAGCCTCGAGATTCTGGTATTTATTTTTATTTATTTATACATTTTACATACACAGGTTAAACCAAAAGCCTAAACAAATGATAAATACTTCTTCTTCCCAGTGTCATGTTAGGTCCCCCCAATGTTGAATATCACCTGAGAGTAGACATCTTTGTCCTCGGCAGCCCGAAAAAGACCCTCAACGCTCCTTATACCAGTCCAATTATGTATATGGCAGATCAAGGAGATTTACCTCCTGCCAACACCTATTCGAACCTCTATTTTGCCTTGGATGATCAGGTGCAGTTATTTGTATTTTTCTTCTCTAAGTTAATGACCCAAAAAGGACACCTTTCGGATTTTAATATAAGTCAGCAACTCTCAATCAACTTTGGCTCTTTGAAGAACCCTTGTGTTGCTGACCATATCAGTCCAGGGTATCCGTAGCATTCTTCGGTGTATCCACATTTTGAATGCTTCCAGTCGGTTTACACTACCAACTTTGAGGGTCCATTATTCCACTCCATACAATAACATTGACCAAACGTAGCATTTGACTAACCGTTGTCGAAGTTTCAAGTTTAGATTATCATCGCAGAATACGCTTCTCGTTTTATTAAAAGTAGGCCTACCTACACATATATCCTCAAGTTTGCTTCATAGCTCACAGACCCTAACAAACGTGTATTTACAATTTGACCGTTTAAAAAATATTTTCTGACTTCTGATCCAAGGTGATTTTGACCTTATCTGAAGACTGATTTTTCCATTATCATTTTATCGTTCTTTTAACGTCCCCTTTTTCGACTTGCTAACATCAAACGTTTATTTTATTCATGCATTAATTTCTTATGTCTGAAGTTGAAACAAGTTCCAAATAATTATTATTTAAAATTGCCTCAAAGCATTTTTGATGTTCGCTTATAAGAAGCAATATAACTGGCTCACGTTTCTTAAAAAAATACAAAAATATACCATTTATAATTTACAGCATATATTTTCAGATGACATTTAAAGGAATTTCCAAATGAAACTTTACAGTATCTCATTCGTAATAACGCTGTCTCTCTTATTTACAAGACGGTAATTTATTTTCAAAACAAAACATTTTCTCGTCTACGAAATCTAAACTCAATTCCAATTTGCAGCGTCTTAAGTAAAGAAATTGTGTTTCTCATAGACACGCGGCTTCTTACTAACATTTCTTGAATTACTCGTATACATACACCACGACATTTCTCTGTTAGAAACGACTGTTTATACTCTTAAATCTTTCACAATTAATTTCCTTAATTTGTTTAAACCATCTCAACATTAATTTCTTGTTTCTACCTATAACAACCATCTCGAACATACAGTTACCCTTTATTCAATCAATTCCTGTTCTCGCGAATATTCTTCTTGTTCTTCAGTTTCAATCCTGGGGATTGGTTAACAGCAAAGCCCTGCATCTCTTTCTCCAATCTGCTCGGTCTTCAGCGATCCTCTTGAGCTCTGTATAGGAGGTGCAGTCCATATCGTGGCATGTTTGCTCCAGATACTCCCGGCGAGGACGTCCTCTGCCAATCGATCCCTCAATCATTCCCTCCAGTATATTGTGCAGGAGATTTTCATGTCGCAGCATATGATCCATCCATTCTCCATGCATTTCCGAAATGGTGTTTGACAGGTGCCTGGTTTCTTCGATCCTGCCGAGAACCTCGTCATTTGTAATGTGGTATCTCCAGGAAATCCTTAGGATTCGTCTAAAGGTCCACATCTCAAAGGCCTTCAATCTTTTTCCATGTATATTTCGCCTATGTACCATGTCTCGCAACCATACTTCAAAATACTCCACACATATGTTTTGACCAATTGCTTTGCAAGCTTTAGGTCCATGTTGTTGGATTCGAAAATCTTTGATTTCTTATTAAAGGCGAGTTTTGCTCGGTAGATGCGACTGTAAACCTTTTTTTTGTACGGGCATCCCATGTTATCTCGCAAATATTATGATACTAGATTTTCAGCATCATTTTATAGCATTATTTTTTTTGTTTGGATTAATATACGAATCATTTTCAAAATAATAATCATTCACAACTTATAATAAATTTGTTAAACGATTGTTTGGTTAGTTGGTAGAAATTATTAATCAACCTTCAAACCGATTCCGATCAAGTGGCATCTGATACTGACAACTTGCTAGGCTGTTGGAGTTCCAGGTCTTACATACAAACATAGATACATATCATAACGCCGTGTCCCTTGTGTGATAAACAGAGATAACAGATCTCTAAAAACAATGTATCCAAGAACACAACTTTTGCCTCTCTCATATTCATATATTTCGTCAAGCGAAATCTTCTATTTATTATTCAAACTTCTCTCTTAACCTTCTTTCAAAATCTGGTATATTTGGTCTAGCCACGTTTTTCTCGGTCTACCTCTTCCACGCATACTTTTCACTTCTGATTTGTGTACTCGCTTAGTCATTATTTTATCATTCATCTTCTCCGCGTGTTCAAACCATCTTAAAGCTCTTTTGTTCATCTTACTTAAAACATCCATTTCATGAATGCATTTATTTCCGATGTCGTTGTTTCACCTTCTTTCAAACATCAACATTCCGCAAATTTCCCTTAGTGCACGCAACTCCACAGCATGAAACTTACTATTTGAAGTCCACGTTTCATTTCCATACAACAACGTGGGTGTCAACAAACTATTATAAAGGGTCTTTCAAATTGAGCGTTTTTTTTTTATTCTTGGATAAAACTTAGATGGCGTCGCAAACTTGCCTGGGTCTTGTGACATTTGTGAAGTGTAAAGTATGACATTTATAAAAATGGAGTCGTATACAATACGACAACCCGTTCAATTTGTTGAATTATTTTATGTATTGTAATCTCCGGAACGGGGATGTTAATTGGTCACCAAGATCATGTGATGTAGAAAATAGTCCAACGGTGTCAGTCTGTAGCTTCTCCGAGCAATATCTTTATTTGTCACATTAAGACAGGCATCGTGACATTCGTATGTATTAACATCTGAATGTCCGACGCCCGATCCAAAAATTGATATAACTTCTCAGCAGTTGTTCACTTTCACTATTGTTTCACTTTAATGTTCTTCCAAAGCCACGTTTTCAGTGGATATTTATACCAGGAAGGACTTCACAGTACTTGGTAACTAACATGCGATACTAGCGCCATCTGTCGTGTTTCAGTTCGCTCGCATTCACTACCGTCATCATTGCTAATTTAATATTGGATTTCATACGATTTTTTTTACAAAATTTATATTTTTTATAATTTTTTTATTTATTTATTTTACACATGACAAGAAATATACATTATTTGCGAAAAAACAACAGGTTATTTAATTCGCACAAAATTACTTTAATTGATCTGGGTTTGTTGCTTTTCATTTGTCGTGTCCCCAGAAAACTAGGCTTTTGCCTGTATTTCACTGAGGACAAATGTAACTATACAACTCAGAAAGCTTGTTGTTATATAACAGGGTTGCCCAACCTGTTGGTACACGTTAGCAACATAATATCTACTTATATAGCAAAAAAGCTTTACATTTTTTAGTAGGCGATGATAGTATTTATACACATTTTGCTGACACATTTTGATCATCATGTCTGACACCGTTGGACTATTTTCTCTGGGGTTACGTGAAAAGCGAGGTCTATAAGAATGACCTTCAATCAATTTATGGGCTGAAGAACGAAATTAGTGAGCTAGAACCGCAATTATGCCAAAATGTCATCGAAAATTTTGACAAAAGAGTGGACATCTGTGGAGCTGCAAGTGGTGGACATTTGGCGGAATTTTTTTGCTATGTTTAGATGTCATATTTTATACTTTAATGATCAATAAAAAGTTTTTTGGAAATCAAAGCAAATTGTGTTTTATTCAAGAATTTAAAAAATTTGAACTAAAAAAATCGCTCAATTTGAAAAATCCTTCATATTATCACGTTTGGTACTGAAAATATTGCACGGTTGTTGTATATACCATTAAGTACTCCGTTTCCGTTGTTTCCTGTTGCTATTGGTTTTTGCATATAATATTAAGTGATCCGTTTACATTGTTCCCTGTTGCCACCATCCTTTCAATATCCTTTTCAAGTCGTACATTATACGTTAACATATTACTCAGATAACAGAACTCATTTACCTGCAACAGTTTTTGTAAGTCAACCCACATATCGCATACACTTTTTATCTCACTTCTTTCTATAACTATAATATTTTATTTCACTATATTCATTTTCAAACCTTTTACGAGACGCCTCTCATACAGTTCAATTGTGACTTCGTGACTTCGAACGTGAAGTCCTTAATCACTGATATTCTTCACACTTAAAAAAGGAGTTATTCACATACGGTTGGAGGAGGAATTCATATACTGTCTCTATTGTATAATATCCTTAACTGTCCCGTCGCACCCTCTTATCATGCCAAAAATTTTCAGCGTCGTTCCAATCATGGATAAGCGCTACGCTCAAACATATATTGTTTATTGGCCTTTCCAGTTAACCTCTTTCTTTACGTCGTCTTTTACTGTCCATGCAGTCCTTTACTGTCCATGTGTCTACTCTGGAATCAGTTACAAACCAATATAAGACTCGCTCCATCCTTGGCATGCTTTAAGAAGCGACTGAAAAAGCTCTTAATTTCTAGTTAGTAAAATAACGTGTTCATTAGTGATTTTTCTTTTCCTTTCCTCTCCACCATCCCTTCCTTTCCATTTGATTGATGATATCTCACTTTATATGAAAAAAATAATGTTCGGCTGATTGTCCGTCTTTGTGGGGTTCGTAGGCATGTGCTCACGTATATGTTTATGGATTTCATGGGAATGGATAGTCATTTGAATGATTTATGCGACCACATAACTTGCTTCATTTACTTTTGTCTGGTTGGTTGGAAGAGATTGTCGGCTGGCAATAAACCCGCCAGATTGTATTTGCAATAAAAGTGTTAAATAAATAAATAAAAGGAGAACTTTGGGTTGTTACTTAATTCTCCCTATGTGACGTCGCACTCAGTAAAAATAAAGAAAATGTTGACCCCATTCAGATCTCCTGAGATCTGAATGGGGTCTGATTTGTCTCCCATAACAGCGTGAGGAGTAGTGGAATTGAACTTAACCTAACAAAACTTTTTATTTTTCAAAACATATTTAGTATATGGAATATACTATCAAGTGTAGTTAAAATAATTGTAAAGGGTCTTTCAAGTTGAGCGGTTTTTTTAATTTTAATTTTTTTAAATTCTTGAATAAAACACACAATTTGCTTTGATTTCAAAAAACTTTTAATTGGTCATTGAAGTATAAATTATGACATTTAAACACAAAAAAAAAACAATATCCGCCAAATGTCCACCTCTTGCAGCTCTACAGATGTCTACTTTTTTGTCAAAATTTTCGATGACATTTTGGCATAATTGCGGTTCTAAACTCACTAATAACGCGAATAATTTTGTCCTTCAGCCCAGGAATTGATTAGGATCATTCTTATAGACTTAGCTTTTTACGTAACCTCAAAAAAACAGTCCAACGGTGTCAGATCACATGATCTTGGTGGCTAATTAACATCACCGTTTCCGGAGATAACAATACATAAAATAATCCAACAATATGAACACGTTGTTATATTAAATACGACTCTTTTTTTATAAATGCCATACATTACACTTCTCAAATGTCACAAGACCCAGGCAAGTTCACGACGACATCTGTGTTTTATCCAAGAATTTTAAAAACCGCTCAATATGAAAAACCCTTTATATATTGTTTATATTTAAGACATTTACACTGTAGAGGTTTAAAATCATCGTAAGAATCCTTGTCTTATTTGTGCTCCCCTGATGAAGAAGTTGAAACCTTGAAACCGGTAGGGTTATATACCTTTATTTAATATAAAGTGGAATAAACAGTATTTAATGAAACAAATTACAATGTAGATAATTATTAAAAATATTTACCTCTGTATTATCAAAACAGTTTGGATGGAGACAATTTATGTTATAATATGATAATCTTATAACGCTGAATTAACACGCCATGGCAATGTCTTCCTGGACGAGTACCTTGAAGATACTATCAAATTTCCAGCAAAGAAAAAAACATCCTCATTCTGGATTAAGTTAAACGAAAAGAAGTTTGGTACCTTTAAAACGTACTTAACAGTAGAAGTTTCGTTATACTGAAAATTACTTTCGATCTTTTGAGAGAAGTTTTTGATTTTTCATAACGACGCAAATGTGGTTTTAAATTATAAAGTGGTATTTAAAATTAAAATAAAACGAATTTTACTAACAAAGCCATAACTGTAGAAATATACCAAAGGAATACAAGACCGGAAATTAATAATGACCGGAACAGAGAGAAACCGGAAGAAATTAACAGGAAATTAAGAAAAGAGGAAATTCCGTGTTTGGATGTGATCCAAAACGATGTCAAGATGTTCGGTGTAAGCTATTTCTACTGCGTTATATTTTATTCTGCCCAAAGTTAGTAAGTCCACATTTAAGATTTTTTTAAGCAACGTTATACGTCTTCATATTAAAATTTTGATAATGTTTTACAATTTAAATCTAATAAAAAAACATAATTCTAGCTTATATAATTCTTTTTTTGCAAGAAACTATTACCTAAACAGCGCTTATAAAAAGGTAATTCATAAAATTAAACAAAAACAGGTAAAGGGATTTTTGAAAGTTGCTGTTGATCGTATTCTGGATAACACTGGGTGCTCTTCTAGATAACAACAATCAAGTCCTCGACAGTACAAAACATCAGACTTCTCGGGGTGCGTTGGTGCGCTGAGCCGGAGAAATAATTCGCAATAATTAAATTATATATTCGCAAACACCACTTCCAAAAATGTTATATATTTGTATAGATTAAATATGTAAAAGAATACTGACTAATAATACGAGTATTTTAATTTCAGTGAAAATTCGAAAACATTTAAAGTAATTTTTTTTTAAATATTCCTCTCATATGGACCGGCCAAGTTTGCCAATTCATACTGGAGCAATCTCGAATATGCACCGGACGGAAACGCCGATTCACATATGCAGACAGAGACAGGCAGTAAACCTAGCAGAGACTATTTCTCTATATTGCGAATTGTTTCTCCGGTTCAGTGTGCCAGCGCACCTCGGGACCGGCCACCGCTGGAGTGGACTCTGAACCAAGATACTTCACACAGGATCGAGGATTTTTATGCGTGGCTCTACAGACATAGTCTTAAGATATTCAGGAAATATCATGTTATAAATGTGAGAGTACTTTCTCGTATATGTAATTACCAACATGTTGTTTATAGTTAAGGCATTAACGTTGTGGAGGTTAAAAGACATTGTAATTTATTTTTATCAAACACTGTTTATTCCACTTTTTGGTGACGGTATACTCCTACCGGTTTCAAGGCTTTCACCTCATCTTCAGGGGAGCGCAAACAAGACTTGTTCGGACTTCCTACCGGTTTCAAGGCAACAAGTCTTGTTTGCGCTCCCCTGAAGATGAGGTGAAAGCCTTGAAACCGGTAGGGTTATACCGTCACAAAAAATGGAATAAACAGTGTTTGATAAAAATAAATTACAATAATTACCAATAACTGCTTAAACTGCGAAGATCCGCAAGTTGCAGTATCTCGGTCACACAATAAAGAGCACAGTATCAATTATTTTTCAACTTTTTATCCAGGGAAAAATAAATTGCAAGAGGTAGAAAACTACGCTGCATCTCTTGGCTAAAGAACTAAGGGCAATGGTTTGAGTGCATTTCAACAGAGCTTTTCTTGACTGCAGGGAATAGTATAAGACAATTATGACACACTTTCGATATGAAACGAAACTTCAAGAAGAAAAAGAACTACTCATAAATTTAACGTAACTTCCCTAAAGTTCATAATCAACAATTAAAGAATACTTTGTGCGACATATATGATGTATTTTGTTCTTATAGAGAAGAAATTTCAAGGGACAACTTGAATATTCGTAAAAATAAAAAGTTCTTACTGCAGTTGCCAACAGAAGTTAAAGTTTTTGTGAAAGTTTTAATAACCCATTCCCAGCCTATTCCGAGTTAACACAGATGGTCCAAACTTTCCGAGAGCAAAAAGTGCACATTACATGCCGCTTGTTTATTCCCCCAGCTGCATCCTTTTTGAATTTCACCCGCTTTTCATTAAACTGCACTCTAGTTTCTAATTTATCGTGTAGTACGAGTTAATGGAAAGAAAAACTACCCTGTTTTGACCCAAAATTCACAGTATTTTCCTTATTTAAACTTTATCACCGCTGCTATTTGGCATCGAAGCCACAACTGGTTGCATTGTATTATATAATACAACAGTCGGTCACTTAGATATTTCATTTTTATTTCATTACAATATAATAACTAAAAACGTTCTGATTTAATTGTCATCTCCCTGGTTTAGTTGGTAAGACGCCTGTCTCGCCTGTCTAAAATTGTGAGTTCAAATCCCGCTGGAATACAGATATTTTTTTTTAAAAAGGATTCCAGTCTGGTTTACACTCACGCCTCTTAAACATTTTTTTGGTTAATTAGAAGATATTAACGAAAAGCAAGTCAGGTTGTACTGTATACAAAAAAGTATAATACAATATCGTAATTTGTTTTCATCAAACACTGTTTATTCCACTTTTAATGACGATATAACACTACCGGTTTCAAGGCTTCCACCTCATCATCAGGAAGCACAAACAAGACTAAATTCTGATCGAACTGGTACCGACAAACACGGTTTTAACGGTAAACATTTGGGTTGGGGACTGTGGGTAGAGGGAGGGAGGATACAACCTCAGGAAGCTGTGCTGAGTTTCTAGGTATATATGTGTTTGCCAGATATTCACCCAGATACACTCACTTAGAAATTTCTAGAGCCTCTAGCCTGCAAAATGTATTTCCGTTACTACTGATATGTAAGAATTAGAGGCGTTATTTCACAAGGTTGTAATGTATATAAAGAATGTTTTATATCTGATTCGCTCGGGTGCTACGATAGCTGCCAGACTTCATTTATTTGGTGTAGATCACATTCAAAGCTTTGAAGTGTTCCACCAGCGTACACCTTGGTTGAATTCTTCACATCCACTGGAGGGACGATGTCTCAGCCCTGCAGCGCTCCAGCGCTGCAGGACTTAGTTGGAACTGTGATGAACATCTGGCACATATAGCAAACACATACAATCTCAAGATTTCACAGTTACTTACTGAATTTGTCTCCTGCATTCCAACACCCGCAACCCTCAACCCGATTTTTTTACCATTTGAAGCGTGTATGTCTATACCAGTTCGAACATAATTCAGTCTTATTTGTGCTCCCCTGGTGATGATGTGAAACTCTTGAAACCGGTAGGGTTACACGGTTATATAAAATGGTATAAACAGTGTTTGACTAAATAAATTTCGATGTCTTTAAACTTCTACAGTATAAATGCCTTAACTATTTATAATATAATGCATTCGTAATTTTTAAACGAATTTCTTTCTTCTTGCTTCTATCATTATCAAAAGAAATTAATCATTTGGTTTGTTTTTTTTTTGGTATTGACTAAGCAAATAAAAAAAACAAATGACTAAAAGTTATATTTATAATGTTAGAACTAGAGGAAAGGACCTCGTTCAAAGATAAGATTAGAAAAGACAGCAGAAGAAAATAAGGGTAAAAGGATTTTCTGAGGGATGTAATATTTTTCAATTCTCTCTTTAACTTAAATAAGGGTAATGCAAATCTTACTAATTTTAGAAGGTCGTTCCACAGTCGTGCCGATAAAACTGCAAATGAAAATTGATAAAATGTAGTGCGATTTGTTAGTACACAGAGTAGTGTCTTATCGCCTGAACGAATAAAATGTCTGTGTTCTGAAAGAAACAGAATTTTCACGCGAAGATATGAAAAAGGATTGAGATTGTTAAAGGAATCGGGATAGTAAGACTACTGCACGTGAAAAGACAACAACACTCACACACGTATTTATACAGGGCGTGTTAATATCGTTACCTGACCAACTATTTACTGTTTATGCAGGGAGACTCTGGAATCAGTTACAAACCAATATAAGACTCGCTCCGTCCTTGACATGCTTTAAGAAGTGACTGAAAAAGCTCTTAATTTCTAGTCACTGAAATAACGTGTTTCATTCCTGATTTTTATTTTCCTTTCCTCTCCACCATCCCTTCCTTTTCTTTTAATTGATGATATCTCACTTTATATGAAATATAATGTTCGGGTGATTGTCCATCTTTGTGGGGTTCGTGGGCATATGCTCACGTATTTGTTTATGGATAGTAATTTGATTGATTTATGCAACCATGTAACTTGCTTCATTTATTTTTGTCTGGTTGCTTGGAAGAGATTACCTGGTAATAAACCCGCCAGATTGTATTTGCAATAAAAGTGTTAAATAAATAAATAAACTATTTAACCAGACTGGAACTCTTTTATTTTATTTTGGTAACATCGGGTGATGAATTTGAAATCCCTGCGTATTAGTCAAACATTTAACCAACTAAGCTTACTATATTTTGAAAGAAAGAAATATCCCGTGATAAGTTAAGGACTTTCGTTAATCGATTTTTATCTTATTTCAACTCCCCATTTCAGTAAGTATTGCTCCTCTGAAATGTACCCTGTGAAGGATCATTTAGTCCTTATTATCTCAACACCAGGCGCCTAATCTTAACGATATACCCTTCTAAACTACCTTAATCCCTTACCCGAACACAGAAGGGTTGAATTCTTGGAAGTTTCCTCATTTCGTGAAACTATGTTGATACATTAATATATTATATTAGTCTATTGTAGATTTTGTCTCAACAATAGACTTAAATAATATATTAATCTATCGACAACCCATAAAACATCTAATGATATTTTTAGTAAAGTAGAAAGATCGAACGATTATACCTCTTTTCAACAAATATGTTAAATATTCAAGTTTTAATAACTTAAGTTATCTTCGTGTCACAATTCAAAGACGATTTATCACTGACGCCAAATGCCGACGACTGCGCTCTGATTTCTCGTTTTGCTGAAGTTCGGCGACAAATACTGAATACCTTGATGTGGGCCTATGAAACCATTATTCTTCTTCTTCCTGGCACGGTCCCAATTCATTGCTTAGGTAGACTATCGGGGTCAGCTCTTCTCGTTCTTAAGCTGTATATTCTTCGGTTCTGGGTGTCGCTTTCATCTAGGCCGTTTCTCTGCAGGATTTTGGAGCATTGAGTCATCCAGGAGTTCTTTGGTCTTCCTCTGAACGGCTGTCGAGGAAGATCCATCTGAAGATCATAGATCTATATGAAGACCTTATTCTTAAGTTAAAAACCAATATAAACCTCCACATTAACATCAATGTAAATGGGTAGATCATAGAATCAGTGCAGAGATTTAATTACTTGAGTTGCATTGTAAATGACAATAAAGACATAGATGACGACATTCAAGTAGGTTAATCGCAACACAGCTAGCCGGAACTTTTGACGTCTTCATGGACAAGTGTTTGATAATCTTCTTATTCTTCCTCTTGGTCTAGGTCGTATGACCTGTCTGTGATGGTGGGCTGTCCTGAGATGATGACGTCCAGCAGTCCTTCCATCTTTTCGATGGCCTTCCTGGTAATCTCCTTCTGTTAGGGTTTTCAGTCTTAGCAATTTTCGCAAGTATCGTATCCTCCATGCAGGCTACATGATCCATCTAGAAGCACCTTCTGCTTCTTCTATACCTCACTATATCTTCAACACCACAGACAGATTTTATTGTCTCATTTCCGATCCGATATCTAAGAGTTCTGCCTGCGATGGAGCGTAGGGTTCTCATTTACATAATTTATAAAAAAACAACAGGTAATTTAATTTGGACACATAATTTTCATGGATCTGGGTTTGTTGCCTTTCATTTGTCGTATACCCAGTAAACTAGGCTTTTGCTTGTATCTGACTGAGGACATATAGCATGAAAAAATAAATCGATACTTCTTTCTAATTTTTTATTATTTTGATTACTTTGTATTGTGCCTCCTGTTATTTTCGTCACGAATTATGGGTATTGAGATAATTAAAGAGATATGTTTTCTGTGCCTTCTCTGCAATGCGCACGGCATGATGACATGTTTTTATTTCTAAAAAATAAAATTAAAAGAAAATACAAAAATTCACTCACCTGTCAAATTTTATCTTCAATATTCAACAGTCCTCCAAAGTTATTTCACTAGTTTGTTCAACAAATAAATTAGACGATTTTTCAAAATCGATACAATTTCAACCGAATTCAGAGTCAATTGTCATCATTTTTATATTTCACAAATGAGAAAAAAATTACTGTAAGTTCACAATTATCGCGACTGTATTTTCACAGTTTATAAAATATGATAAAAAAATATCGTGACGGATTTTCTGTTTGGAAAACAAAGCATGTTTTAAGGGTTCTTAAAAATAATCCATCATTTTTTTAATGGGAAATATACAACTAAGCACAGACGCCTCACAGCAAGTACTGGATCTGAAAAAGAAAGGAAAAATCATATTAAAATTTTTGTATTTCCTATAAAAATACTCAATCAACTTGAAAAATTTAATAAAACAATATATATTATTTTTCGTTAAAGCGTTAACACTGTGTTGGTATGAAAACTTTTATTATTAGACTGGGGTCGTTTAAAATCCCACATTACCTTATTTAAGTACATTTTGAATGTTTCGTTTTTTTTATATAAAAAGGGTCTTTGAAATTGAGCGATTTGTTTTATTCAATTTTTTTTAATTCTTGAATAAAACACACCTTGATCTTTCTCAGGGCTTTACTTTCCAAATGTATTTATAACTTAATTGTAAAACAATCTGGTGGGATTATCTTTTCCAAATAACCAGAAAACCTTAAATAAAGGAAATTACATGACCGCAAAATTATTTACGGAATTATTTCCCTTTACAAAATTAATGAGCAATATATAATACATATCAAAAATAAAAGTTAGATGTCATCAATCAAATGAAAAAGGAGAAATGGTAGATAAGAAATACAGTAAGGAATTAAACACTTTATATTACTGACTTGAAATAAAAAGTTTTTTTTTCAGTTTCAAGTTCCTAAGGCATACATGAATTTTGAGAAATTCAAGAGTTTTACCAAATGTATTTTCACTCCACAAGAGATGTGTTTGTTTCTCTAGATCAGTTGCAGGCTTAACTTAGCACTTGAAACTTAGTTTAATAAAATAACATTTAAGAAAGAAATAAAGAAAAATTAAATATAAGATAAATCTGAAAGACAATACGGATGGTAATAATGTTGGAGCTAAAGCCGAGGAATACTTTAAGATAAAGAATGCTTCTTTAGTTGTTTTCCTTGAGTAACAATACTTCTAAAATTCTCTTAACAGTATAAGAATTTCCGAAGGGGTTTCAGTTGCTACAAATTTATTTATTCGAAAGGGGTAGAAAAAATATTTTATATCGAGACCGGATCTGGCAGGAAAATAAATATTCGTACACTTTGCCGTTTATCTTACTGGTGAAGGGTTGATATACCAAGAGATGTAACTCACAATAAATCTGTTTTTTTTTACGTTTTTGGCTTAACTTTTTGAAACTTCGAATCCGGCGGTTACGGGATCGATTCCCGTTGTTATCCAAATGTTATAAAAATGGTTTTTATTTAAGGTTAGTTTATTGCCTTTCTTATTGATTGGAACTATCATATATATAATGAAAGTGTTATTATTAATTCCATATTCTTACAAATAAACATTTTTTTATATTATTTAAAGTTTAGACATTAGCACTGTGGAGATTTTAAGACATTGTAATTTGCATAGTCAAAAAACTTTACATAACGATACAACCCTATCGGTTTCAAAGTTTTCCCTACAACCAATAATCTCTCGTTTGTGCTCCCCTGATTATGAGGTATAACACATCCGTTGTTTTTGTTCATTGGGGTAGGCAGGAAAAACAGAGTACCAAACTTTCACCAAACGAGTTCAAATAAAATCACAAATAGAAAACGATATTAAAACATTCAAATAACAATATGAAAAATGAAAATTAATACGCAGTAATATAAAAATAATGAAAAGAGAACGGACATTTACACACACAACCCCCGATTCACCACCAGCGAAAAGATAGACAGCAAATGATTGATTATTTAAAATGATTTATTCTTTAATCTACATATGCGAGGGTGTGGAATGGAAGCCCCCCGATGCCCTTGCGGTCGGGCTCGCCCTACATTGGTGAGGTATATCTCGGCCTTGGGAATGTTTGTAGGATGAGCCCGGACCTTTTAATGTCTTCTCTCTTGAATGTATTTTTTTTTTATCTATTTATTTTCTGTGTTTTTTTCATCTTTTTGTTCTACGTGTTCTAGGGTGTGTGCTGAAAAACATCTGGTGTCCCCGTGGCTGGGCTCGCTCTATATTGGTGGGGTGTATCTTGGCCGGGGGGATGTTATTAGATGAACCCAAACCTTTTGATAGCTTCTGTTTTTTAATGTATTCTCTTTTTAATGTGTTCTTGAAATATTTTTAAATGTATTATGTACATACTATGTTGCTATCAATAAACCTATTTAAATAAGACTCCAAATCACAACCAAAAGTCACAAACTATTTAGAAGTTAACATTTCTGTGTATTTCTGAAGGTGCAACTATTCAGTTCTGAAAGTGTAGAATTCCAGTTTCAATATTGTACCCTATATTTCAAACAACACGGCATCAGCACAAAAATAAAGTAATTGAAATGACATCTTTAAATTATATTACTTGGAAACTGATTGAGACATCATGAAGAATACAACCATACACATTAACCGGTTAAGCGAGTTTACTCTCTGTTGCCGTGTCCGTGGAGCCGGCCATACAAAATTTGCGAGTTAAATCGCTTAACTTTATGCCTGTTTCTAGCCAATGTCTAGTACTAATTCGAATAATCTAAAATATGGAACATAAAGAGCCATCTATTAAGATGATGAATAAATACTATAATATTACAGTTTACAGATAAAATCGAATTTAAAGAGATTTACCTAAAAGCTTCGCATGGCAGTTGACATGCGTCTCTAATACAGGGTTGTCAGTTTTGCGTTTTACTTATTTAAACGTTGAAATTTGAAATTATTTTAAAGTTACATTATTTACTTTCCGTGCGTTATTAAAATAATTTGTATTTTCGTGTTACATATACTTTTAATTGTATCAAATATTTTATTAATGTATGTTTCCGTATTTTCTGTAATGAGCTGGGACTAACATTTTGTTAAAGTTTTAGTTGTGTTTTTCTGAGTGAACGGTAGTACAAACGACACATATTGGTAAGTCTTCATAATATACTTTGAATATATGTACAAAAATCATACTTCAATTAGGTTTTATTTTCGCTAAAAAATTCACGGCGCTCCGGCATCAGCCATACTATAATACCTCCCAGCACTTAAAGGGTTAAGAAGGTCAGCTTTTGCAATTTACTGGTTAGCAGCAAAATATGTATCATTGTTTAGAATAATAACAAAATGCTAAAAAACATTACTAGAGAAAATAAACAAATATATCAGTGTCACTTCTCTTTATATTTGTAGAAGTGTTGCAACTGATATTAAAATAACAAGTTAATGAAAGTCATATAACTATAAAATGAAGAAAAATCAAAAGCTCTTTAATCAATTTAGCCCTCATCGCAGAAACTCTCACAACTTTGAAACTTTGTTAGTCTCATTTTGTAAATACATGTTTCATGCGTTATCAAGTTCCTTAAATTATTAATTTCTATCAAAAATTATATTTTTAAAGGCGAACACTTTTCTTCTTCTCGATACCACAATTAGAAGGTAACGTAAATTTCCTCCTCTTACAAAGTGGTTTCAGAAAAATAAATACACCCCAGAACACCAACCCAACGCCCCTTAACTGTGAGACAGAGTGACCTTCCCTTAAACTACCCTTCTTTTGGTTAGATATTGATTTTTTCAAGAATTTTCTCTTGTCTAAAAAATATCTAACCTCGAATGAGCCCAAGATGTCAGGAACGCTTCAAGGTACGAGTATATTGACGCCTAAATTTTTAACAGTCGTATTTTTCGAGATTTTTATCAATCGAATATAGTTATCAGGCATCCTATGTATAGAAGTCTGTCCGTGTAGCTGTTTATTGCATGGGTGATGTTATATTTTAGCAAGGACACAGTTATAGCATATTAAATCAAAAGCATGAAAATCGAAATTCCAAGACGATCGTCAAATCTACTTCAACTTTTCTTCTGGAAGATTTACTTGGCGTTATTTTAATAGTGCTTTATAGTACTGTAAAAGTATATTCGCACTATTGTTTATCCACAATGTTTCAGGCAGCCTCTTACTACGTATTATCTCACCTTTGCAATGGATATTGCAAATAATCTAGAAGCTTAGATCAATTAATTTTTGCACCTGACCCAATTCTTGTGGTTATTTATTTAATGTTGCGGATTTGTTACCAAACATAAATCACTTCTAACTAATCAATAATGAGTTAATAAGCACTTGAGATAGAACTCGTTTTGATTTAAATTGAATTCTAACAGGAATCGACCTCATTACTTCCAGGTTAGCAGACAGGTGTTTTACCAATTAGGTCACTATAAATCGGTTAATCTGTATGTGGTATTTACATAAAAAATGAACGCCCCATACGGTTTCCACCGAAGTACAAGACTAAATACGACCCTTCAACAATCTAATTCATAACTCTGAAAACACTCCCCTATGATATGTGAATATTTTCTTTAAAAAATTATATAAAGGGTTTTCTTTGGGTCTAATATAATTCTATTTTTCTGTGTTGAAAAAAACGTGAAAGAATTTCGCGAAAATATTTGACTGAGACAAGAATCCTTTTAAAAGAACAAGAAAATTGTTATATTTTCTAAAGAAGGTTTATTCAGAATAAAACCTTAAAAAACTTTATAACGAAATGTTGAGTAAACAATTTGAAATTCTCAAATATGACTACTTCCACTATAACATATGTTATGTAATATCATTTTTTTTTCTCAAAGCATGAGTTAAATTGTTAGTCCGTACTATAAGTCACACCTGTTTGTGAAATGATCTATTGTTTACCTGCACATAGAACTTCAGTAAGCGTCGTCGTTAAAGAAATCCTTCTCTATAGAGTAAGATTGTCGGTCCATCCTGTGAATACGGTCCATCATCTGAATCACGCCTTTGCGTGTACTACTCTATTGTGTGAGTATTTTAAGAAGCGAATGAAAAAAACGTTTAATTTCAAGTCAGTAATATAGCGTGGTTTAAGTGAAACCATGGACTAACTAAAACGCGGTAAACTGTTTTCAATAAGTAAAAAGCTTCAAATTGTTGACTTAATATGAAAAGAAAACGATAACTGCAGCACGACGGCAATAATGTATGATAAAGAACGAAGTTTTTTTTGTGAAGTGCTCACAAAATAGAAAAAAATTCTACTATCGCACCATAAACTACTCAAGTTACACCTTTGGCGCGTGAAAAAAGCTTGGTAATTTAGAAGGGGTTCGCTTTTATAAGTGGACTTCGGCATTCGCGTAGTGGCTCAGAACCTATTTCTCGCGGTTATCGAAAAACTTGTATTGTGCTCGGGTAACCAGGGTAACCAGCTCTCAGAGTTTCAACATTGTCTCTCTCTGGGTTCCGGGTTTTGTTACAATTTCTTCGAGTTACGTTAATTTTGTAATAATGTCTAAAATTAACTAAACTGTAAGTCGGTTATATAAATGAAAATAAAATAAAAAACTTACATACATACCATCATGTCATCTCCTGTCGGGGTAGACAGAGAGGATTGATTACATCCTTCACCTCTTTTACATTCATTATCCTTCTCATATAACCTTCCATTTATTCTGATTTTCTAATTGAATATAATTTATTTGATCCAACCATTATTTCCTTAGTCTAAACCTCACACGCCTTTCACTCACATCTGTACTATATATTTACTTTGTTAGTATTTCTTAATTCATCAGTTCTACATGTACAAACCATATCTGCGTGCTCTTCTTCATCTTAAGTCACATGTCAGCCTCATGTTCGCATTCATCCCTTATCACTTCATCCCGTATTCTCTCATACATTGTCATTCTTTGTATTATTCTCAATGCTATATTTTCCACGTCCACGTTTCTCTACCATACATCAAGGTTGGCACCAAAAATAAAATGTGTTTCATATAATCGCCACAAATATCGCATGCGATGCAATCGCCTGTAGCGTCAGACTAAAATAAAATAATTTTATTTATTCAGACTAAAATATAATAATTTTACTAAGGGGAAACATCCCAATTCCCCATTTTTTATTTTTTACTATTTTGTAAAAAAAAAATGTTAGTTCACGAGCCACTTTGACTGATTATTATAAATTGTTCCAGTATGACTTTATTAAAAGAAAAGTACATTTGTTTATTATTAACAGATATAAATATTATTTTTTATTTTTTATAAACGTCTTTTTTTCAATTGAAAAGAACCTTTTCATTACTCATGAACAATTCAAGGGTTTATATAAACTGAAATCTAGTCACTCTAATTACACAGCGATTACGTTGTTCTTATTTCTATTTTTTTTTCTTTATTTTTAAATAAACGGTTTATAAAAAAGTTTCCCTAACAATTGTTTAAAATGTTTAAAAAACATGAAAACAATTTAATGGTCTGTATTTATAGTGGGGAAAAAATTAACAAGTTTTTTAATCAAAAAGTTCAACTTCGACATCTGTTTGTACGTAGGTACGATGCAAAGGTCGAAAGTTCAAGGGCGATTCAAAGCCCGGTTGTCTATTTTGTATTGAAACGTTTTTTATTGCCATCTATGGGAGAGTAGAGAAACGAAAAGTAGTGGTTTGAATAAAAGATAGATTTTAAAAAATGGAGCCATCTTTGAATGTATTTACAAATTGCTTTTGTGTATTTACAAATTTGTAAACACATTCAAAGATGACTCTATTTAAAAAGGAAAGGTGTCCTGTAAAATTATAAACGACAAAAAAGGAATTTATAATAATAGAGATTGAGTGACCAATACGTTTTTGTAGATTTTTTTTGTCTCTTGAATTAAAATGTACGAATATTTTTTAATTAACACCATAATTAAGTTTTATCGTACAAATAGCTATTTTTTTCTATCTGAATATCGAAAAAAAAAGATATATTGATATAAACAATTTTTGTCAGTCACAATGTCAAAAAGTGACTGACAGCATATTAAAAAAAATCAACGCTCTTAAATGTATTATAAATACAGATTTTTTGCATTTTAGATTGATGTATTTTTGAATATCAATTTTGGTGTGGTATTTCATAATATTATCGATTAAGAATGCAAGAATTATAATTTTCAAAACATGCTTTAGAACATCTTTATATTGTAAATCCAATATTATTTGACATGTGGCACTTCTTGATGTGATTAATTTTTATATTTAACACTTTGTAAAATAATCTGGCAGGTTTATTGGCAGGTGGCAATCTTTACAAACCAACCACACTAAAGTGAAAAAAAAGTTGCGAAAATTAGTAAAAAACGTTTAAAGAATTCATAAATGAAAAAGATACTTATTTATTTCTGGTTACTCCAAAGAAATTGCAACATGGCAATAAACAAAATTTAATACAGTGGTTTGGACGTATGGAGTATAAACGAGAAAATAGTAACCTAGATAAGAGGTACTATGAAAAAGAAGTGGTCGGATCATGCAGACCAGATTTTGAAAGAAAATGCAATGAGAAATATGAAAAATAAATATCGTCACTGCTGAGCATCCTCTCGCTATTTCATCATCAATTCTGGTGGAAAGCGAAACTGTGACGAAGAGATTTTTGTTCCTTTTTAACCTTTCCCTTCCTGTGCTAAAAAAATCCGCGCGTTCCGGTTCTGTGTATTCAATAAATCGCTTAAATTAATTAAACTTGAAGTCAAAAGTGATAATAATTGAAATTAAATTGCTGAAAACATGAAAAAAACATCGGCCGACGTTCACAAAACGGGTAAAGCGACCACCTTAAATGAATGCTCGAAAGCTAATGAAGCGAGAGAAGTGAGCGAACTGGGATTCAATTTCTTGCGTTTCCATAAACCGAAGTAGTCAGAGTGAGACGTGAATAGCTTCGCTTCCTCACCCATAGCGGTTTTTAAGAATGAATATACCTACGTCACACACTGGCAAACGTTTGATTGTATTGGTAAATTTATTCCCCATTTTCACAAAATATTTTTGATGTGGTCGATAAGTGCTAATTATTATTAATATTATTTTTTCATTCAATGCGTAAATGGATAACGGAAGAATACCTAAAATCTGAACCCAGTATTTATTATATTTATAGAGATATTAAAGTTTTTAGAAGCAATGTGTACTAGTTACACATCACAGGGAAGGAAGGGTTAAGTGTGAACCATTGCACACCAGCAAACTCACCGGCCACACCTTTGTACTGGATCCGATGGTCCAGATATTGAAGAACACCGGCGTTTTTTTTTTAAATAATAGATATTACTGAAGTCATAGGTATTATTATACCTTTGAATATTTGGCGGTAAAGATGCCTTTCTCATTCGAGGGAAGTAGCATAGCGTGGTGTTTGAACCGGTGACTAAATGAATTAAGTGTTTAACAAGAACTTGATATTAATGTAAAGAACAATCATTATTTATCATCATCAACACGTGATCATCATTACGTCATGTCTTTTTTGGAGCAGGCAGATATCACAAATATCAACTTAATTTTATCCTGTCGCACATATTTTACTTCTGTATCACCAATTCACCTATTTTACTGCCACAGATGTTTACATATATGTTATAACATATGATATATAGAGATTACATTACGATTCGAAATTCCTTGGTCATCACTTTTTTTAAGAAAATGTGTTTTCATCATCACTTTTTTTAAGAAAATGTATTTTCATCATCAAGTGTTTCCTTAAGCTGCACACTTTTCTCTTTTTTTTACACATGACAAAAAATATACATCATTTGCGAAAAAACAACAGGTAATTTAATTTGGACACACAATTTAATTGGATCTGGGTTTGTTGCCTTTCATTTGTCGTGTCCCCAGTAAACTAGGCTTGTATCTCACTGAGGATATTTAGAATGAAAAAAATGAATCGATACTTCTTTCCGTTTTTGGATTATATAAAACCGCGTTGCACATTCTCATCAACTTGACAAACAGAGACACTCAATTACATGTGTATACATCACGCGAAATCAAACTCCTCACACTTCATCACTCCAGACAGACCAAACAATTCATCCCACAATATACCGCACACAAACATAAAACAAACAAAAAAAATACATATGTACATATATCAAAATATTAATATAAAACAACAAAAAACACCACACTCAAGAGCTTACACAAACCTCTTCCACAAGTCAATCTCTTTTCCTCTTGCAAGCCCAAGCACTCAAACTCTTGTCGCAATAACAACCACGCTCCGATCGACTGCCTAAACTGTTTTCCTCCCTTTACCTTTATTGAATTCGGCACTGCATCCATATATTTAATTATTTGAGGCAGATAAAAATCAATACAATGGAATATTTTTAACAAAAATGCACTTTAACTAAATATAAAGATCATCCATTCAATTAATATTACGTCATAATAATATCACTATTGCAACAGCAAAATTAGTATGATTAAATGACGAAAAGCACACTGTTATGGAGTAAAATCAATCAAGAAATGGACCATAAATATAGTTTAAACATTGCACACAGTTTCAGAAATACCCTGTTAACAAAAAATCTTAAGTAAAATTGAGAGATATTAAGGAAAAGTAATATTGGAATCCTTTTTTAAAACAAAATGCCTTCCATATGGAAATCGAGCCCACAGCCTCTGGGTCAGTAGACAAAGTATCTTAACAAATAGACTACGGAAGAGTTGTAACAAAAAAATATGTTATTTCACAATCTTTAAAACTTTTATAATACAGTGTTTGGTTGCAATATACTCGTATGACTAAGGAAAACCCATGACATGAAATCCCTTTCCTGTATTTCATTGTTCAGGCGTGATGAGTGATATCGTCAAATATGAAAAGGGTGTGATTTAGTGGAGGCTGTGCTTATTCAACACATTACACAGGGCTGGAACGATTATGGGTGTACAGTTTTTTTTTCAGTCGCGTAAGTAGCTTATTTTAGGGGTTGCTTTTAAAACGTCTATTATCACACCAAATTATTTTTTCATATGTCGCCCATTAACATATTTGACTTTGTGATTGCAATTTGTTGAGTATAACCTAAAGATAATACTGTCTTCAGCCGCAGTTATCAAACCTTCGAATTATTTAGGACAACTAGAGTAGTCATAGGTAACGCACGCGAGAAACCAACACTCGAAAATTAATAAGCGATATAGTTGTCATACATATTTGTTTTATCTTCTTTTTATTCCATTGGGAACCGAACTCGAAACACCTAGGTTGAAATTAAGTTTCTTACAGTTAAAATATGGTGCAGTTAAAATGTGATATCTGTATCTTCGATTGTATTTTAACTAGAGCCGATAGAAGGCGTGTTGTTTCGTTACATTCTGAAATGTAAAAAATGTAATATCGTATGGTCATTAAACTTATTTCGAAGAAGATAACAATCCGACAGAAATAAGTCGACATCTGCATCTCCACTACATTATATTCTGCCATCAATTGTTGGTAATACAGCAGTTAAAATTTGATACCTTTATTGTTAGCAGTATGTCGATCATATAACTTCATACCAGAAAGCTATTGTAAAATATCCTTAACTGTCCCCCTCCCCTCTTATCTCGCCTAAATTTTTCAGCGTCTTTCCAATCATGGATTAGCGTTACGCTCAAACAGAGATTGTTTTTTGGCATTTCAAGTTGACCGCTCCTCTTTTTTTACGTCGCCCTTTATTGTCCATGCAGTGACACTCTGGAATCACTTACAAACCAATATAAGGTTCGCTCCGTCCTTGGCATGCTTTAAGAAGCGATTGAAAAAACTCTTTTGATTTCTGGTCAGAAAAATAACGTGCTTTCTTCCTGATTTTTCCTTTCCTCTCCACTATCCCTTCCTTTTCTTTTCATTGATGATATATCACTTTATATGAAAAGAATGCTCATGTATCATATATGTTTATGGATTTCGTGGGGATGGATAGTCATTTGAATTATTTATGCGACCATGTATGTAACTTGCTTAATTTATTTGTGTCTAGTTGGTTGGAAGAGATTGCCGCCTGGCAATAAGCCCGCCAGATTGTATTTGCAATTAAAGTGTTAAATAAATAAATAAATAAATATGTCAACTAGAGTCGATAAAAGACGTGCTGTTTTTTTTCTCAATTGTTAAAAATTGAATATCGTGCGGTCATCAAATTTCTTTCAATGGAAGGTAAAAGTCCGACAGAAATTGATCGATGTCGGTATCTAAACAACGTTTAATTTCCGTCATCAGTTTAAACCAATGTTACAGTTAACATCTAGTCTCAGTAGTAAATCAAATATAGCCGATAGAAGACGTGTTGTTTCGTATTATTCTTAAATGTTAAAATTTGAATATCGCGTGACCATCAAATTTATTTCAGAAGGGCGTTAAAGTTCAACGGAAATTAATCGATGTCGTTATCTAATGGACATTTAATTTATCTAATCAATATTAAATAATGTTGCAGCTAAAATTTTATACCTCGACCCTCAATAGTATATCAACTAGAGACAAAAGAAGACGTGTTGTTTCGTTATATTCTAAAGATTAAAATATCACGTGGTTTTCAATTTTCTTTCAAATGAAAGAAGCTTAGCAAAAATCAAAAACCGTCTATCATAGATGCTGACATCGTTCAATTTCTTCTTGGATTTCTCTTATTTTGAAAAAAACTTGATACAAGTGCGATATTAAATTTGAACTTTTTTTTTAATATAACGAAACAACACGTCTTCTATCGTATCTAGTTGACATATCACTTCGGGTAAAGGTATCAAATTTGAAATATAAAATCACCTGACCATACAATGGATGTGGTATTTATTTACAATCACTCTAACTTATTCAAGCCGGAAATTTTTCGATCTTAGTGGTAAAACAAGAATAACTCTACTATAATATTTATACACACTGTAATTACAGTTAAAACATTGAAGAATTTTACAAAAATATATTTGGAAACAAACCAAATTTATTTGAACTGAAAAACCATAATTTAAAATACTGTGGGGATGAAAATTTAAAACGTTTAAACAATCCTTTATTTAAATTCTTCTGCGTCGTAACCTCAATGCTGAGGTATGTTACGTTACCCATACTGGAATTGTTGTACGTCGTGCACATTGCTCTCCAGTCTTTCTGGCATTCCGTTGTCCACAATCTGTGGCAAAGGCAGGCCCGTAGCACTCTACACATGGTCGCTAAAATGGGTAGTGATTTTCCCGACTTTACTTCTCGGAACCTCCCCATTGCAATTAATCAAGAGTCCTTTTTTCGTAAAATGTGACCAATGAATTGAACAATATATCGAGTACAAATTATTCATAGCTTTCGTGAGCTGATCATTAACACGCTTAGTCCTTATTGAGATAGACAGAACGAACAGATCGTCGCTTCATTTTATAACATCTTGGTACACATCTTTTACTTTTGCCTCTTCCATACACCTCGTCATGCATACTCTCCAAGACTTTTTATGTTACCTTCTATCAAAACTTGATTCATTTGGTTATGCTACGGTTTTCTGAGAATACCCAAATTTTTGTACGTTCTATATTTCTCATGTAAATTATTTTTTAAATATTTCCTTTCTTTCAGCATGTACGAGTATAACGAAATGAAGTGATAAGGAAGGAATATGAACTAAGCCGAATGTATTGTGTAAGATGAATATGAGATGGTTCGGTTATGTAGAACAAATAAATGAAGAAAGACTAACATCACAGATATACATAGCAAATGTGAGTAAAATGTCTGAAAGTGGGAAACTTTAATACAAATACAAAAATAATATTGTATTTATTGTTAAGGCAATAACATTGTGGACGTTTAAAGACATTGTAATTTGTTTTACAAAACACTGTTTATTCCACTTTTTGTAACGGTATAACCCTACCGGTTTCAAGGCTTCCACCTCATCATCAGAGAGCACAAACAAAGCTACCCTGATGATAATAAAATAAATATAAGCATAATAACAATGAAACGTATAGGATGATGATGATTAAAAAAAGTTTGTTACCTCCGTGACCTTGCTAGTGAGACGTCTTATACCCAATCCAACCCAACCCAGCCCGAGGGTTGTGGATTAGGTTCCCGTTACATTATGAACTTTTTATTAACAAGGTGTTATGTGTTACGTGACGATTAAAAAATAATCTATGCTACATTTAAGTTTGACTAGAATCGTTTATTGGATTGGTTGGTTGGAAGAGACTGCCACCTGATAATAAGCCCACTTGGTTGTATTACATAGACCGAAAGTGTTAACGAAACACAATACAACATATTAACAAGATGTTTTGAGTTTCATGACAATTAAAATATAATCCATGTTACATTTTAGTTTGACAAAGTAAAACAGTTAGTTGTATTGTTTGGTTGGAAGAGATCGCTACATGGCAATAATCCCAATAGGTTGTACTATATAAAACGAAAGTGTTATACAGTACAACGTGGCCTTTTTATTAATAATATATTTTATGACACTTAAAAAATAATCCAAGTTACATTTTAGCTTGACAAAGTAGAATGGGAGGTTGGAAGAGATTTCCACCTGGCAATAAGTCTGCCAGATTGTTTTTATAATGAATTGTTAAAAAAATAAAGAGAATTTTTACCAATGGCGGCATGCCTATAAGCAGTGACTCTGATAAGTTTTGGATATATTTAGGGATGATAAATGGGAGTTTTGACATACGGAATTCCACCCTTTTCTTTCTACACTTCATCACAAGTTGATGTGATGACATTTATTATGGATATGGTGTTAGGGGTTCATTTAAGGTAGTGTTAACATTTACATACATACCTTCACGCTATTTCCCTGTCAGGGTAGACAGAGGAAGATAACATGATATTTTATATCATGTCACTTATCTCACGCCCCTCTCAACATCAATACATTTTCTTGTATAATCCGTTTGGCGTATGAAAGCAGTCAGCATGTTGTGAACATATGTCAATGTCAACAGGTGACTGACTATCAATAGAAATTTCATCTAAAACTACCATGTAGATCATGGTAAAAATAACGGTGAAAAGATGATGAATTCTATAGTCTGATAAGATTAATTATATAAGAAATATAAACCGAAAGATCTGAGAAAGAATAATAAGAGACGTAAAGTCATGGTGATAAAGGGTCTTTCAAATTTGTTCTCGAATAAAACACACAATTTGCTCTAATTTTTTTTAAATTGATCATTAAAGTATAATACGAGTATATGACATTTAAATACCAAAAACAATATTCGCCAAATGTCCACCTCTTGCAGTTCCACAAATGTCCACCTCTTGCAGTTCCACAAATGTCCACCTCTTGCAGTTCCACAAATGTCCACTTCTCTAAAATGTATTTTCTGCTACTTATCTTGAGATATATGTGCTATTTCGGAATGTTTTTATAAATGTACTTAAATGTTGTTATCAATAAATTTTCATTTATTTCTTGTTATTTTTACATGTAGATAGGTTTGAGAGATATTTGTGGTAAATGTGCAAGCTGTTTCACGTCGGTTAGTTTGTTTATTCGTTTGATTCCCCTCAACATATTTTAATAAGCGATGCAGACAAATCTTAAAGCGTGGCTGGGAGACAAGATTTACTTCATCCCTATTAATCGAGCTTTCAGGATAGTTCACTCATGTATTGCCCACAGACGAATTAATTTTCTCGACTGAGAGCTTTTCCTAATATTTTTTTTCGGATTGCGTTGGGAATCAATTGTTGCTGTCAATAAATCTATATTTATTTAAATACTAAAGTTCTTTGAGTTAAAATGATAGATTAAAAATAGAAAAAAAAACAATCTTATGGCATTTTACTGCCTCCCCTAAAACCTCTTATAGCCTTAATTGACCTCAATTAAACAAGGCAACGTACAATTGACATAAAAAAATCATTATTACAAGTTTTTTACAATTGATTATCCAATTTATTGGTTGACGGGCGTACAATCAAAGCACACATAGTCGACAACAATTCCTTTGCTCGTTGCTATAATTATTTGTAATTAAGGGAAACTTTTTGTGTAAACGGCTTTTCAGCCATGAAATTACTGAAATTTTGAAAGCAAAACTTTTCACTGAAACAAATTAAAGCTCTGGGTCGGATTTAGTAATTTCTGTATCCGGTTTAATTAATTTTTATTTTGTGATATTCAAAGTAAGTAACAACATTTTTTTTCAGTTTTATATTTTGTTAAATTACACATATACGACTACATACTAGGTTGGCCAGAAAGTTATTTCGTATTTTTAAGATAAATTCAAATGTCTAATTACACGAAAAGCTCGTGAATGCGAGTGTTTTTCGATATATTTTAATTATCTTAACAAACGATTGTGTCGTAGAACACTGGCAACTTTCGATAAAAGCCTTGATTTGTTCGTCATCAGTGGTATTCGAGCGTCCGGAGTGGACACTTTCTTTGTATGTAGAATCACCTTTACAGATTTTTTATACCACATTCAACACACACTATTACTTGCTGCACCATCGCCATGTACTGTACATACATTTTAAGTTGTTAAAAAACACGAATTACTTTAAAATAAAACTTATTTTTATCTTCAAAATGATGTCAAAGACCCTTTAATAATTTTGTGTAAATTATGATGTATATCTAAGTATGTGTATAATATATTTGTCATGTTTTTTTTTACCGATGAACCAATTTTTGTATTGACTGAATTGACTGTACTGACAGCTTATTTATTGTTATACATTTTTTTTTAAATTTACATGTATAAGGGTCATGCCTGAAAACTATCTAACGACATCGCGGCCGAGCTCGTTCTCTATTGGTGGGGATGTATGTTGACTGGGGGATGCTATGAGATGAGCTATGACCTTTTGATAGATTCTCTCAAAAATGTTATATCTTCGACATTGTCCTGAGATAAATGTAATTTCAGGATATATATGCATATTATATGTATACACTATGGTTCTATCAATAAATCTATATTTATTTATTTAAGTGTTCACGCTAAGCTAATGGGTGCCCCAGGTTCGATTGCCGGAGTAATAAAATCCGGACGATAGTTAATATGCCGCAATACACATAAGCTACTGTCCGGAATTGTTATTATATCGCTTTTAAAAAACAGCACAAAACTCTGCCTAATGAGAGCTGCAGATTGTCTTGAAATATTGATTTCTTCACCATTGAAAATTAGGGCTTGATATGTCAAAAGTGGTTGCTTGCTGAAGTGCAACAGCTTACACACTATAACACAATACACTAAAAATCATATCACATCCATAATATGGCTGACAATGATACTCGATCACGGTGGAAAGCCTATTGCATGTTGAGTGGTACCACACAAATGGATTAATAAAAATCACACCCTTATTGAATTATTCGACACTATGTGGATGTCAGAAAAAAGCTTTTGAACTAAAAGCATACACACACAGGCCAACAACAATATCGTATAAATAGAACAATCACCTACATCCGGACCTGATTTCAACCCTAAATAATTAATCAAGGGAATTATGTGCTGAATCACGGTATAAAGCTGCCAACTTCCATTATTGGTTGAAAAATGGACTTACCATAATTTTTTTTTGTATCTACTTAATGAACAACTTTTGATGTGCGTCTATCAAGAACGATGTTTTCAGTGGCTTTTTTTTATTCTCGAATAAATTTAAGTCAAAAAGTTGTTCATTTCGGGATAAATTTATAAAATTGTATGTGTAAGGCTTTTTATTGAGTTGGGTTCATTTTGTACTGATTTTTATTTCTATTCTATAAAATGGCGATGTTGAATTTTACATGTCAATGTTGAATTTTTATTTTTATATTTTTGGGTCGAAAAAGTCATATGATTGTTGAAATTGAATAAATTATGAATTTGCATTATTTGTTGCCTGACTAGTCCACCTACAGTATTAGCAGGGAGGACCAAGGTTTGAGCGAATGTGATGAAATGCAAATAGCTAGAACGAGTTGCCATATAGGTACGTGCTTAATAATTCATTTTAAGAATTGTTATCTAGTTATAAGTAGTATGTACATATGTATTAATTATTTCTAAGAATTCATATATTAAGATTATAAAAAATAAAAATAAAATGACATGTAGGAAAAGAAGATTAAGTAAGTTCATAAATTATAATATATAATTAAGATTAGTTAAGCAATAAATGTGTATATAGGTATAGCCTTGGCCAATATTTGAACTATATATTACTTTGCTAAACAAAAAAAACAAACATATATACCATAACACCGTTTCCGTGTTGAGGTAAGCAGAGAGGAAAGAGTGTCAGATCATCACACACATTTTTTTATTTCATATACATCCATATATGTACATTCTTATACATCTACAATTTCTCTGACTTGAAAATTTACTTCTTTTAAAATATCATAAACTTGATTCAATTATACTTTTTCGATTTTCCTCCACCACGACCAAGTAAGTATTATTCTTCATCTTACTCAAAACATCAGGCTTAAGTTTACATTCATCCCTTATCACTACTTTCCGTATTCAGTCATACATTTTCACTCCATGAATTTTTCTCAATGCACCCATTTCAACAGCATTTATTCGGCTTTTTTCAGTATTTTTCCACATTTACGTTTCAATCTCAAGTTTGCATCATAACACTATAGAGGACTATCATCTTAACATATGTTAATACTGTCTATTGATGATAGTGATGCTTGCTAATATTTTAAAAGTATTGTTTGTCATTTGTGAAACACTGTATTGATTAATATCGTATCACTGGTTAATTGATAGTAAAATAAGTGCTTTTTAATGAGAGGTACTTAACAAGACATAACCGTAACTTCCTTTTCCGTCAAAGTATCTCAATAAACAGAGGTTTTCATGATCCCAGAAGTAGTCAAGTAGTTATAGAAATGTCAGCAATATTTAATAGCACCTATAACATAGCACCTTGCTGAAAGGTCATAAATATACAGCCTTCGAAGTTCTCAGATTAATCCAGGATGTAAAATTTGATTTACTATCTGAGGCGTCAGTAAAGATTGAGTAAATCTTTTATGTTTCACAAACCTTTTTCTTAGAATAATACTCAAATAGTTTTCTTTTACAGTGTCGACTGCCTTTTGATTGTTGACATTGAGACACCTGCTTGCTTAGCGTGAATGCTAACCATTAATTAGTCCATAGCCACTGACTAACTAACTCACATAATTAACCCACACAATTATAAATATAAAAAACACTATTTAAACCTGAATTTATTATCAAAGTCAATTAATTAATATTAAAGCTTTATACAGTCAGTAATAAATCATTATTTACTTTTAAATTCTGTAAATATTCCAATTAAAACAAGAAAAACTTTAATTGAAAGTAAATTCATGCATCAATAACAGTTAATATTGACGTTAAGCAAGAATAATATGAAACTTTTTGAGTTTTTCTTTTACAGTCTTTTTTACTTTTGCAGACGCATGCTATTTGGATGTTATCAAAGAACATTTTGATTAACTTCGTCAAGTAAAAAATACATTTTTCCCATATATATTCAACCTACAAAAATATTATCACATCTCATTATATCGTAAAAAATCAAAATAAGTTGTACATAAGAAGTCATCGAGATGTAAATTTTCTCAAGGATAAAAAAACCAGCTTTTTCCCACGGAAATTTATAAAAAAAAGGAAATTCCTTAAGGCAACTTACTATTTTTTACAAGATATATACTGTATTGTTTATTTTAATGACACTCCTGATATATATTAATTGGTGAAGTGGATATCTTGAAGAGAGTGTCCGGGAGACAATATTTTCTTCGACACCAATAATCGATCCTTCGGTTTAAGAATAACTGAAAAAGGCTCATAACTCGCATATTGCTATCATAATAGGTTAGTCAAAAAGTTTTGAAAGCGAAATCTATGGAGCAGTAGAAAAACCAAAATTTTTACGCCATTTTAATATTTCATCTTTCATAAGAACGTACTTAAAATTTCATTACGATTTGTCAATTCATTCTTTGTTTACAAGCCATTTGAAGTTGACGTGTCAGTGTATTTTTTAACAATGGAAAAATCCGAATATCGTGCAGTGATTAAATTCTTTGTTTTGGAAGGTTTATCGGCTACTGAGATCCATGCAAAGATAGTGAAAGTATTAAAGGAGTCTTCTCCTTCATTTCCAACCGTTCACCGATGGGTTTTGGAGTTTAAGCGTGGCCGTACAAGCGTTGAAGACGATCCACGCTCAGGACGTCCAAAAAGTGCATCAACACCAGAAATCATAGCGAAAATACAGGATATGGTTTTGGATGATCATCGATCGACTGTGGATGTGATAGCTGACACCATAGGCATCTCACATGGAACAACATGGCATATTTTGACTGAAGTTTTGGGTTTCAAAAAACTGTGTGCACAATGGGTGCCGCATTTGCTAACAATGCAACAAAAACACGTTCGAATGCGACTTTCTGAGCAACATTTGGAACAATTTCGAAAGGATAAAAAGGATTTTCTGCATCGATTCATCACTATGAATGAGACTTGGGTCTACCACCATGATCCTGAATCAAAACAAGAGGCTAAGGAGTGGTGTGTACCAGGCACTATGGCTCCGAAGCGAGTTCGTGTCCAGAAATCGGCCAAGAAGGTGTTAGCGTCAGTTTTTTGGGATGCAAAAGGAGTTTTATTGATAGATTATCTCCAAACTGGTAAGACAATCAAGTCTGATTATTATTGTGACCTTTTGGGCCAGTTGGATGAAAAAAATTGTGAAAAAAGACCCGGTTTGCAGAAGAAAAAAATCATTTTTCATCAAGACAATGCACCTGCTCACACAGCTCAAAAAACCATCGCGAAAATCAATGAATTGGGGTACGAATTATTGCAGCATCCACCCTATTCGCCAGATTTAGCTCCCTCTGACTTCTGGCTGTTCTCACAACTCAAAAAATTCCTTCGTGGAAAGCATTTTTCATCAAACGAAGAGGTTATAGTCGTCGTAGAGGAGTATTTTGCAGGTCTTCCAGAAAGTCACTTCCGTGATGGGACAACAAAGTTGGAAGATCGTTGGACCAAGTGTATTGATCTTATGGGAGACTATACTGAGCAATAAAAGTGATTTCCCCCAAAAAAAATGTATTTTCATTTTCGCTTTCAAAACTTTTTGACTAACCAGTAAGTATTGGAAATACTACCAAACGTGTACAGGCAACAAAACCTAGTGATATTGACTTTTCCCTTCCTGTGATAAAAAAATCCGCCCGTTCCGGTGCTGTATATTCAATACACATCAATACACATGTAAAAATGAGCGATTTAAAATCGGAAAAATAAGAATAATCATAGCAAATCGCTTAAATTATTTAAATTTTAAGTAAAAAAGAGATAATAATTGTAATTTAATTGCTGAAAACATGAAAGAAACATCGGCCGACGTTCACAAAACGGGCGCAGCGACCACCTCAAATAGATTCCCTAGAACAACTGAGACCTGAGACGGACTAACACTGTATATGTTATATCTCGAAGGAAGAAACACAACTGCAAACTAAGATTCTATTTCTTGCGTTCATGGGAACGCAAGAAATAGAATTTCAGTTTATGGATACATATATGTAGCGGTTTTTTAGAATAAATATGTCACACACTGGCACACATTTGATTGTATTGGCACGATTTTCATAAAATATCTCTGATGTGGCCGATAAGTGCTAATTATTATTAATATTATTTTTTTCATTCAATGCGTAAATGTATTACTGAGGAATACCTAAAATCAGAACCCAGTATTTATTATATTTATAGAGATATTCAAGTTTTTAGAAGCAATGTGTCATAGGGAAGGTGTCATAATGTCAATTGCAATGTGTCACACATCACAGGGAAGGAAGAGTTAAAATCGATAAAAAACAAAGCGGAGTGGACACGTCCTAAGAATTTATAAAGTCTTGTTTAGATGTTAAAGATGAAAAATAAATTGTGGAGCAGAACTATCACCATCACAAGGAAAATGCGCCTCGTTAAGTCTCTCGTCTTCGTAATATTCATGATGGCGCGGAGACTTGGACTCTGCCTTTCACAAGTCCTTTGATTCTTTGGACACATTGCTTGTGGCCAGACAGTTTGGAGAGGTTTGTTGTTACTGGAGGCGTGAAAAGACGACGCGCAAGAGGAAAAATCCCAATACGTTGGACTGACCAAGTGAAAGCAACTAGACTACTCTTAACAACTGCCCTTCGAGTCGCAGAGTGCAGGGATGGATAGAGAAGAGTCGTCAGAGACTATCATGGGAGTCGCGATGCTCAGTTATTGGCTACACGACAGGATGATGATTATGTGAAGCTGCGAGCCTGTATCAACGAATACCTTACAGAGTTTTTACTGTACGTGAACTTATCTCATTTCGGACTTGGACTTTGTTTGGGAATGGAATAAAACAAATAGACTAGTATTCTAATTTATTTTATCAAACACTGTTCATTCCACTTTATGTAACGGTATTAACCTACCGGTTTCAAGGTTTTCCCCTCATCATCAGGATAGCACAAATAAGGCTAAATGGTTGTTCGAACAGGTACCGACATACCATATATCCGTACCAGTTCGAATATAATTCTGTTCTGTCATTCAGATGAGGTGTGCACCTTGAAACCGGTAGGGTTATAACGCTACATAAAGTGGAATAAACAGTGTTTGATAAAAATAATTACAGTGTCTTTAAGCCTCCACAATGTCAATACCATATCTATAAATAATATATGGACTTAGAAATGTAAAATTATGTTTTTCCAAAGGCATGATTTTTAAATACAATAGATACACTCTTAATGGTCTTGTGATTCAGAGTAGAATAAATCAAAGACTTGTGTATTTATTTTATAACAGTAGACTCTCAATTGGTCGTCACGTGGAAGAACTGTGGGAGTCTATTTAATAGAGTATTGGAATTTGTGATACTAGAATGCGTCTTCGCATCTTAATATGTCTTGATATGTTGAAGTGTATCATATACAAAAACAATCGTATGTTGTACCATAAATGAGGGAAAAATAAAACAACAAGATGATGTCAACTCCGTCTAATGTCTTAGAATGAGGTTTTAACTATTACTATTTTTATCTTGGATCTATTTTTTCAACATAACACATTTTCTCTGTTTAATGTTTCTTCCCACCATTTCTTCCCTAACTGCTTATAATTCCGCAAATAACCCGTCATGAATCTTAGGAGATGAAAGAGTAAAAATGTCGAGGAAATAAAATATATTATTTGGCAACCCTTTCAATCCGAACAATACGTTCATTTAACAACGATAGACTATCTCTTACGGAGCACGTCTTACATTGAACGGTGCTAATATAGAGAGAGTGAACTTAAATTTAAATACCTCAGAAGTATCCTAGTGGAAGACCTCGACCCAGAAACCGAAATCAAGTGCAAAATTGAATCATCTCGTGCGAATTTTAATAAAATGAGAAGCGTATTCTGCGGTGATAATCTAAACTTGAAACTTCGACAACAGTTCGTCAAATGCTACGTTTGGTCAGTGTTATTGCATGGAGTGGAATTATGGACCCTCACTGAGAAGACGAAGAGGAACTGTGGATGAAAGACGAATGTGCACGTATGGGTTTATAAAAAATGTTTCGAATTTAGCGTTTTTTTTTTTAATTCTTGAATAAAACACCCAATTTGATTTGATTTTAAAAAACTTTTTATTGGTTATTGAAGTATAATGTATGATATTAAAACACAACAAAATAGGATTGTGAGGGGCGTGGCCACGCGGTAACGCACCGGATTTCCGTGCGGAAGGTCGTCGGTTCGAACCCCGCACTGTGCTACTCCCCTCGAACGACACAGGCACTTTTTCCACCTAGTGTTCGAGTATATAAGGATACCTTTGACTTTGATCATATCTATTCTTTAAAAAAACAAAAAAAAAATTAATCCGCCAAATGTTCGCCTCTTGCAGCACCACCGATGTCCACTATTTGGTTTCCATTTTCGATGAGATTTTGGCATAATTGCGGTTCTAGCTCCCCAATTACGCAAATACTTTCATCCTTCAGCTCAGAAATTGATTGGAGATCATTCTTGTAGACCTGGCTTTTCACGTAACCCCAGAGAAAATAGTCCAACGGTGTCAGATCACATGATCTTGGTGGCCAATTAACATCACCATTTCCGGAGATTACAATACATAAAATAATTCAACAAGTTGAACGCGTTGTTATATTGTATACAACACCATTTTTATATGGTAAATGTCATACATTATACTTCTCAAATGTCACAGGACCCAGACAAGTTTGCGAGGACATCTGTGTTTTATCTAATAATAAAAAAACGCTCAATTTGAAAGACCCTTTAGTATGCAAGCTATTGTATTGTATTACACTTTTGCTGTATACAATATAACCTAGTGGGCTTATTTTCATGTGGTAATCTCTTCCAGAAAAAGAGTCCAAGTGAAAACCAGACTGGAATCCTTTTTATAAAATCTGAATTCCAGCAGGATTTGAACCCACAACCTCCGGATTGGGAGACAGACGTTTTACCAACTATGCAACTGTTGCACTTCAGCAAGTATATATGTATTATTATATTTTTGTATTGTTATTTAATAGTGATATACGAATAAATACTTCACAGTTTATAAGCTACAGAAAAACATGAATTCAGATATTGAAAGGTCTTAAACCATAGTTAAAACCAGCAGGAATCAAACCTGTAGCGCCCACTTGCTTGCCGTTAGATCACGGCCGCTAGACGCTAAGTCAGTGCATTGAGGTAAACATCTGGCAAACACATATATCCCAAGAATCTCTCCGCTGCTCGCCGAGATTGTCTCATCCCTTCCTCCACCCCCAATCCCCAACCCGAATGTTTACCGTTAGAAGCGTGTATATCTGTACCAGTTTGAACATAATTCAGTCTTGTTTGTGATCCCTTGATGATGAGGTGAAAGTTTTGAAACCGGCAGGGTTATACCGTTACAAAAAGTGGAATAAACAGTGTTTGATTAAACAAATTACAATGACCTTAAACCTCCACAATGTTAATGCTTTAACTATAAAAAATATAATAAATAATTTTATTTATTTATAAGAGCACGAAGGAAGATGTATGGTTTTGAATAAAATATGGAAAGAAAATCATGTCCACTCTACCTACCTTGAAAGGGACATGGCGTGATAGTATGTAATTATCCTAAATTAAACAAGACTTGTCTGTCAATTAACTGCCCAATCAACGTTACTACGTGTTTGTAGTTTCAAATTAACTATTTGAATGGTGGGGATATATCATATATTATTTAGCCCACCAGCCGACATTTAAATACCACAAAATTAATATCCAAAATATTCAAATGTCTTTAAATGTCAACGCAATGTGTCTGCCACCAAGTTGTCAAAGGTTAGAAATAGAAAAAAATGACAGGGAAATAGTGGTGACATTGAATCTGGTTCACATTCCGCGCGTTCATACATCATTAGGAAGACTTTTATCAGCAAAACCTTCAAATCAAATTGACGCTTCTTAGTTCATTATTCATACCTTTGTATAATAAAAATAACTTAATAAGATTTAGAGAAGCAATGATCAATTTGATAATCAATTTCAGACTCAAATATACAGTTCAGTTTTATTTTATACAACAACAAAGACAACGAAAGGGTAAGTATTTAGTTTCACCCCTATTGTTGAACGAGAGATGTTTTATTATTTTCGTAACAGTTGGAAGATTCCAGATGTTAGGAGGCATATAAATTTGCC
The DNA here is from genome assembly GCA_949825065.1 of Odontocerum albicorne. Classification (NCBI taxonomy): domain Eukaryota; kingdom Metazoa; phylum Arthropoda; class Insecta; order Trichoptera; family Odontoceridae; genus Odontocerum; species Odontocerum albicorne. The sequence goes on along the minus strand of OX463866.1, from coordinate 11,031,136 downwards.
AAGTTGCGAAAAATAATACTTGAAACATAAATTTTTCATCATTTGCGAGGGTTGGTTGGATCACATTTTGCATGGTCCATTGTTTCCGAAACAAAAAAGTTATACTTTTTGTAATATATAACCTATACACATTACAACATTTATAATGAAAATAGTTTTAATAGAACAACGAACTGTAAAGTACATAACAATACAAACATATCCACTATTTAGTAGGTCTAGAGAAGTTACTTCCCTAGGGAAGACTTATGACTGAAAGGTATATTTTTTTCAGCATAAATTTTGTCCTAAATACACTCAACTAAAAGATTTATGTACTCGTATTTATCTTTTCAATTTTAATGCAATCTGCGATGGGTAGGTCATTTTCCAGGTAGCAATCTCTTCCAATCAACCAGCCACAAGTAAATAAAGGAAATTATATGGTTGCATAAAATTTTTAAAGATTATTCATATTTATGAAATTTATGAATTTAAACATATTAAAGTAAAAATCGAGGTGAACATCTGGCAAACACATATATCCCAAGAATCTCTCCGCTGCTCGCCGAGATTGTCTCATCCCTTCCTCCCCTAAATAGAGTTGCCCAACAATGATCCAGTTGGATAGGCCATAACATCAGGCACTCGGGCCTGCTCCTTACCATCGTCGAGGGAATGATTGAGGGCAATAACCATAGAGGCCGCCCTAGATATAGCTATATGGACCGGGTGATCCGGGATGTGCGCTGTGGCAGCTTGGTGGCTGACAGAGATGAGTAAAGGGATCGAGTGCTTGGTGTAGACCAATCCTAGGATTGTAACCCAGAAAAAAAAAACTAAAAATAAGACATCACCAATCAACGGAAAAGGGAGGGATACAGGAGAGGAAAGAAAAATCAAGGGTGAACGGCGTTTTATTACTGACTTGAAATTAAAAGTTTTTTCAGTTACCTTTTTCTCTTTGTCGCTTTTTCAGTTGTAATTATTATTATGACACGAGTATGTATTAAGTCACTTCTTAAAGCATGTTAAGGACGGATCAAGTCTAACATTGGTTTGTAATTGATTCCAGAGTTTCACTGCATAACCACTGAAGGACAATATAAAAAACGTTTAAAAAAATCCCACCGATGTGACTGAAGTGATTCGAATCCTTATTCTACAGAATACTAGGCGAAAAAAATGCATGTGTCCTTTACAGGGAAGTAGCACACCGCGGGGTTCGAGCCGACGACCTTTCGCACGAAAGTCCAGTATGCTACCACGAGGCCAAACTCATGTACTTTATACAGCAAAAGGGTAAAACAATACAATATTATAGAACCACCCGTCAGAATAAGTCGGAATAAATTATTTGTACTGCTGTTGCGTATAAATTACTCTAATTGAGCGATTACTATGGCTCTTTTATGAACTTTTATTTGACATTTACTAAGTGTAAGAGAAAAGTGAGGAATTTATTTTATCTGGGATGAATTGAGTTAATTATAAAGGATTGCTTTGTTTTGTCTAAAATTCGCCTTGCACTGGATTTCTTATATTGTACAATACAAAACGGCTTACACATCATTGTTGAATTTAATTTTTGTAATATTTTGTATTAAAAACCGTTGAATATAAAATCATAAATAAATAATGACTTACTTTGAGGCTTTCGCGGTTTCTTTGAGTTGGATAAGGGTTTTCGGGGTATGAAACCGTGTGGTTAGACTAATGATTTCTGTAGGCTATCTCGTATTCAGCTTATTCTTTTGTTCACCATTTTTGCTGATTGTCCTATATACTCGTACACTCTTTCTCATCCCTGGCAATCGAATATTTTAACACCGCTTTATTCTAAAGGATCGTGACCTTTGGGATATGTTATTAGGTTTCTCAGCTTTGACTTAATACCGAAGATTATTTTCAATGTATATTTTCTCAATATTTTGGTAATTCGGTTAGTTACACATCTCATATATCAAATTTTAAATCAAACCACGCGGTTAAATTCTCCGAAAAATTTGTTCATAAAAATGCAATATATTAAAAAAATTAAAAGATTTTCATTAAAAACAATTGCACGAAACACAATTACTATTTTCAGTACCACAGCAAACCTCTAACTGCTGCCCTGAGAATTTACGAAATTAAGTCCGAGTTACCTTTCCGTTATGAGCGCAGGCTTTCAAAGTATCATCTGTTGTCTGATTAGCCCCCTTTTCAGTATTATCAGCAAGGACCAAAGTCTGAGTGAATGTGATGGAACGCAATTAGCCGGAACGAGTGAACATGTATGAGTATATGCTAAATAATTAGTTTTAAAAATTGTTATCTAGTTACAAATTAATATTTAGGTGTTATCTATTTCTAAGATATTAAGTATTGAGATGTCCGAAGATAAAAATGTACATATCATATATGAAAGAGTTAACAATTGAATCTTGATCTCTGTAAAAGAACTAAAATAACGGGGGGGCAATCATTAAGTTTTCAAGTTGTTCAAATAATTATTTTTTTAATTAAAGCTTTTTTTAAATTAAAGTTTCATTTCAAAACACTGGATAATTCAAAGGTCATTCAGAATTTATAGAAAAAGCAAAATAAATTGCAAAACTTAACGAGACACAACACTCCCCAGCGCCTTTTAGTCGTTTTTTTTGACCTCAGCAAAAAGTTTTCTTTATACTCGTACAGATCATCCGTGCTAAGAATGAAGATGTGTACCCTACTTCTCTCAACACGTTCTCAGAATAAACGACATAGATCTTGCCGCGAGTATTGTATCGCTTGATTATCGAAAGCTGCGCCAAGCTTTAATAATTTTAAAAAAAACCACAGGGAAGAAATCTCCATATTCTGTAACCTTATCTAGAGTGTTAAAAATCAATAATATTCTTATTATCTGCGTGAAAATAATTTATTTTCCTTGTTATGATGGGCTGTCTCAACGACCTGGTATAGAAGTCGGTAAACAACGGGCCGCCGCCTTTTTTTTTGTATGGCTTATGAGCTAAGAATGTTTTTTACAAAGTTCGTGCTATAATGGAACGGTTCACCGCCAAGTTGAGGAGTGGTAAAATTAGACTGCATGTAGCGTTCCTATAGCTTCGAATTCAGTGGTCTCTGCTATGACACCGGGCAGTTTTAATTCGGCTGCGTTTCCAGTGGCCCCCGTGATTATTATAAATAAATCTAGATTGTTTTAAAATATATGACTATCGTCTATATCAATTAAAAAAAACCTAAAGAAGCATAATTTATCACTTAATTTCAATTAATTTAATTTTCTTATAATGTACGGTCGATATTGACCATTTAAATATATATATATATATATATATATATATATATATATATATATATATATATATATATATATATATATATATATATATATATATATATATATATATATATATATATATATATATATATATATATATATATATATATATATATATATAATATATATATATATATATATATATATATATATATATATATATATATATATATATATATATATATATATATATATATATATATATATATATATATATATATATATATATATATATATATATATATATATATATATATATATATATATATATATATATATATATATATATATATATATATATATATATATATATATATATATATATATATATATATATATATATATATATATATATATATATATATATATATATATATATATATATATATATATATATATATATATATATATATATATATATATATATATATATATATATATATATATATATATATATATATATA